>CM065397.1:4030000-4355000 GCA_033060915.1 Euryodendron excelsum | reverse complement strand
TTCTCTTTCTCATGGGACATGAATTGAAGAAGAAGAAGAAAAAAAAATTTATTATTTTAATTTTTATTTTGATACAAATGAAATAATTGAACTTAATCCTCCATTGTATTTTGATTGGCCATCCTTGCAATTAAATGAAAGACCTCGCACGTGTGAATTATTTGGATTTTTTTCTTTAGCATTAAAATATGAATTTCTAAAGGCTATCCACTTAACAATTAACTAATTAATTCAATTGCTCAAATTGTTAAAAGGAGAGTAAAGTATTCTAAATCATCAGTAATATTTAATTCTGAAAATGGGGCAATCTTGTAATTATGAATATTCTCTTCCTTGGATGTGTCAATTTAATGTGTGGACATTTTGGTTTTCCTTTCTTTTCTTTTCTTTTTCTTTATTTTGTTTGGTTCTTAAGAGCAAAGGGCTACAGAGATGCCACGTATACCCAAATTTATATCCTCATAGTGGGAAAGCAAGTGTGGCTCATACAGGGTTTCCTATCCAAGACTGTTTTGGTGGTGGGGGCAGTGGAACGATCCGCCAGGGCCAGGCCCGGTGTGTTGGTCTGCTCAGCGACGAGGCCTTAGCCATGCCTTGAAATTCAAACCTTTGGGGGCTAGAGTCCAAGTGAGGAGGCCCAACCCAATTAGTCAAAAGAAGTCCAAAGACTCCAAACACATTGGGCCCAATATAACTGTTCGGGAAATTTGAATTGGGCCGTTTTCATTTGCTAATTTTTTATTCAACTGTTAGAATATTAGCCTACTCTTATCAATTCTAATATATAAATGCAGCATCTTGAAAGTTGTGTATCTATTTTAATTGTCAAAAACATTATTAAAATTTTTAAAATTTGTAGACTTGATTTTATCAGTTGAAACAATTAAAAGTAATTTAGACCATTTAAATTTTTTTTACAATTAAATATTAGTTTTTCCCTTCACTCGCGTATCTATAATAACTACGTTACATACGCATTGTGTGTGACTCACCCTCTAATAGAGATTAAGAGAGGAGAGCATGCAACAAGTAAAGCCGAAGCCAATAACGTGTGGAGATGAAACCACCGCAGGTTCAAAATTTTGAGTGTTGGATGTATTCGGCATCAAACAACTCGAATATCTATTCATTTTACTCTCTTTATGAAGATTTAAAGTTGGTCATTTCTGTTTTTGAAACCCATGGTCCAATCATAAAAGAACTGCATGTTTCACTGCAAGATTTAACTGAACACTTTCCAAAGTGCAAAACTAGAAGCAAAGGTTCATTTCTTTTGAAATTGATAGAGAAATTCGAGTTTGCTAGAATGCAGCTTTGCATTTATCAAGATTCTCTCTTCCTATTGTATGTATCTTTCTGTTGCCTTCAACAATATCTATTGATCTTGTCATGGTTAATATTCTTGAAGGCTTTTTTATTTGTCTTCAAACCCCAAAATAGTTCCAATTTGCATCTTTCATATTCTTGAGGAAGTGAAACTTTTTAGTTCTTGTCTCCACCACCGTCTCCCGCATCTCAACTGGACCAGTCCTAGCTGGGCTAGTAAAACCTTTGAATGCATGATTGACGTTCCTGACAAGCTGGTTTCGATATGATGACAAACGTAATTACACGATCGTACCAAACACAGAATAGATTGCGCACCTAACCGATTGATTTCCAGTACTTCTAATGGACCTCCTAATCATGAACGAAAACATGATTTCAGCCTAGGCCCAGCCAGATAAATTTAATATACATTTGTACAAAGTAAATTTAATATGAAAATAAAAAAATACCACTTAATAAAATATACTAGTAAAATATCATTAAAATGTTATTTGTTTAATATATGTTAGGAACGTAGGTGATATATCAATCAAAATAATATTTGAAGGCACTTCATGTTATAAAATTCAAACAATGTTGGTCCACACAAAATAGAAAGTATTATATTTTTGCTTCTAAATCTTAGTTAATTAGGTATAGATAATTATAGACCTTAAATTACATAAAAAAAAATAAAAGCCAACCACAATATAAATTACACAGATAAACGAGTCATTTTATTATATAATTTTTTTAGCCTAAATTTATACTAAATATTTTAGATTTGTTTTTAGAGAGGTCATTTCACTATTTAAATTTCTTCAACATTAGAAGGGGCCATCATTGGCCCTACACTAGCTTCATCTCTGCTCCTAATGAATCCAACACCAGACCGCCGGCCCCATCTTTTTCAGAACCCTGAAACTTTAACCTAGCCAGGTGTTATCTAAGCCATGCATGATCATATATTGATTATTGATCAAGATGGATGACGCAGCCTCTACTCATTTACAGATGACGAAACCTCGGCTAGCTAATTACCGTACATTTGCTGATGAACAAGGATTAATCCAAACAGGCTAGTGTCCAGTTCAATATCATTTGAAACGCGAATCGTTAAAGAGAACGAAGATCTTGCGCATCATATCTTTTTTAAAATGTGGTACGATATGTATAGATTTGTATAAATTAAATTATAAAAATTTAATATACTTCTAAAGTAATTTTTTTAAACAATTAAAAATTCAGTAAAATATAGTCTTTTTTTAATTAATCATCTAAAAGTAGATTTCTTAGAGCATTATGCTAATAATTTTGCATGTTATTTTATCAAAACTTCATTCTCTCTAAATTTTTATTCATTATACATGATTTTTTTCTTTGTTAGGTGATTTTTAATAAAATAAATAGAAAAAAAAAAAGATTGGAATGGAATTGGATTACTATATTTAGGGTTTTAAAATGTAAGTGTACCATATTTTAGAATGTCGTGCTACAGTATTAAAGTATTCGGATAACACTAGTCCAGTTCAAAGGCTTAATTTTCAATTGGATTCTCCATACTCTTCATCGATAACTCAAAATCATCATAATTCCCATGTTAGTGAAGATGACAACTCATATGACAAGCCAGTAGTTCATTATTTGAGAAAGGGCAAATATTTACATTAAAATGCATGTAAATTATGTAATGAAGTCTACAAACTTCCAAGCATGACAACCATAAGCAATCTAATTATTGGCAGATAGTTCCTCCCAGTGCTTACATATATTTTTGGCTTCTCAATAATTGTATTTTTGGGTGAGTCGCCCCAAAACTTTGATGGAAAGACTCGGCACTAGACAGAGGCAAACTAATTCGTATACAGTATAAGCAGGAGATATATATATATATATATATATATCACCTTAAGGTGAGGTCATATAGGGCATATGGGCTGCAGCATAGTTGTTAATAAGAGCCAAGGCATTACTAGTCAAATGAGCAACTTTCAAAATGTGCCTCCGGACTGTGGTCTTTACTTGCCCATTCATGGCCTTTCCGGCAAAGCCGTCCAAGCAAGTATCATCATCCGTCATTGCGGCGCTAACCCATGTTTGAATATCGCTCATTTGAAGTTCAAAATTGGAGCCTCCAATATGAGCCATCTCCTCCATGGAACTCTGGAGCTCGTCCACTGAGTCACCCAACTCGTCGACACAATCAACCATGGCTGCAGCCTCTCTAGGCTTCAAGCCCTGAGTTTTTGACAGCTCTTTCATCGCTGCAGAAGTCGATCGGGTAGCCGAAAGGGTCACGGAGAGGGCAGTGCTGGCTAAGATTTTGGGGCTAGTTTGGATTTTGTTTGCGTAGCTTGAGAGGGAGTTGTAGCACAATTGAGGGTACATTGTGGTGTCACATGACTTTTTAATGTACTCGGCGTTTGTTTTGGTGGGGATTGGATTAGCGGCTGAGCATGAATCCATGTAGGTAGTGAATTGAAGGAGAATGAATAGAGCTGTTATTGCATGGGAAAGAAATGAACCTTCCATCTCTCTCTCTCTCTCTCTCTCTCTCTCTCTCTCTCTCTCTCTCTCTACAAGATTATGGGTGAAGTTGGGGATTTGAGGAAACTGAGGGGGGTCCATTTATAGAAAAATCTAAACAATTGTGGCTCCCACAAACCAGAGAAATAAATATACGTACATATATCATGATTCTAAGCATGAACCATATCAACTAAGATAAGGAAGATGTGTTTCAACCATCTGGATAACTACTAGTCTACTAGGCTAGTTCAAAGCTTAAACTCAGCCGAAAATCAGGGGGAAAAAAGATTAAATAAATAGTTATGTTAAAGTGTCCACATGAAGTGATTTAACTAGGTTGTCTCTGCACTCTTCTTCATTTGCATGATTTTTTGTTTGTTCATCTATAAGATTCCAATTTTATCAAATGTCCTTGAAGGAACACCATTCTTCAGTGATTGATTTAGAATGCCAAATCAACCCTGCCCTTTTGAGGACCTTGGTAACTCATGTTATGACTGCACATCTCCTATCCAGCTAGCCCCCAATATATATTCAAGCAGAAAAAGGTCGTGCACGTAACGAATTCAATTATGGAGCAAAGCAAATGGGACCTACGCAGGATGAGTAGTCCAATAGGTGACCTCAGGTTTCCATCTTTGAGCAGCTCTAAATTTTATCCGAGTCAGGTGACATCTAAGCCCATCCTGAGATCGTCCACCATGCACATGCAATAAAGATAAGGAAAGCTCACCATGCCAGACATTTGGGTCCTAAAACTAAAGGACTAGGATTTCTTTTCCTGCACGCACGTACACATGTCGAAAATTTATGCAATCACGTATTAAGCCATTCTTTTTTGTCTTTTTAGGTGCTAATTTACTATGCGTTTCAAACCCAAGTACTGAACATTGGAAACTTGTATATTTATGGAATGTATATTCTAAGAATTATTCTTTCTGCCCATCTCCTCCTCCTCCTCTCTCTTCATCTGTCCTCTCTCTCAAAACCCAAACCATTGTGAATAGATTTTCTATTAAAGCTCTGATCCAAAACCTTTGGATTGGTATGATTTTTTTGTACATTGGTAGAACACCTTCTGATTATAGGTCCTTGAAGTGTGAAAGCATGAATGAAGAATTAACGCAATGAAAATATCAAAGGACAATCCAAGTGTCACTTTCTGTTGGAATAAGGCATTCTGTCAAATAAATATTGTGCTTGGTTTATGTTATGGGTTCGGATATCATCAAGATCTCTCGTTTTTTTAATAGACAGATATTTTTAAAACTATGAATATTTTTTAAAATCAAGATTGTTCTGTTGATGTCGCTAAAAGAGAGAATATTGTGCTTGGTTTATGTTATGAGTTTGGAGATCATCAAGATCTCTCATTTGTTAGGGTTTTTGTTTTAGAGACCTAAGAACAATATTGGAGTCCTTTTGGTAAGTTGATAGAGAGCCCACAATAAATTTTTATTTTATTTTTTTGTAGTTTGAAAAGAGATTTGGTATTCTAACTCTGGTAAAATTCTAAAACAAAACATGTGTCCCAAATTTGGTAGTATTTTGGAAGGAATGGATGAACCAACCTAAAGTTAGAGCATGAATTTAACGCATGAAAGTTGGGATTAATTGGCTTAATTCGTGGCTGCAGAGATTTTCGACATATGTCCGGACACTAGAAGGTTCTTACTGGCTAGTTTGGAGGAAATCCTAGTCCAAAACTAAAATCTATACCTGTGTTTTTGTATCTTTCTCTGTGTCTTTTGGTGGAAATTTTTGTGTTTTTTATATGGAAGAGTAAACCACGTGTACTGAAGAATATAATCATTGTTAACAATATAACATTATGCAATCCCATTTGTTAATGTAAACATATCAAACTAATGTGAACATAAACCTTCCATTGTCAAGTCAACAATAGAGAGGTTAGGTTAATTAGGCTAATGTTAGGTTGATGTTAGGTTATTGTATTCCGTCCTCTTCTATATATAGCTCATAATCTTCCTTGTAAAAATATCTCATCTTGTACAAGCATTGTCTCTTCAAGATCTCTCTTCACTTACTACTTCTCTTTTGTAATCATTCTTTACCTTATAATGCATTATGATTACACATGAGTCTTGTCTTTTCTAACATGGTATCTCATGCTCTCTTTCTCTTATCTTTTCTAACATGGTATCAGAGCCAAGAGAAAGTATGCTCTGTGGTTGCCCTTCGAGAGATCTTCCACATCAGAACTCCTAAGGTTTGCGTCCTCCTCTTAGACCTCCACTGGCATCTCTACTGCCATTGAACCGTTCTCGGTATCTACACCGCCACCGTCCTCTTCTTGGACCGCCACTGGCATCTCAACCGCCACCGTCCTCCTCTTGGACCTCCGTTGGCATCTCCACTGCCGTTGTCCTCTTCTTAGACTGCTCCTGGCATCTCCACGGCCACCGTCCTCCTCTTGGACCGCCATGGCATCTCAACCGCCACCATTCTCCTCTTGGGCCGCCGCTGGCATCTCAACTGTCACTGTCCACCTTTTGGACCGCTCAGCTCACGCTCTCGCCCTGAGTGAAGTCCATCGTCGCCGGCATCTTCATCTCAACATCCTCCTTTTCTGTCGGCATCTTCTCTACCAGCCTCACCCAAAATTCAACAGCTATAATCACACATAATGGTTGGGATCTGGCCATCTCTAACCGGTTCAACTTGGTTCTTGCCATTCTCGGACCTTTTGAGTCGACATTTCCTGACTGTCTCGGACCTTATGAGTCGACATTTTCTGACTTTCTCGAACCTTCTTAGCTGATATTTTCGGACTATACCGAGCCTTCTGAACCGGATTTACCACTCTGGCCGTTCTCTGGCCTCTGTTTCCGTTTATCCTAAGGAGTCCCTATCTGCTGATTCTGCTCCTCCTGCTGAGTCTGATTCTGGTCTCTATTTTCACTTATTTTGCTCTGTTATCTTCTCCAAACTCAAGTAGCTCTCTGTTTTCCCTACTTGAGTTTGAGGAGGGATAATAGAGAACTAGACTCCTCTTTCATTTTATAAATAATATAGTGTCCCTCTGGCCATTCTCTAATGTCCTTCTGGCCATCCTCTAGCGTCTATCTGGCTGACCCGGCCGACCTAATCTGGCACATCCTCTAGCGTCCCTCTGGCCGACTTGGCCGACCTGATCTGGCTTGGCATCCATCTGGCCATCCTCCAGCCAACTTTATCTGTCGTTCCTCTAGCATCCCTCTAGTCATATTCCAGCCGATCTTCAGCGTCTCTCTAGTCATTCTGTGGCGTCCCTCCGGCCATCCTACGGCTGACCTCTGGTGTCTCTCCAGTCATCCTGTGGCATCCCTCTGGCCATCCTGCGGCCAACCTCCAGCGTCTCTCTAGTCATCCTGTGGCGTCCCTTCAGCCATCCCCCGACCGATTTCCGGCGTCATTCCAGCAATCTTGCGGCCGACTTCTAGCGTCTCTCCAGCCATTCTTTGGTGTCCCTCCAACATTTCAATCATATCTTCTCCAAACTCAAGTAACTCTCTATTTTCCCTACTTGAGTTTAAGGGGGGCTGTTAATGTAAACATATCAAACTAATGTGAACATAAACCCTCCATTGTCAAGTCAACAATGGAAAGGTTAGGTTGGTTAGGCTAATGTTAGGTTGATGTTAGGTTGTTGTCTACCATCCTCTCCTATATATAGCTCATAATCTTCCTTGTAAAAATATCTCTTGTACAAGCATTCTCTCTTCAAGATCTCTCTTCACTTACTACTTCTATTTTGTAATCCTTCTTTGCCTTATAATGCATTGTGATTACACACGAGTCTTGTCTTTTCTAACATGGTATCTCTTGCTATCTTTCTCTTATCTTTTCTAACACCATTCTTGAAACATATACTGTTTCAGATTAACTCGACTAAATGATAACAAGCTGAAGATGAGAAGGTATCCTAATTAGGAGTGTGCATGGATCAGGTTGACTCGGGTCCTAGCCAAATTCAAAATCAAACGGTTCTTGTTCGATTTTAATCCAAAATCAAACTGACTGGAGTCGGTTCAGGTCGGTTCCATAGTTCGTATTTGGATCGGATTTGTTTAGGCCATTTAGATCGAGTTTCCTATTTTGTATTTATTCATTCAAAATTTTAAAAAATAGACTCAATTTCATGTCATTAATTTCTCAAAAAGTTAAAAGTCAACAATATTTAAGTGCAATAAATAATGATTAAAAAGCATAAATACAATATGCATATAAAATTTTACAATATACATACATCGGGACATGGATAGGTTTTGGTGTTAATTCGAGTATCAAGAACGCTATGCTCTTCGAAACTGAACCAAACTGATTCATAGAGGTCAGATTAATTTGATTCTCAAGGCTTTCAGTTCTTTTATGCACCCCTAATCCTAATAGATAACCAAGCTATCATTATAACTGTGGTTTGTTTATTTGTCCTATTTTTTATATATAACCCTCAGCTCTCTTTACATTTCCTTGATTACATTACCATACCATGTTTTCAAAAGGGGGAAACTATGCTGGCCCATCTATTTTTTAGGTTGGGCATGAGTTATGGGCTCTGTAGATGGTCCATGAACCACCCATAAATTAAGCCCAATCTAAAAAATAGATGGGTAGAGGCAAAAAAATCCTTGGGCGTGGATAACAAATCGCACTTTGGGTTATGCCGCTTTTGTCACAACTGAACTTTGGGCAAGTCGTCCTCTTTTCTTCTTTTCTTTCCCTTTCTTTTTTGAAAAACAAAAAACATAGTACAGAAACTACATTTGGTGTTTTGTTATGGTCTGTTTAGTGATGTTGTCAGTTTTTATTTTTTATTGTGTATTTTTATTATGTATTTTTATTGTGTATTTTTTATAATTTGGTGATGGGTATTTGTAGGTTACCATTGTCCTAACAGTACCAAACCAATGTTTTAGAAATAGAAAACACACCTATTTTAGTGTTTTTATTTTCTTTTCCGAATTTTGTAACCAACTAAAAAAAAAATAAACACTATTTTTTGTTAACATTTACCAAACGGACCCTTAGAATTGGATCTTCTCAATTTGCTTTGATTTTTATTTTGTTTCCTATCACTCTAGGAAGAGAAAACTATGTGGGTGTTTGGATAGCAACTTAAAAAAGTTATAAGCCCAAAGTTTTAGCTGATTTTTTTTAAGCTTTTGACTTATGACTTTTTTAAGTTATAACCAAATACAATTTTAAAAAGCTATAAATTTAAATCATAAACTGTTAAAAAAATCGCATTCAAACACCCCCTATTTTTAAAACCTCTACCAAACACAACCTCAATTATGTTAAGAATCTTTACACTCAGATGCGGTAGCACAGTGTTTCCACGAAGTGCCAATGGTTGGTGGGAGCCTTAGGACCCACTAAAAAGATAATAATGCAGTCCCCATGTTGGCTTCTGCTGTGTGAAACGAATCCAACCCTTTCTTTTATGGGCAGTTGGCCTTCACATGGTCTCTGATCAGTTTGTGGGGTCTATTATGACCTTTAACTAAGGTCACTATGGCTCAGTTATTCGATTTTCTGATTAGCTGACAACTCGATTAATTCCCTCTCCGGCTCGGAGACAGAGCTGAGATCAAAACCGTCCATGCTTTGGGTTTTCACATGTATGAGATTCCCTACACAATTTCTTATGCTCATCTCCTAATGGGTTTCACACCAGCATATAAACAGTGTTTGAGGAATTATTGTTGTGGGCCTAAAGAAAATATATATATTCCTCAACAAAGATAGGTGAAAGAAGACACTAAAAACTAGCTTTGTCTGTCTCTATGATTCAACTACTCTTCTGTATTAATAATAAACTACAGGATGGCCATCATAGTGTTGGGAATCCATATTCCATTCACCGCAAATTTCCACAGTTCAAGGAGCAATTTTCGAGCTTTCCCTTCAGCTTTAGCGCACACACCCCGCACCTGAACAAATTTTCGGTGACTTTTGTAGATTAGATGTTTCTTTTAAGCTCCATTTGTTTCAATTGAAAAAATTCTTTACACCGAAAACTAATTTTCGGGGAAAACTTTTTGCCTCAAAAAAATGTGCTTTCAATTATTTTCTGGTGTTTGGTAACAAAAATAGTATTCATTTTGTAAGATTCCTTTGATACATTCCATCAAACACTTGGCATACAGATGACAATGGAGGGACCCTTGTAACTTCTCATTGACAGCAAAAACATCACAGAAACAAGCCTAGGCACAGACCATAGACTATTCAATAATAATTAAGCACAAACCGTAAAAGGTTTTCGCCATCTAATATGCTACCGAAAGTCAGAAAACATGGAAAATGTTTTCAGGAAAATATTTTTTTGGTGAAACAAACAGAGTCTTAGTTCATCTATTCAAATAACTCTTGTAATGATAACTATATTTAGAGATAATCCAAAAAGAAAACAGGCAGTCGTTATATTTTAAGATTGTGCTGTCTGTCAACTTATGAAATCAACCATGATTAGATTCGGTCCTTTTCCATGAAAAGAAATTCAAAGCTGCCCAACCCCACAGAAAAAAAAATACGTGATAAAATATGAAAAATCGCATTGAAAGTAACAATTTTGCTCGCGTTTTGTGGCAAATCGCGCAGATTGCGACCTACTGTCTCCTGATTTTCTCTTGCTTAACCATAAAGTTAGGTAATAAATCATATAGAAGGCCAGTCCGTCTATCTAAATAAACAACCACCACCACCACAAGTGCCTAACTCTCTATAGTCGCCTAACCAACCCATAGATATTAGAGTTTACTTGGTCGAGAAAATAATGGTTCAAGAAACTCAGTTAATCATATAAATTTTTATCGCCGTCCTCTTGGGCATATGAGGGCACCAAGGCCAATATGTGGAGTAGAATCACCATTAATTTTACCAGTAAGCAAGAAAAAATGAACAGTTACTCATCATCAGAGTGATATCATTTTGGAGAGAGAGAGAGAGAGAGAGAGCAGCATTGATACAAGCCTGAGACCAGATATTGTACAAGACAAACAAAAACTGGGTTACACAGAACAGACCTTAGTCAGACATGTTGAGTAACATGTACAGAAAAAAAACAGCGAGCTGAGACCCTCTGAAGACTAAGCATTTGGTGGCTTCAGCAGCTAAAAAAACAACCCACGCGTAATAGTATTACATCTATTAGGCAAACAAGAACATATTACAAACTTCACGTAAGATTTAACATTTATACACACAAAACCGGCTTGCTGAGACCTCTAACTAGACCTAAGGCATGTTGGTAGTTGCAGCAGCTCGGTGCCGTGCTGCAAAGCGGTTGACTAAAGCAAGCGCGTTGCTAGTGACTTGTGCAACATAGGTGACCCTGTTCTTAATAGCAGCCTTCACATTTCCATCCATGGCAGGGCCTGCAAACCCATCGATGCAGGTGTTCTCGTCAGTGAGTGCAGCACTAACCCATGTCTGCACGTTGCTCATGTGCCAAGTCCAGTCCTGACCCGCAGCTCGACCCATTTGGCTGAGCTCTTGAATAGATTTGCTGAGCTGATCCACCGTAGCACCCATGTTGTCAATGCAATCTTTCACAGCTTGGTACTCTCTGGGCTTAATACCCGAAGCTTTAGTCATCTTCGACACAAACACTGCTGTGGATCGAGCCCTGTCTAAGCTCACACTCATCGCAGCTTGAGCCAATTGTTTCTGGCTTTGTTGGATTGTGCTGGCGTAACTCGAGAGGCACTGGACGCACAGGTCAGGATAGCGGGTGGCTCTGCATGAGGCTTTGATGAAGCTTGTATCAGCAGGATCTGGGGCCATGGCAGACTCAGCCATGTAGTGGAAAGAGAATAGTAGTAGCAAATAAAGGCCAAGTTTTGCCATGTCTTTTGAAAGATGGAAATGGAGTAGATATGGATGGATGTGAATGAGAGAGCTTGGAGGATATATATATAGGGAGACTAAAAGGTTGTAATCTGTCCTCTTTAAAGGCTCACTAAACAAATATCAAGGTAAAATATACATACACAAATCCTTATGTACACACACACACACACACACACATATGCATGTATGCGTCATCTTTCAGGATTTAACAAAAAAAGGGGCTGTTTTTGTAGTGTTAATAGATGGGTAACCTCTGTTACTTCGAAGTGAGCCCTAGGTGCTTATTTCAATGACTTTCAAATTGGATTTGGAACAAACGCAATATAGAATGGTGATCTGCAAACTACGCAGAGTCAATGATTCATACCGTGTGTGCATAAAAAAAACATCAATGTTGAATAGAGTCAATGTTTCACATATGTATATATATGCAAGAAAGATCATTTAACCATTTTTTTTGAACAACTTTGTCATTGAATAGTGGATAGTTATCAGTCAAGCAATTTACTAATACAACATTCAAAAGCACTAGCTTGTTGGTTTAGAAGCAAATATCTTCATTACAGACTGTAAAGGATAAGACAAACAATTTAGTAGGGATTTGATGAGTGATTTCTAATACAGGTCGTTGTGTTGGACTGATCGTCGATGGTTCTTGAATTGAATGCATACACACAAATAAACACACAAGTAGAGATATTATAATGTGAGTCACTGCCTAGTTTCTCAAAAACTAACCCCCACGAGTTGACACTAAAAGCCATCCTCGTTACTTGCACCTTCAAAGTCACCAAACAAGTACTATTGTAGAAGGGGCTGGAGCGTCAACTAGGGGAAGATGAGGGTATCAATTATTACACGAACATATGGTTTAAGTAGTAGACTACAACCAATTTCATATAGTTATCCCTAGGAAATATTTCACCCATTGAATTTAAATAACAGATATTGATAAAGATCCTTATATAATCAATAGCTTATATTCAACTATACAACCATGCTGATCTCTTTTTTTTTTTACATGATATTTATTTACCACAAGTTTCCAAATTATACCAACTAATAGAGAGAGATGACTGGCCCACGCTATTCCCGTTCATGTCATTCTTAGGATCAGTGTTTTAAAACCCGGACTGGACTGGTCAATTCAACTGGTTGACAAGGCAACCGGTTAAAAAACGACCCAGTCAGCTTTCTAAACCGATTTTGGTCAAAACTCGATTAAAATGGGTCAAAACTGCAGTTGAACTACGACCCAGTCAATTGAACCAGTATTAAATTGTTCAGTTCAATATTTTAAGGCAAAATTTTATATTTTAAATATCAAAACTAGTATTAAAAAAACACCATTTATTAATATTAATAAATTAATTAATGACATAATTATGACGTTACGGGTCAATAACAGTTGAACTAGTGACCTGTGATCCGGTACCTTTTTCGATTCGCTTAACGGTCCGATTTTTAAAACATTGCTTAGGATAGACAACTAGTTGACAAAAGCATCCCTATCCTCTTGATTATATTCTCATGTTTTAAACTCTTGATCTTAACTACAAAGGTCGTCAATAGTTTGCTGGCCTTATGCTAAATAATAAGATCTCAAGTGCCATCTTTACTCACATTATATGATCAATTATCATCCATTCATTTAATGTATAAAATTTATATAATTCATGTAAAACGTGATCTTACACAAAAATTATATGACCCTCTATGAATTTAAGAAAGTACTCTATCGAGACTAACCCAAGAAAAACAAAAAAAAAAAAACCAAGAAAAAACTCTCCATCTTTATCAACTGAAATTTCCAAGGACCAACCACATCTCGCGACTAAAATATTAGTGGGTTTCACGACAAAATCTTGAAAGAGATTTTTATCCTTCCAGATAGGTGGCACGCATCAGTGCGCCTTTGGGTTTTCATTTGCCTTTCGCGGCTAGCATCAGCAAACCTGGTGCAGAAAACTGTTTATGCTCCTAATTAGTGCGCCATCAAGCTGGCCTTGGTCTTTTCCAAGCTCAAATTTATTGTCTTCCCAAAAGTCCGACAAAGACAACTTTCCGTATATTACTCAGCTTACTTCTTACAAATTTCAGAGCTATATCTTTTAGGGTAATAATATACAAATAAAAAATTTATATAAAATTTTTGTATAAATTAACGTGTTTTAATAAGATTTTTTTACTTCAAAATAAGACACTCACTATAATGGTTTTTAATTACAAAATTGTCACTAGCATATTATTTTGTATGCAAAATTTATACGAATTTTTTTGTAAGAAATAGCATTTTCCTATGTTTTACTATGATGAACTTTAGTGAGTACAACTAGCTACGGTTTTAAGGTGACTTCATATTAGGGATAGTCATGGACTTGAGAGTCCAATAAGTCCACCCAAGTCTACTCATAAATTGTAAGACTTAAAATTTTTAGGTCCAATTAGCTAATAAGTGGGCTTGAAAATTATATTTGAAAGTCGGCCCGAGTCAATATATATAAAAAATAATATATTATTATATTTTAATATTATATATAGGTATATATAATTATATTTTATTTTATTTTATATTATTTATAAAGAAAAAAATTATATATTAAATAATTTTATGCTAAATGGACAGGTTTGAACGGACTTGAAATTTGATTTTGGGCAAGACAGAAAATTTTTTGTGTAGCCACCCCTACTTCTCACTGAGCAAAACCATCCTTAGCCTGTATGAGTTTACTGTTCACTAAGGAAGTGAGTTTATAATTGAGAATGCAAATCTTTCCATACCAATATTTATGGTCTTTAACAAACCTGTTTCTTCCAGCAAAGCTCAATCAATCGGTCTTCCATATCCTACAAAATTCATCAGCCTGTGTATTGGTTTCTGCTCATATTCTTGGAAAGGATTCAAGTCTAATATATGGCCTAAAGACAAACCTGAGTTTTTTAAACTGCATACCGGAGCTGTCCTAGTTCAAATGGCAAGTGTGAAAAGAATTGCTTGTTCAGACTGCAAAAATTTAAAATGTTACATATAGCTTCTCAAAAATAGTACTATGCTGCAAATGCCTTGATGTTCAAAATGAAAAGAAAGGGAGCAGGGGAGCAAATACCATAGATAAAGCAAACTGACACTGCATTTTCAACTTGTTAAGAATTTCCTTTTTCATATTTTACCTTCTGGGCGAAGGGGGTTAAGAAAAATGATCGATTTGGTCAATTTGAAAGTATTGATTACAAAAACACAAATCCACTAGAAACTTATGGTGAATTTTTACTTCCTCCTTCACAGTTATGCACCCTTGTAACTCTAACAAGTTAAAAGGAGCAAATAATTTCTGAGCACAACTTGAAAGGAGCAACATCTCATACACATAATCTGCAAGACTGCAAACTTTTCTCTACACTGCTGGTTTTGACACAAAAGATTAAACAACTAACCGAGGCCTCAACCTCGCGATCTCAAACTCAATCCCCTGAGCCTCAGAATCAAGAAAGTACTTATGGAATTTCATACTAAGGACATACATATATATATATATAGAGAGAGAGAGAGAGAGAGAGAGAGAGAGAGAGAGAGAGAGAGAGAGAGAGAGAGAGAGACTTATCCTATTCGGTGAATTTTGGTTGTCGATCGGGTTGGTTTAGCGAAGCTGCTAGTACGGAAGAGTGCAAGGGTGGGAAAAAAGTCTAGTGGTAATTTGAGTATTAGGTTTGAGTACTATGTGGTAATTTCTATTAAAAGTCTCTTCACTATACTTTAATTTTAGGCTTTTGATGTATTTATTTATTACTTGTCACCATTCAATAGAAATTATCACTGAATACTCAGTATTACTTGACTACTAAACTATTTTCTGCAATGGTGGGGTTGGCAATGGTGAGAGAGAAGGCCACAGCGGCCCTTTCACGCAAAGCTGTCAATCATATTCCTTCGAGAAGCTTACTCATAGGTAGATGGCCTTCATATCAGTTGGATCTCACCTGCTGCAGGTAATGTAGAGGCCATCAACTGGTGAGTGATCGACTGCAGATGGGGTTCAACTGATGTGGAGGTCATGTGAAGGTCATCTACTGGTGAGTAACCGACAATCAGATGAGGCCCAGTTACTGTAGAAGCTAACCACCGGTCAGTGCATTGTTCTCCTCAGCCAATGTTATTGCCAGAGCAAAAAATGTGGACAATGTAAGCGAAAATTGGTCTCTGAAATCTGAATAGGCCTGCCTACTTTTTTCACGATAGGACAACTGTACAAGGCCGTTGTACAGTGGCAACGGCTACAGTACAAGCCCAGCCCAAAAACACCAGTATAAAACTTTAGTTATACCCAATGGGCCACCATTATTGGACTAAGCCCAAGTTCAATGACCTTGAAACAGCAACCGAAAAGAGACTCAAAAAATGCGTGGTAAAGGGTAATTTGACTCCATCATTCCTCGGAAGTTTTCAGAGTAAACTGAATTTTATATGACTAAGAAATCTAGTTTTTGTTTTCTTCTAGACGGCCCAAAGCTGGAGAGAAAAGAGACTGGGGCTTGAAGCCCGAATGATGAGCAAGGGCATCGAAGCCCGATCACTTTGGTCAACCCTTCCGCTCATCACTTCTTCAAAGGTAATGGGTACCCTTTTGGTGAGCAGTTTGCGGGTTTAGATTTTTTAATTTTTTGGGTAAGCCGTTTAGATTTCTTTCACCCCTGATTTTGGTACGTGTAAACAAAAAAAATTACTTAACTTTTGAAGCATGTTCCTTTTAAGTTATTTTATAAACTTAACTGTACCAATTATGTGCTTGCCTAACAAGTAGCGGTGGTAATTTTAACTCAATCCGCTCACTTAAAAACTGTTCAAACTTGTCCAAATCTTTAAATAGATTGTAATAAGGTGGTTATATGTGCACTCATTCGGAATTGGATTAGAGTGGGTTGGAGTTGAATGTCCAATGAGTTATACTAAGTGGGTGTCCATTGGGTGTGGAATGTGAGATGTGGTGAAATTGGACCACCAACCCCAGCCCTCGTGGCCACCACCGACCACTGGAACCACCACCGCCCACAATTATCTAATCTTCTCTCTTTTATCCCTCTTTACAATGGTGACCTTCGTTCTCAACCCCACCGTTGCCCAACCCCTCCACCATCAGCTCACCATTAGTCCTCATCTTGGCACCCCTACATTTTTTCTCCACCCCCAACCATAGCTTGCCCTGACATTTGGGTTGTTTTAGCTCAACTCCAAACATGGTTGTTCTCTTACTATTAATTCATTACAAAAAAAAAGTCATACCAGTTATAAAAAAAAAAATCAAAATCAAGGGTACATTGTGCTTTTAGCTTTAATTACATCAAAATAATCAAAATCAAAATGTAATCTCAGTTAATCGGTTATGATGCTTGATAATTAGCATGATTCGATTAAAAGAAAACAACTTTTTTTTGCATTTTTAAAGTAAATTCTTTAATTAAGTTATCGTACTTTAACTTATCTAATAACTCATTTTCAATAGAAATTATA
Source organism: Euryodendron excelsum (assembly GCA_033060915.1). Lineage (NCBI taxonomy): Eukaryota > Viridiplantae > Streptophyta > Magnoliopsida > Ericales > Pentaphylacaceae > Euryodendron > Euryodendron excelsum. Next base: position 4,337,800 of record CM065397.1, on the reverse strand, counting down.
CTTAATCCACTTAATCTCTTTTGTAACATGGTTGTCCGAAAGTAAGTTTTTATCAATTTGAATTTAAAAAAACTCCTCTCTGCCAAAACAACTGTAACTTATATAGTTAATAAAATTCGATAAGCAACCCATACCATTTAAAAACTACCCTCTTTCTAATAAGACCTTATAAAATCGAATATGTTAATTGCTTTTGTCACTTCCCTCGATAATATTATTTTTAAATGTCTAAGTTATTGAAATAGCTCATCTCCATAAATAATAAAGGTTAGATCATATAAAATGTTAGATTCATGTATGTCAAATTTATAAAATAATAAAAGTCTTAAGCCATTACCACTAAATAACTATTTGAAAAAATCCACCAAACCCACCTCTTTATGATACCATAAAAAGTTATATATATAATATATATAAATCCATAAAGCATAATCAGAAGCTACTAAACTATAAGATAATACAAAGAGCCATTGCCACTAAATAACTATTTGAAAAAATCTACCAAACCCACCTCTTTATAATACTATAAAAAGTTATATATATAATATATATAAATCCATACAGCATAATCAGAAGCTACTAAACTATAAGATAATACAAAAGAGTCATTGCCACTAAATAACTATTTGAAAAAATCCACCAAACCCACCTCTTTATAATACTATAAAAAGTTATATATATAATATATATAAATCCATAAAGCATAATCAGAAGCTACTAAACTATAAGATAATACAAAGAGCCATTGCCACTAAATAACTATTTGAAAAAATCCACCAAACCCACCTCTTTATAATACTATAAAAAGTTATATATATATAATATATATAAATCCATAAAGCATAATCAGAAACTACTAAACTATAAGATAATACAAAGAGCCATTGCAGTAATTTCGTGAGAGTTATGGTGTTGGGGTGCAAGTGATTGTAAAGATGGATGGGATTCGACTATAGAGCTATTAGATTTGTTGCCCTAAAGGTCGAGATTTTGGGGTTGCACTAGTTCTGTCATTGAAGTTCGACGATTTGGGTTTGTTGCTATAGCAATGGGCTGTTGGACGACGTTCGATGTTGGATATTAATCAATTTAACTTCAATTGGATATTTGGTGATATTATCTTATAGTTCAATAGATGAAAAAATCTATATACCTGAAAGTGTTGGTCCGATAAAGGTCGTCGATCGTCGATTGAGAAGTCTGTCCTTTTTCTTTTTTTCTCTCTCTCACACAAACCCAATCGATTAAGGGTTTGCAACGCTGCAACGCATGAAAAAAGGTTATGGGGTCAAACCCTAATTTAATGGGATCAAATTATTTTTTTATTTACAAAAATAATTTTTTTTAAAATTTTCTTGAGATCTAATGGTTGCCCTTGCCTTGGGGATTGCCCAAGCTTAGGGGCTTGCTGGGCTTACCCTAGAGTCGGCCCTGCCCCCAACACCACCTCCCCCTGTACTGCCACCTCCGGTTGTCACCCACACCCAAATACAAACCACCAACCTTCTTTGCGAATTCCCAACCTCACCCCCACCTCCACAACAATCCCACCCATTGATCAGTCACATTTGGAACCTGCAACTCATTAGCCATAGTCACTCCATTGAGCTTCAATCAACAATCACCAAGGTTTGGTTCACAAGAGAGAGAAAGAGAGAAAGAGATTCTGAGTTCGTTTGTTTGATGGGAAAGAATAAGAAGAAAGAGAAAAAAGAAGAGAGGGAGAGAGAGACGCAGGAAGCTTCTTGCTATACATATAAAGTTGCTTTTATAATATATTCTATTTATATTTATATTTATATTTTTCATATAAAAAAATAAAATATATTTTTATTTAGGTTATCAAATATGTTTTTTTGTAAATAAAATATTTATTGAAGACGGGTTAATTTTAGATTACTGGCCTGTTAACCTAACTAAGTCCAAATATAAGTCATTTGTTAGTTGGACATATTTGAATTAATTCACTTCAATCTGCAACTCATAAACACCCAATTTAAACCCCCAAATTACCTCCAAGTGTCAATTAAATCTCTTGTAGTGGAAAAGGCCAAGCAATGTGAAACTTTGCGGCCCGCGTGATCCTATTTTTGTATGAATGCTTTTTCTTTCCTTTTTTAATGTGAAAACGATGAATTTATTTGACAAGAAATCCAACCGAACATTGGGTATCAACATATTCCACGCTTGTTTCTTGTTAGAAATGATAATGTCATCCATCTTTAGTTTCTTGTGAGTCTCAGTATGCATATATCTAAAAGCAAGAGTCCACAAACAGATAATTTGGCTAAGGACGGTAAAGTTACAAAAACAACACCCAACAGCTTGGAGGGTATCTCAAGTCTTATTCCTCCCACGACTCTCTAATAGGAACCAGCCCAACATATCCACCGCTCTTTCAACCACCGCGATGTGAATCAATTTGGACTCATTGTGAACAAAATTTCGAAAAGATGAGGATTTGGTCATATTTGGTTTCTTTTCAAAATTTCGTTTTTGTTTTTGTTTTTTTTTTAATTTCATAAACAAAAATAATCAAGGTTGAAAAACATCATTGGTTTTCATTTTCACATTAAACAGCTTTTGACAATTAAAAATATTTTTTAAAACTGGCTTGTTTTCAAAAAGTTTCTCAAAAACAGTTTTCCTTATTAATTTTTGTTTTTGTTTTATTTTTACTTTCAACAACAAAAATAAGTTTTCAAAATCGAAACTCTAGTTTAAAAGGGCTCGATAGTTCCTTTTTCCGGCAATTGGCCGAAGAGATTTGGAAATGTTTGGATTGCTTTTTAAAAAACTCATAAATCATAAGTTTAAGATAATTTTAGAATGTCACTTTTTAAACAGCCTTTTTAAATTTAAACTAGTTCTAAAAATTTATTTTTCTTAGTAGACAAAGAGCCAAATACAATTTTAAAAAATTATAAATTTAAGTCATAATTTATTAAAAAAATCACATCCAAACCGCCTTAGGCCTATTCTAAACCGGTTTACGTATGAAGCCAAAACTCAAACCGCGTGATCCTTTTGTGGGAAAGTCACGTGCATGTGAACGCGACTCGGCAGCCAGACTCTTTCCAACTTCCAACAATTGCATGTTATGAATGCCCTTTGGCATTGCGTACAAACCACAAAGCTACAAAAATCCAATAAAACAAGACCAAGTCTTTTCCAATGTCTAGATGGTCTTTGGTCCCCAAGTCATGTTCACAACCCAGGTCTATCATTTTGATTTTTGCTTTCTTGTTTTGTCAATATGATAAATACCACAAGTGACTAGAACCCACCAACCAAATTAAAATTAATTCAACTATTTTTTTTTTCAAAGTGTTCAGCTCTTTGATTGAATACTATTTTAAATTAGTACAGAATTACCATTCATATAAATTATATAAAATTTATATATTGCATAAATGACGACGATCTATAACAGGACGTGAGGACGAATTTAGCTTCAAATATTAGACTTAGCAAGAATCGATTACTGTACCACCCCTTCTTATGGTTTAATTCAACAGTATTTGTTAGAGCAAACCACTTTCCCAGATCAATTTTTAAACTAGAAGGTGCAACTGGTGGGACAATGTTCCGCGACAATTTATCAAAATTTTAACCATATGGTGGAGTCTGGTGGACCTCCTCTTCATCAAAAGAAACTATGGTCAATCATTACAAATTAAAAATGCTAAGACTATTATGCCTACGATTACAACTTCATGACAATGACCATATATATATGCCCATCCAATTTTGCTCACCTAATAATTTCTATTAGCTAAGATGGCATCCCTTTTGATGTTTGATTAGTGTTTTTTTTTTGGGTTAGTTTTTAGTTTTGATTTTTGGTAAAAAAATCTAAAAATATTAAATAAAATTCATAAAAGGGTAAAATACTAACAATATAAGCTAAATATAAAAAAAAATAATAATTGATTCAAACAAAACTTAAGGAGTGCCAAGCTAAATGATATTTCACTCCTACGATGCACATTGTCAACCAAAAACCCAATTTTGCATGTCTTTCTTTCTTCCTATTAGCGATTTTTCAAACCAAAAAAAGAAAAAAGAAAAATAAAACTTGATATTATATATGTGCAACATGGTCCCATTTAGAATTTTAGACAATTCCAAACAAATGCAAGCCAATTTGTCAATTATACCTGCGACTTCAACCGAACTCCTAATTCTAATGGCTTGTCTTTTACATAAATCTTCGTCACATTCAAATTAATCATAAATAATAAGGCCGTTCGAACTCCTTATATTTTTTTCTTCTAACATCAGTTGTGATACAAATTTATTTTAAATTACTTGTTATGCTTTTGATTTGGACAGCCAAACTTGGAAGACCCTCTACAATTAGCAAAAACATTAAAATTTTTAAGGGAAATTTTGGAGTACCAAATGTAGTATTGAATTGAATTCAATTTTGTCTATCCGGATCATACAGCTAATTGGCATTGGTTGTGATGTCACCCTTAATGTTAGGACTTCGATTCTCCTATTATCTTTTTTTATCCAAAATTTTAACATACGAGACTTCCATCAATACGGGTTTAGGAGGGTTAAATTTACGCATTTTAATCATGCGTGCAGAGATCGACTTCTTAACCCAAAATTGAAGAAAAAAGATTTATTAATATTCATTTGCTGTGTTAGGTTAGGTTAGGTCAGGTCCCTATGTTTCCAATTTCAAAAAACAACTAAAAAGAAAAGGGTGTGTAGGGTCAACATGGCCCCAATAAAAAAAGTCCTTAATTTGTCAAAAAGCATATTCTCACATTGTGTAAGCAACCAAAAGATATTGTGTAGTTTTTACACAAAAATGAAGTTTAAAAATTTATTTTACACGCAAATGAAATGTTTTAGGTATTTTGTTTGTAAATATGTGTGATGTGACTAAAGCAACATAAAAAAATGAACTTAGAATATTTGCTGAGGTAAGTGAATTTCATTTTCGTATTCATGCGTAACTCCAGCATTTAGAGGCGAAGAAGGAAAATTTTATTCCCACGGAATTATTATACGCTGCACCAAAATGATGTCGTCGTGACATTTGAAAAAAAATTTAATTTTGATATAATAGAATTTTTTTTTTACACAAATAGACACTAGAATACAACATGTGTCAAAGCGTCTTATTTCTTTATATTGTATTTAAATTTTAAAAGATACGTGTCGTACTATGTTGTTTTACTTGTGTAAAATCTTTTTACACTATTAGCGCATCAAGACTAAACTATTTGAAAGCTTGTAAGTTACATAGTTTAGTATTTTGATTTGAAATTAAAAAACCATAGATAGGTGAACGAAAATTCTACACAAAAAAAATTTAATTGAATAGCATTACTCTCCAAATAATAAGCTTGCAAACTGCAATGCTTAATTGTTTGTGTAGAACGAGAAAACTATACAAATTCTAAAATTAATCAAAATATGTACAAGTCAACCCAGATACTCGATGATAAAAAATAAATAAATAAGGCATTGGTTCTACAACTTGGGAGGAGCTGCCTATGTCATTTATTCCTTCCTGATCGGTCTTTTAGCCCCTTTTTTGCGGTGGAGAAAAAATCGAATTATTCAGAGGAGCTGGAGTAGGTAAAATAGTAAGTGGAAGATGATTTTTTTTTTTTTTTTTGTTATGGTGTTTGGCCAACTTATATGTTTCTCAATTAATTTCTTTATTTTTCAGTCAAGTTAAAAATAGACCATTTACATTAAAATTAAAAAATTTATAAAAAAATAAACCTCTTGCGGTATAACCAAAAAGATTTTCAAGTACTTTCGAATTCGTGAAGTTTGAATTAACAGTTTGATCATAACTCGGCTGGACTACCCATTAAAGGTGAAAGACGAAGTACAGCTAAACAATAGGTGAGCAATGGAGAATACAGTAGTCTCACATGGTATGAATTTAATTGTGTTTCTTTATCAAGAGGCTGTACAGGTACCAACAGTTAAGCAATTAAGATATTAATTTCACCATAATTTATGCCACCAACCATATAAACAAAACACTCAATATTTTTTTTCATAATTTTAAAAATATCACTGTTATATATTGTAGTAGAGTTTTTTATATAAAAGTTATGCAAGATTTGAATTTTTTTTGAAGATAAAGTCCAAGGTTTTGAATTTTATTTTTGATGAACAGTTGTCAAAATACTGAGTCAATGTTAGTTGTATTATTTAATATTTAGTCATTTGTTTGCTTTTGATCCCATTTTTTTTTTACCTAAAATCTCCATCAGATTTATTTGAAAAGTTGGGTCCTTGTAAATTTGCCTATTGTTTATGGATGGAACAATCACCAATATTAGCTCATACAAGGAAAAATTTTGAACTTCAAGACTTATACTGTGTTTGGTTGAGGGAAAAAAATAAAAAAGGAAGAGAGTTTTTATCTTATCTCATTTTTTCACTACTATATATCTTTTGTTCTATAAATAGACTTGGGATTATGTCTTCGTTTTTCTTATTCAACGAAACATAAGTAAATAATTAAAATTTCCTTCTCTCTTTCTCTCTCTCTGGTTTTAGTTTTCCTTCCCTTCTTACCCTTTCTTTGAAACAAAAATTTTACCCATCTATTTTATATAAAAAAATATATATGCCAAGAAAAAAAAAGTTAATAATATAAGTAGAAAATTCAATTATTGTTGTTAAGAAGAGCGTGCTTTGAACTTTTACCAAGTCGCGTGGAGTGCCAGCGATATCATTCGCTATATAAATGAACAGCGCCTTTGGACACAGGGAAAGCAGAGGAAGCAAACGGGAATTGGGAATTAGCCTCGGTAGAGTGAGAGGAAGAGAGCCGTCGGAGAGAGATCAGAGAAGAGAGAACCAGTGATGGGTAGTTCCAAGATTTCGGCCTTGGTGGTGGTGGCGGTGGTGGTGCTGACGGTGGCAACCAGAGGGGTGGAGGGGCAAACGCCGTCGTGCGCTTCGAAGCTGGTCCCATGTGCGTCTTACCTAAACTCAACCGGCACACCGCCGGCTTCTTGCTGTGACCCACTCAAAGAAGCAATAACACAGGAGCTGACGTGCCTCTGCACTCTCTACAATACCCCTGGCTTGTTGCAATCGTTCGGCATCAACCTCACGCAGGCACTTCTCCTCCCCGGCCGCTGCAATCTCTCCGGCGACCTGAACGCCTGCTCCAAAGGTAATATACACACATCTTCCTACACATACACGTACACATAAATACATGCCTATATCACCTGGGTTTTTTTGTATTTATTTTTACTGAAATTTATACATTTCACTGTTTTTTTTATATTTTTTATATACACATAATTGGTTTCTTGTTTGGAAATATAAACACAATATAATAACTTCAGTTCTCAATTGTTGGGTTTAAATCTGAAATGAGTCTTTTGGCTTTTGGGTTATCCCTGAAAGATTGGGGAACTCTGTGAGTCAATTTGGGAATCGGCAAGTGGACTCTTGACTTGGTCTGCGCGATCAGTTTTTCAAAGGCATTAATTACTATAATAAATTAATTTTTTAATGTTATTTCAGCAAAACTGGATCACTATTGTAAAACCTTAATTTTGGTTTCAATTATTTTCTCAACTAACGATTGGACTTTTGTTTGCTTTATTTGAAATATGTTTAATATAGGTTAGAAAGTGTCCACTGTGCCATAATTTCAATTGGGACCATGCAATTGTAAAGGCAAACATGGTTACTTTTCAGAGTCCTGCAAAGTCTAATGTCTTCTCTTTCAAGGATGTGGGGACATGGACTAATAATTCTTCTTTAACTGCCTTTTTCTTATGCAGCTTTAGCTCCGGTTTCTCCTTCCTCAGTGCCACCTCCAGGTAAATATTTGCCTTCACAATTACGTCACGAAAATGTGTTCTATGATCACTTATCTCTAGGTCGCGTTGCGTATCTTTCCTAATTTATGGGTTTTGGGCCTCACTTGTCTTGAACAGTCGTGGCCCTAGCAACATAAACTCTTTAATCGCCACACAAATTTTGACAACTTGCAGCAATTGTGACCTGGTTTGTTGACTATATAAATGAGACAGCCTTTTCCCCCTCTGATGACTTAAGATTTTAGATGGGTTGGGGATTAAGCCTACCCAATAATTATAATATTTGCCCATATGTGGCGCCTGCTTATGGTGTATAGCTTGGCCACAACTGCAACTTGGGGGCGTGTTGAGGATATAAATGATAAATGATAAATGTTGCACTTGTAGGCTTTTAGATGCGTTGGTGACAAGGTGCTTATCTGAGATGATAGCTATTCTATGCTATCAATGCCCACAATTTTGGCATTCTAGTCATATCAAGTGACCTGTTCTTCGACTAAACTGCAAAGTTTCTTGGGATAACAATTCTCATTTTGGCTATGTCTAGTGTGGAAAATGGATTGGGAAGAAACTTTACTCCTCTATTTTCAGAATAAGAATATAGTTCCCATGTAACCCGTTTACACAAGCATTGAATTGGTAATCGAATAGTGGACTTCATTTTATTTTGAGAACAATACTTTACGAGAAATAGGATGAAGGTACTTGCCTTATTTTATTCTCTTAATGCTTTTTCCCTGAAACTATGGCGAAAGCTGTTGATGCTATTGTGGTTTGTGAGGTGAAATGTCCATTCAGCTTCACTCAATGGCCATGGAAGCGACATTAGTGTTTCCTTTTCAATATGGCAGCAACAACCACATCACCATTGGACACACTACCTTTTGCTGCTTTCTTTTTCCACTCAAAAGTTATAGCCTCTACATTTAAATTTGAGACTATAGGTAAAATAAATAAAAAATAAAAACAGAGACATAAATCAGTAATTATATTGGCTAGGCCTGTTGGTGTCCCTGCCAAACCCCACTCTTCATCTACAAGGGTTTTATTTGAAAGTAAATAAATAAGACTACTGAAATATGTGAAAATTAAATGGATTCAAAATACAAGCCTGGTACTATTATTATACATATAGGTAATACATGTTAAGTGTGAAAACCTTCGTGCATTGAAGCATCATCCATTAGAAGTATTCCACATCCATTTGCCAAAACATGTTCTTCATCTCCATATAGTACTTTTCCTCATATATATTCTGCCCATTTCTTCTATTGCATGGGCCAATATTTTAGGATTTGTTTCGAATTCCCCTCTCATATTTTTTTGACCTCCACGGAAAATGATGCCCTCCAAATATTTGTCATCAAGTAGGTGGCCCTTTTAGATTGCAGTGTAATGGCTGGTTCTCTAATCAGGGCATGTAATAAAAGCCATATTATTTAGGCATCATGTCTTGACTTTCTTTATGGTGGCACTCAAATGTGAAATGCTATAATTTAGATTTCCTGTGAGGACAGTCAACAATAGCTAATGTTTGTGAAAATGGTGATTAATCAAACTAGTCTCCTGGTAATATCTTTTTCATGTCCATAATGTATTGTTTTGAAACTGAAAATCTCTGTCATTGGCTGATTTATGCCATTCGCGTGCTCAAGCTAGGCATAGCCTTTCTGCCCCATAGAGATTCACAAGTGACCTCATTGCTAGATGTGTTCTTATGCATCCAGTAAAGCGATTTGTACTACCGGAAAAGATAAATCAATAACCGGCAGGCAATAGAATCCGCCGATAGGCGCAAGCAAGCGTAGCGAATCGCAATAATATCCCTTTGGCAACACATATAGTTTTGCGATTTAACTTGTTGATGGCGACCTCTCTTTCAACTAACGGGGTTAAATTTTACAGCAACGCCTGGAAAAGATAGCAATGGAGTGGGCAGGATTGCATGGACTGGAATTCCTGGCGTACTCTTGTTCTGGGCTTCGATCATGCTCTATTAGAGGTGTTCTCTAAATCTTCGGCAAATGAAGTCATTTCACTATTATGAAGCGGGATTTGCACACCTGGAGGCTTTCTTATTTGCTTGGTTATCAGTCATTGTATTGATTTTAGTTGTGTTACATTCGATCTGTTACTTTGTTGATTGTTTGTTAGACATTATTATTGAGTTTCCTATACAATTCTCTTATGTATAAAACTTCGACTCTTTGCTGCTTTCAAATGTTATACTGGAGTGAGCCCACTTTTCATCTTGTTCTGATAGCATTTTGTATGAGTGTATTTCTTGGAGAATCATTTCATTACATTTTTTTTCACTTTTTATGGCTTTTTAACAGCTCCATGTGAGAATGGAATTGCGCCTTGCATGCTTAGGAAAACTTCAATACGTGTTCTTTTGGGACTTCAGCCACATCACGTGTCAGTGTGGAGTAGCGGTGGACATTGGATCAGATGGCCGGACCTAAACAAAATAAAAATTTTATTGGCCTAAAATTAAATTTCAAGTCTACTTAATTAAAAAAATTATATTTTTAAGTCAGTCTATTTAACATAAAATTTATGTAATGTATAATTTTCTTCTCTATAAATAATATTGAATAACATAAAATTTAATTATATATACATATATAATATTAAAAATATATTATTATATATATATTTTGAACCTGGCCGGCCTAGGTTTGAAAGACAATTATTAAACTTGTTCATTAAATTAATCGGGCTTAAAAGAATTTTTCAAGTCCTATAATTTATAGATGAGTTTGAGCAGCTTATCGAACTTTCGAACGGTCAGACCCATGGTCACCTCTAGTGTCATGCACTAGTTGTATGAAGTTTTGTTATAAAATTATATAATAAGAGATTTGGCCATTATTTTTCTTTGCACTGCTTGGAAATTGGATGGTTGAACAAGGGCCTAGCATGCTTATGTTTAGGCATTAACCATAAGATGATATGATATACATATATTGCTATAGGGTATCAAAGTCTTTGACGGAGTACTTTATCGAGTTTTACAAAGCATGAACAATTGTTGGCCGCAAAGAAAGAGAGATCAAGCTTGAAATAGAAGGAAATAGTAACCGACTACTGAGCGAACCGTTAACAATACGATAATGAGAATGTACATAAAATCTTCTTTTTTTTTTTTCTCTAAATGTTGTGCAGTTTATTATTGTGCGGTAACAATTTTGGTCATGCACGAATTTGGACATACTAAAAAATTGACCCTTAAAGTTACGCAAAGTTACATCTAGTTTTGTAAAATGGATATGCCCCAATTAAAATTGAAGGTAATTTCTAATTATTCGAACGAGGCATCAATAGCTTTACAAAAAGTGTCATGCATAGACATAAAGACCACATAATGATCACCATGTGCTAACCTATCAAATCAAATATTCAAGATGTTGGAGGTCTCAGGTCACCATAAAATGATGCGATTTTTACAATAACATAATATATGCCCTAATATCGAACAAACCTAAATTTAGATGAATTCACAAAGATTTACAACCAGGAAAGGAAGTTTAGGAGGGACGGATAAAAATCTAAAAAAACAAGGTAAAGTTATATACATTGTTATTTTTTATTTATTTATTTTTAAATAGTTATCCGTCAGTTTTATTTTCTCTTGTATTTGTTAATAATTATTCTTTTTTTTTTCTCTTGCTGCTTTTTTTTTAAAATTTTAAATAAGAGAAAGTTATTTTCTTTATCCTTTCTTTTTATTTTCTTTCATATTTTTCTAATACTTATCCTATTATTTTTCTTTAATCTTCTTTTTAGTTTTTAAACCCTTTTTTTTTTTAGTTTCTTTGTAAAACGTTCAAAATAAAAAATTAATAATTTTCCTTACAATTTTCCTCAAACTAGGAAAAGGGAAAGGGAAAAGGTCTAGAACAATAGAAAAATGTTGATGCCTATCCAGTGGAAGCTACTAGGAGAGCTTATAGTCAGCTTGGAGTCCAGTATTAGTCTCGACCATCGCCACTTTCGCAGAGAGTAAAGCCGGGGGCTTCGCTTGCGCATCAAACCCTTGCGAATCGGTACCGATTTCTCTATTTCGATTCAATCTCTGGAAACCGCCGTCCCTCTAACGCTATGGACGCCGCAAATTTGAATCAATTGAAGCAATTCATCGACCAGTGCGAATCCAATCCCTCAATCCTCAGCGATCCTTCTCTCTCCTTCTTCAGGGACTACCTCGAAAGGTAACATATATATATATATATATATATACGCGTTTGTATCTGTCTCTGTACGATTGTGTAACAATTCTTTACTGTTTTTATTTGTTTTGTATGTTTAATTTGGATTTAATTTGTTTCAGCCTCGGCTGTAAGGTTCCTCCATCTGCTTACGGACCTGGAGAGTCTCCTCGTAACAAACCGGTACTTCGGCAATCGTCTTTTTGCTATTTGTTTTTTTGATCTGTTTGGCTGCTGATAAAATGTAGGAAAATGCGTGAAACCCAAATTCTCTGACTCTAATATTTCTCGCCGTATGGGACCAGACAAAGCCCCAAATATGTTGAACCTAATACCACTAGTTTCTTCATTTGTGTTCTTTCTGTTTGTGTGTGGGTTGGTCTGGATTCGGAAGCAAGAAGTCTTCGGTGATCCACCATTTTCATAGCAACTAAACGGAGTAGGGTTTAGGGTTTTGGTTATATTATGTGACCTGGAACTCTCTGGTCAATATGAAGGTTTGTGAGTTTTTTTTTTTTTTTTGGTTATCGTTTTGAATTTTTTGAGTGTGATTACAGAAGTCTTATGTTGTGGATGAGAGCGACGAAGACATAGAGGACATAGAGGAGGAACCTCGACCTCAAGAAACTGCTGAAGAAGAGGAAGAGAGTGAGATAATTGAATCTGATATCGAGCTCGAAGGTGAAACAGTGGAGCCTGACAATGATCAGCCACAGAAGGTTTTGTGGACGCTCATTGCCCTATTTTTTTTAGTGTGATTTTGGTTTTTTATATTTTGTAAAATGAATGATGTTTTTAATGTTGAGTTTTGCAGATGGGAGACCCTTCTGTTGAGGTCACGGAAGAAAACCGTGATGCTTCCCAGGAAGCTAAGGCACAGGCCATGGAAGCAATTTCTGAAGGTATTTTGATTTCATTGCATATGCCCAACCACACATGTATATACGTGGCCACAAGTTTGCAGAATTTTGATGGCTTTGGGTTAATCAGGGAAGCTGGAGGAAGCAATAGAGTATCTCACACAGGCGATTTTGCTCAACCCAACCTCAGCAATTATGTATGCAACCAGAGGTAAAGCTTGCTTGTCCTTCATGATGCTTTCTTCCCTTCCCCCTTCTCTCTTTCAGTTTTTGCTTTTGTGTGCTTATGTTCGATGTGTATTTCTTTGATTTATGACAGCTACTGTGTACATCAAAATGAAGAAACCTAATGCTGCTATCCGAGATGCCGATGCTGCTTTAGAGGTAGTTCTTGTTTTCCTTGCTTAGCAAACAAGTTTAGTTGAGGATATCTTTCTTGATTATGATTTAAATTTATGCTTGCTTAATTGCTTATATGCCTATTATGTACGTGAATGGACATGTTGCGAGTGCAACTTCAATTTAAGTATTGTAGGTTGAGATAAAATTGTAAAGGGAAAGTTTGTCGACGACCATTTACAGACAGGGGTCGCTGTTGGTGAAACACATGAGTGATAGAGATCAAAGAGGGAAGAGATGGCAGTTAAGGCAATGACATCAGCCTCTTGAGAGCGTAATAGAATTGATATGATCAACTTGGCTCTCAATCTCAAATCTCAATCTGTTTCCAAGAGTGGATGAGTTACCTATTTATATCATGCATTATTTGTGCTATATGGATTTAACTTTTTAGACAGGATGCCTACCCATCATATGGTCACTTATGGAAATATAATCCTCTTATGGTTTTTGAAGATGTTTGGAATATGTGATGGGCTTTTTCTAGTGGTGGGTGTTACATTTTTCTTAAATGCTTATAACAGATCAATCCAGATTCTGCTAAAGGGTACAAATCCCGTGGTATGGCAAGGGCAATGCTTGGTCAATGGGAAGAGGCTGCTAAGGATCTTCACTTGGCGTCAAAGCTGGACTATGATGAGGAAATAAGTGCTGTACTGAAGAAGGTTTGCTTTCTTTTTGATGCTTTGAAATTCTCTATTCATATAATCTTATGATAGGTCAATGCCCCCTGATGATTTTGTGACTGGTGTCAATTTTCTTTTTTCCCTTTTTTTTTGGGGTGGGGGTGTGGGACTGAGTTATTGCCGAGGTGCTTCAAAGTGTGCCAACAGGCATACTCACTGTTCTGATGGACATGAGAACAAGCTATAATAGGACTATAATCATCGCATTAGTATCAGGGGGTGTTTGGATAGCTACTTAAAAAGGCTATAAGTCATAGGCTTAAGCTAGTTTTAAAAAGTCACTTTTTTAAATGTATTTTCCAACCTAAACTAGCTTTAAAAAGCCACTTTTTTAGTAGGGAGCCAAACATAGGTTAAAAAAGCCACAAGTTTAAGCCATAAGCTACTAAAAAAAGCCACATCCAAACAATCCCTTAATTTGTTTTAGCATCTCACACAAGTTTTTGGTCCACTCAAGGTTGAACCCAATGCACACAAAATTGAGGAACACCGTAGGAAGTATGAGAGGTTGCATAAAGAACAAGAGGACAGAAAGATTGAGCGTGAGAGACGACGTCGTCGTGCAGAAGCTCAGGTGAATGTATGCTTATTTGTTAATGAAGTCCCCTGGTATTCATCTTGTATAAGACTAATCTTCGTTCTGCATTCTGTTCAAGGCTGCATATGAGAAGGCTAAGAAACAAGAACAGTCATCTCCAAGGAGAAGAGCAGGAGGCATGCCTGGTGGGTTTCCCGGTGGAATGCCGGGAGGGTTTCCCGGGGGAATGCCGGGAGGCATGCCTGGTGGAATGCCTGGCGGGTTTCCCGGTGGAATGGCAGGAGGGTTTCCTGGGGGAATGCCAGGAGGCATGCCTGGAGGTATGCCTAACGTAGACTACAGCCAAATATTGAATGTAAGATGATACAACTTTATATGAATCTTCTTCGACTTTCAATGTTATTGATAAATTTATATGATATTAGCTTTCCCATTCTACGATACCATACATTTCGTAGAGTTGTTCGCCACTGCCAAGTGGAACTTGGTGGTCATGTACTAATACTGTTGGTTGTATGTGCTTGTTGTTATTGTTATTTGGAGCAGGACCCTGAACTGATGGCAGCATTCAAAGACCCAGAAGTCATGGCTGCCCTTCAAGATGGTACTTTCGTTTCCATTCTAACATATATATTTTTACTAGCTATTGCAATTGGTGGAGATGTTATCTTTGTAGGTTTATCTACTGTGTTTAAGCTTTCATTGGGGGTTCAATGTGTAGGAAAAATCTTTGTTTTATTTTACAAAATTGTGGGCTTAGCAAGGACTTCGAAATGGATATTCATCATGGATCATAGTGCAGTGGCTGAGATTTTAGTAGTTCTACTGCTTGCTTCACTTTTTGTTCATTGATATTAATGGGCATCCATATGCATGGAATGGATATGTGTATTCATTAACCATCATGCTTCTAGATATTGACGTAACCTACATAAAAGTTTGTTTTCTGATGTAATCTTCTTGTTTCCAAGTTTCTGGCACCATTGGCCTAATTTTTTTTCTTGCAATTCCTGATCTATCATTACAATGATTGTGATTTCAATATCTGTCATAAAATGGGGAGGTAAGAGAACAAGGTGCCTTCCTTCCAGTTGTACAGCACGTGATGGCCTTGCCTCAAAAGAAAACCTGCTCAATTCTAATCCCTTTAGCTGCCTGCCTTTGGCCTAATTTTTTTTCTTGCAATTCCTGATCTATCATTACAATGATTGTGATTTCAATATCTGTCATAAAATGGGGAGGTAAGAGAACAAGGTGCCTTCCTTCCAGTTGTACAGCACGTGATGGCCTTGCCTCAAAAGAAAACCTGCTCAATTCTAATCCCTTTAGCTCCCTGCCTTGCTCTCTGACTTCCTATACTTATGGCATCTTCTGATGCTACCATATTCAAGGCTGCTTTATCTGTGAATTACAAAAAGATTTTTATTTTGTTTCTGTAAGTACTGCTCCTTGTTGCTGCAAGTGGTTCTAATGGATCGTTTTGGTTGGCTTTCCATCCTTGCCATCTAGATCAGGATTCCTTCCGTGTTTTCCCCCTTGTATTTATTCTATGGTTTGATTCATTTTGCTTTTGCATATTTTTCTCACTTTACTCGTCCTTGAAGCGGAAGAAATTTTGTTATGCTACAGTCTCTGAGCTTTTAGTTTCGAGTATTTTAAAATTTTCTTTTACTTACTTCGATTTCCTTGAAAGTTTCACGAACCAACTCTTTTCCCCATCCCAAAGTTCTTTCTTCATTTTCACGACACCTTTATCTGTAATTAATTGCTTGCCTTGATATGAAAGATGAACCTAGTGCCTCCCATATCCTGCCTGAGCTGAATCAGACTTTCCTATGGAACTTAGCTGGAGGTATTATGTTGAAAACACTTGAATAAGATACTTTGGTGACTGCATAATGGATGGCTCAGAAACATCATTGACTTGGATGTTACTTTTAACAGTTCCAGGCATATTCTATATAGAACTGGAAGAGTAAGGCTCAAATAATTCCCCTTCCTCTTCTTTCATAGGTTCTAGAAACTGTAAATAGGAAGGTATAAGATGCTGCTAAGTTTAGCGGATTAATCTATATACATTACTACTACTGTGAACGCAGATATGCAGCGTTGGACATGGCTACTTTCTAAACTTTAGACAATAGTGACATGACTATACGCACATGTAGTTCACATATTCTTGCATGCTTGCATGTATTTGCGTTTGCAGTTTATGCTTGTCTGTCCATACAAGCTTGTGCTTTGAATATATTTTTTTTCCCCTTTTTATTTTATTCTTATTGGTCTCGTTTTGCTTCTCCCTGCCATGAAGTGAAGCACTAGCAAAATGCAATCATATCCAAAACCCTTTCTAATGAACTTTGTTGTTTTCTCACGATCTAAGATTTTGACCATAGAAACTATTAAACATGCAATGCCAGATGCTAAAATAAATTCTTAGTATAGGTACATGGGTCATAGCCCATAAGGCCAAGCATGTCATCACCTCCGTGAAGCCTCTCGAACTAACAAGACATCGCTACATTATACAAGAATCTAGAATCTCCAGAGCAATTATCTGCATCTAGAATCTCCAGAGCAATTATCTGCACACGTGCTCGCAATAGTTTGAGCACATGTGCAGGGGGACTAATGTCGGTACATGGGTCATGACCCATATGGTTGAACACGCCACCATCTTTGTTTGTCTCTCCTACTGTCAAGGCACCGACACATAGCATTGGGTCCGGCTAACACATGCAGTGCCTTAGCCCACACTTGCTTGGAGGCAAGCTCTATGGCCTCCAGAGTGAGGCCACTCAAAACCATTTCCCTTGGTCTAGCGCTAATGGACCTCCCTTGGAGGATTTTACCCAGCGAGATCCAAGGGATCCTCCATCGCCCTTGAGCGCACCTCAGCTTGAAGGATCTTTAGGGACATTCTCTAGCAACCCTTGATTCTTGGGTCTTGAGCAGAGCCCAAGGATCCACCCCTCAAGTACAAGTCATGGCTAGCTAACTCCCAGTGTATTGATGATTCTCTTGATGACTCGATGGTCTTATCATTTGAGGAGGGGCAAAGGCCTTTATATAGGCAGCGGAGTGTGAGAGGAAGGGACAACCCTGTCGGGCGTGGTAGGATGTCCCTTTCATCCTTAGAGGATCGGCCCTGCATCTAGGATCCGCTGAGGTAGGTGGTTAATGACTTCCTCAGTATTCTGTTATTTTTAACTTTTACATGGTCAATAGTTATCACATAGTTGTCTTGGCCGCCGTTCAGCTGAGTTAGGAGTTTGTAGAGGCATGGAGTGTAGTACATTTTTTATTATGCCTTGTATCACATACCTTTTGAGAGTAGAAAATAGCCTTTTCCAAACCCTGAGTTGAGGGACTATTACAACATAAACCCCACCCAAAGCTGCCACTTGTACACGTGTTTATGTTTTTCTTAGTATCTTATTTTTCCTTCTGTTGCTCAATTGTTTGTTTTGCAGTGATGAAAAATCCAGCTAATCTTGCAAAGCATCAGGCAAATCCCAAGGTGGCTCCCATAATTACGAAAATGATGGGCAAATTTGCTGGACCACAGTAAAACAATATTCAAGACTAGCTTCATGTTTTTGTGAAAATTTAATTTTGTAGTTGGGCAACCTTGGTTTGACATGGTGGATATCAGGATTCTCTCTCTGTGATTTTTATGTCAAAAAATTATGTAGAAAAATTTAGTGTGGACAGTGTCGTTGGGGTTAAATTTCATCCTAAAAAAAATCCGTTCTATGACATTTTATAGATTATAAGAATTGAAATTTCTGATATCTGTGTGGTGGTTTGCACTTCTTTTCATTGTTTTGAGCTATAGATATATATGTAGAGGAATATGAAGCATAGAAGAATATGCTTCATTGTGGTGGTATTATTATTATTATTTTCTTGAGAATATCTATCAGCTTATGTGCTCTTGATATTTGCCATAATTTGCTCTGTATATATGCAAATAGGCAAATTAGAATATTGATTCCATTTTGTGTATGAATTGGCTTCTTTTTTTTTTTTTTTTTTTCTATCTTGATTTGCTATTTATTTATTTATTTTTTCCTTCTCGTTTTCGCCTTGTGTGCCAAACTCTTAACATTTTGCGGCCTGGGATTGGGAAAAAAAAACTTAGCTACAGGAAAAAGGGTTTAGGTTGGTAAGGAACAAGTCCAAAATCTGTGAATGCTACTTGGTCAGAGAAATTAGGTATGCTACTTGGTCGGTATGCTAATTAGAGCACTATGCGTTAGTGAAGTTGTATCTTATGTTAAGGGGCAGGGTTAGAGTTCCGCAATTTATTAATGCTGCGTTTGGAACTTGAATTTATTAAAGAAAAATCTAAGAAAAAGAGAATACAATAAAAGAGTATTCTTGTGTTCTGTTTTCATTTTTTGGTTTGTTTTTTTATTATCAAATTCTTAATTCACACACTTGGATTTGTTAGGGGTAGGTTTGGAAAAAAATTACCAATAAAGAGTGCTTCAGGCTAATTCAAGTCCTGCAATAACATTGTCTAGCAGTTCTCTATCTCTTGAATCAGGTGACCAGTGAGTCAGTGACACTTCAGAAAACTTCTATAGTAACTTTGGGACACTTCCATCATGGGTTCCAAGGATTAAATCTTATCACATCTCAGCTTGGCCCAAAACAAAAAAAAAAAAAAAAAAAAAAGGGGGAAGAAAAAGAGAACATCCTAAAAGTTATTGGCCCTTGTTAACTTGATTATAACTAAGATCAAAGAAATAAGGGTTCATAGCTCTCCATTTCCAAAGGTGGAAATTAGAGTAGCATGTGCTGAGAACTGGATCTTCGACGGGATTGCTAATGAAATTTTTTTTGTCCTAATGGCGTACTTGGTTTTTGGCTTGTATGTTTTAGTTTTTTTAAAAAATGTCTATCCATTTTCTTATTATTATTAGTTTCTCAGCCTTTGCTTAACTTCTCCTCTCGTTTCTTTTTATTTACCTTTATCTACCCGTTTATTGAACCAGTTTTTTTAATCAAAATTTAATTTTATATTTTTATAGGCTATTAAATTATGCTTTTAATTTTTACCAAAAAGAAAAAAAAACTCTAAAAGCCACAATTTATAATCTGGTCCAAACGACATGCTTCTGCAAATTGTCCATCAAGGGTAATGATCCCCTAGTACACAAAAGGTAGCACGAGTAAGCAAAAGGTATAATTAATATCTGCCAAAGAAAGGGTAAGAAAAATAGTCAAGATACTCGACATTTTTCAATAACCTTACCTGCTTTTCTTTGAAATTCTAGATCGAATCTTTGAATTAAGTCAAAAGTTTCACTTCTAACAAGTACACAGTACACCCAACTTAACCTCCCTATTTCCTCACCAACCACCACCCCTTAATGTCTCATCAGGCAGAAGGGAACAATCTCTGAACTAACTCCAAGAAATTCCATCTTCAGAATCATCATTAGATCACTAATTGCGAAGCTGATCATTCCAACCTTTCAATTCCTAGTGATTAGTCTGACCTCTAATTGAAAACACCAATTGTTTACATCCTTTGAGCTTTCCAAACAAGCCCTACTAGTGTTTCTGCAAGAAATGGGGATATTGTGCTAAAAGCTAGAAAAATGGTAGGGATGAGACAGTTGGATTGAAATGGGTTTCTAACTAGCTAACGCATCCTTGGGTTTTTACTATTTTTTAAACTTTTAATTTATGTCAGCTCTAATGATGATTGTCTTACTCGCAAATGACATCATTAGGCTCTCTAACTTGTATTAGTACATCCTTGGGGTTTTTACTCTTTTTTAAACTTCTAATTTATGTCAGCTCTAATGACGATTGTGTTACTCGCAAATGACATCATTAGGCTCTCTAACTTATATTAATATTTGACCTTGTGGTATAAAAAGAATGCTATCTTGGCGTTTTTTTTTCGGAAATTAAATAGTTACTCCAACGTTTATAAATTGTGACTTGTTAGCTCAACAGTCGCTTTAAGGTGTGCTTGATGGTGTTTGAACCATGATAATGCAGTGAGAAATTTGGATGCTCATTATCAACACAAGTGGGAGAGATCGATGTGACATTCCACATACTTATATAGGAATTAAACTAGTGAAATTGATTTGAATGTTATTTATTTAATAAAATAATATCTAAACCAAGTTTAGTTTATCCTTTTTCTTCTCTTCAAGGGAAAGAATGCCGGTTTTTGGAGTGATTAACAAATAATGTTGAAAATTACAACTCTTACAGTGTAATTATGTAACAGTAACGTAAACTGTGTGAGCAATTGAATTTAATATGGTAGGTAGGGGTAAGCAAATTACTAGCTTTGAAGCAAACTTACAGTTCTATTTTGCTCATTTATTTGAAAAACCGGTTTTTTTTTTTTTTGTGTATATACCCAAAAACCAAAATCCAAACCCTAGGCCAGCTTCTATCATAAATTTATAGTGTTAATTTTAACATGTTTTTTTGTTTCTTTATGAGGCAGCTAAGGCAAACTGTGGAAGGAATTACGAGTCCCTCAAATGAGGAAATACTTCAATATCATGCAAAGAAAAGGTGAGAGAAATGTAAACCACAAATGGGGAATTCCTATATGGAAGGAACAGTGAAATATGAACAAAGGGTTGGACCAAATCATGATCATTGCAGTGATGATGATCATGAACTCACAGCTGCAACATTAATGGCCGAGCTTTAACTAGACATTCCCAACCTTGCAAGTAATGCCACCCTTGGCTACCTTACCATGCTAGGTACGTACAAGGTACACTTGTCCATAACATATATAAATTGACCATTTTTTTTTATATGTAATAATATCTTCTTGTATGGTTCATCGTTGTGGAATTTTTCCAGTGTGAGAAATCGAACGTGGCTGATCATGGAGTAGTCTGATCATAGGGACATTATGAGAATCCCTATGTGGTTGATTATGAATTACTACGATTGTTGGGAGATTGTGAGCGCGTAGCATGTGTATACGATAGTGACATCATATATACAAGCACATGATGAACAAGTGAGATATCTTTTCACTTTCCTTTCCTTATGGGGAAACACATAATACATAGTTAGACATATATCTATATTATTATAGAGCAAACTCTTAGATTTGGTAAAGTCGGTGAAGCTTCAAATTTAAAAAAGTGTCACTTTTATGTACAGACCAAAACATTCTCAAAAATTACATAAATTACTAACATTGTGCATATCTTTATTTAATTCAAAGGGTAAAAAAGTAAAATACTAATTTAGATTTTGTAACCACCCACTAATCATCACCTATTTGTTCTCTCTCACTTGCTCTAATTAACTACCCCAAATTAACCACCCACGTAGTGGGGGCACCCATTCTAATATTTAACTCAAAGGGTAAAAAAGTAAAATACTAATTTAGATTTTGTAACCACCTACTAATCATTACCTATTTGTTTTCTCCCACTTGTTCTAATTAACTACTCCAAATTAATCACCCACGTAGTGGGGGCACCCATTTTAGTATATATATATATATATATGAGATAGAATGCAAAGAAATTTTAAGAGGGGAGAAATGAGAAAAGCTAGAGAGATTATCATGTGCAGTGCCTTGCAAGTCATTCATTTGATACTATATTGTTTGTATTTCAACACTTGTCACTATGAAGATTCGTCGTTTGTGCTCGTTTAGCCATCTGGCCTGTTTACAGCCTCAATGAACTAAGCTATTGTATGGATGGACCTGTTTCATTTTGACTAATCGTGTGAAATGGATTAAGAGGGGGACAATATATATAACTTGAATGAGTATGTTTTGACATTTGATTAGGAGCACCACAAATCCTCTTCATCCTAAAATGGGACAGAGAAGACTAAAAGGGTCCACATTGAGCTATACTCACCTAAGCCAAGAGCTCCCAAGTCAAAGAACCAACCATTTGGATTATTACCTGCCCCCATATAGCTATGCTAGATAACTTAATGTAATACAATTTGTGTCTCAAATGAATTTATAAGCCTTCTATGAACATGATGAACACAAGAACTTTGATATAGCAAGAGTTGTTCGTCGCAAGACAAGTGCTTTACTTGTGCAGGGCTCATCGCTAAGTCGTTCTTAATCAACAACAGTTGACAAAACTCGTACCATTGTCTGGCTTTCTCATCCGTTCGATCTAGGGTTATGAAAAATGATCACCAATGGAACAATCTTGAATTAGACACAATTGGTGTGCCTCGTTGATGGTACGTCTTAGTATTAACAATGAAAATATGTGGTCCGTGCCAAATATACTAAACCCTCTTGCTCTTAGTCTATTTGTCTAAAACATGCATGAATGCGTGTGAGAGTGAGAAAAGTTGAAGTATTAAGTTAAGCATATCTGGCAATGACAAGATCCTCAAGTTTAAGACCCCAAGAACTCAATTAACATGTCCATTCAACGTGCTAAGGGATCGATGAATTCAAATGATAAGAAAGGAATTCGTCATTGAATTAAGATCCCTCTTAACTTTTTGATAATTTTGGTGAATCATCTTGCTAATAGACAAGTTAAAAGTTTTAGTCACGTTAAGCAGTACTCTTATACATATGCTATGTTACTTGGATTCTTTTAAATTTGTGAAGTATTTGTGTCGGATACTCGATACTCATATAAAGGTATGAGATATGTGTTCATAGAACTAGTTGAATATATATCCAACAAGTATGCATAAATAGTTGAGTTTACTATAAAATTACTTATAAAGCTTCTATTTTATGCATGAAATACTATATTTTAGTTTGTAAACACCATTTTACTTTAAAAAAGCAAAAAAAATATTTAAAAAATATAAAATTTAACAGTATTTAAGTGTCCATAGATATGAAAATTAAATAAATCCAACACTTAAACGCATACTCGTGCCCAACACTTGTGTCCGAGCTTAGGTAAATAGTATATATGTATATGTATCTAGGGATGTTTATTGTTGCTTTTCCCTTCATTTCCCTTTTACCTTTTAATGCAGCATCCGGACATCACCACAAAGGATGAACGCATTCTTGACAAGTAGGAGCGGATGGAGGAGAGGGGCGGGCGTTACAACCCCCAAAGTTTTGAAAATCTTTTATTTATCCTATAAAATTTTGAATATTTTAGATACAATATACTGTATTGGTTTCTAAAATTTTAAAATTTTCATTCACCCTCGTAGACTCTTTGAATATTTAAAATACTATATATTAAATTGATCTCTCAAAAATCAAAAGACATCCTTAATCCTCCCTTTAACAACAAAAAATTTATTCGCCTCCTCAATCGAAATCGTGCATTCGCCACTATTAACAAGTGCCTTTTTCTTGGGTTCACACGACACAAAATCATTGTTCATCAGACTAAACTATCCTAACCAGTTGCAGTGGTCATGATAATGATGATGCTGATGAATATGTTAAGAGTTAATGGTCATATGTATTCTGGTCAAGTTCAGATTGAGCCCATCAAAGAATTTGATACTCAGATCGAACGGTTGAGGTAGCTTATGCAAACAAAGCCTCCCATGACTATGAGGAGCACAAGATCATTTGCTACTGTGGTACGGACACATAAACGTGGTGATGACGAATGGGTGATGGAATGGTTGAGTAAGAGTGCAATCAGGGAGTGGGATTGTGTAGGAAAATGGGAAGAAAATTTTGGATGCTTAGATATAGCTTTGTCGCTGGGTCACCCATCATTCACTGTGACTATTTAAGGAGCGAACTAGAAATTATGTTGAAAGAGTTATGAGAGATTAAGGTAAAATTTTTAAATTTTTTTAAAAGAGAAGATAAAAATTTTTAAATTTTGAAAAGTCAAAAACAAAATATTTGAAATTTTGTTGACTAGGCTAAAACAAAGATTCTTGAATTCTTGAAAAATTAAGATCAAACTTTTAATTTTGTTTGGACTAAAAAAAAATTCTTGTATTTTAGAAAGTTAGGAAATTTTTTTTTTAATTTTGAGAGGTTAATATACGCTCTTATTATAAAAATATTCAAAATCAATGGGGATTAAATAAAATTTTGTGAAAAGTGGCCATGGCTAGTTCCGTCCCTAACCACTTTGCGGAGCTGATAACGCCAGCAGAAGATTGTAGGTCATGTGTACCTTTCACAAACCAGTGGGTGGGCCATGGAATCACACACTCTCCTCCCCCCCCCCCCCCCCCCCCCCCCCCCCCCCCCCCCCCCCCCCCCCCCCCCCTCTCTCTCTCTATATATATATGTAATATAATGGAGGGTGGTAACTTTGCAAAAAGGTTGGTGGTATATAAAGGTGGGTGTAAGTATAGGAGAGAGTTGTGTGTTGGTGGTGCTAGTGATGGGAAGACAGCCTTGCTGTGACAAACTTGGGGTGAAGAAGGGGCCATGGACGGCCGAGGAGGACAAGAAACTCATGAACTTCATTCTCACTAATGGCCAATGTTGTTGGCGTGCCGTCCCTAAACTCGCCGGACTTCGTCGCTGTGGCAAGAGCTGTAGGCTTCGCTGGACTAACTACCTTCGCCCGGACTTGAAGAGAGGCCTCCTAACTGAAGCTGAAGAACAATTAGTTATCGACATCCATGCTCGTCTTGGCAACAGGTTCTCTCTCTCTCTAGGATTATTAGTTTTTTCAAGATCATCCTGCATTCGGTTGTGTTTGGCGCATCTCATGCATTAATAATTTATGCTAGTGAAGGAAACTTCTTAAATGCAAGGTATTTGGTGTAGCATTTCGATAGAACATGTTTCGTGCCAAATCCAACAAAAAACAGCGTGTCTAAGAGTTAAAAACTCATATTTGAAATATGCTTGTCTTTGATTTTCTCATTTTCAACCAAAATATTTGCAACTAATAATAAGTTCAAGGCTAGCTCGATAAGGTTTGTAGAATGATTAAGGATGTAAGGTAAGGAGTGAGGATATATCATTATATCTTTTGGTGACTCAAGCTAAATAATTCAAAGCTCAAACCTCTCTTTAGTTAATTAATGATGGGTTGATTTGGTTGCCATAATTTAAAAATAGACGGCGTATAATTAAATGTTTGTTTGGTGTTTGTGGGGGTGGGGGGTGGGGTGGGGCTTCTCAAACAATCTTTCAGCAATTTCTTGGCTTAAGACTCAAGTGTTAGAATTTGTCTTTGCAACCAATTATAATATGCCAAGCGCTTCATTAGAAAAAAATTTCTTGCGGTAATGGGTTTGAATTTGTTGTTCGATGTTGATATAATTACATTAACATGTATTCATACAAAAAGATCCGTCTTAGACTTTTAATGACAACCTTTCCTTGCAAAACAAAACATGACTTTTAATTGTAAAACTATCACTGTTACTACCAACTCATTCTAGTCAATTTCTGTATGAACTTTTCATAAGAATAGTATTTTCCTAATATATGATATTTTTCTATTCTTTATTCTTTATCAGATGGTCTAAAATTGCCGCAAGATTGCCAGGAAGAACTGACAATGAAATCAAGAATCACTGGAACACCCACATCAAGAAAAAGCTTCTTAAGATGGGAATTGATCCTGTCACCCATGAACCCCTCGACAAAGAAGCTAAGGCAACCGAATCGGCAGATCGTTCGCCAGAATCTAGCAGCAACCATGCGCAAGTACAGGAAAATAATGGCATCCCCAGCTCAGAGGAGAACTCATTATGCTCACCAACTGAGAATTGTTCCAATGATGAACCCCATTTGCTTAGCATTTGTGACGATTATGCGTCGATGGGTTGCCTATGGGGGGATGAAACTCCTCTAGCTGATGCATCATGGGAGTTTCCAGCTGCTGGACAAAACTTGCCACCGTGGGATGAAAATTGCGCATGGCTATTGGATTGCAAGGATTTTGGCATTCATGATTTTGGTATCAATTGCTTCGATGATCTTGAAGTCATGAACACGTTAAACACGCTAGAGATGGGCAACAAGCGATAATATGTCATGCTCAAACTTAGCTTTACGGTGTCGATTTGGCCTACATTGTTGACAGTATGTTCTTGGCATGCAGGTCGAAATGAAACCTTGCTTCTTATAGAGGTTTCTCACCAACCAAACAAAGTATAGCACCAAAGCCAAATCAATTATAGGTCATAGAAGAACTTGGTTTCCATGGAAAATGTTGTACTCAATATGTAACAGGTTGAGGCACATTTGACATATCAAAATGTTTGGTGGGCCTTGTGAATGTGAAGCCTTCTGTATATATGTATCAATGTCAAAATCAATAAAGAGAATACTTATTTTGTTGTGGTTTTGTAAATATTAGGTTTATATATGTATTCCAACTGTTTGCTTCCTTTCTTTTCTTTAGTAATTAAACTCAAAGTATGGATAGCTTAATCAATGGGTCTGTAGAATCATGACTCAACCAGTTTATTAACAACTTATGCAGCTGATGCATGGCTCTTGCAGTGAAAAACAATTTAGAAACTCTTGCCCTTTGTTTGGATCAACAATTTGGTAATGAAAAAAAAAAAAAAAGAATAAGATGAGAGAAAAGAGAACAAAAAAATTATTTTATTTTGTTCTTTTTTTTCTCACTTTTTTCTTTTTCTTTTTCTTTGCTTTTTTTTTGATAAATCCAAGTTTCAAACACAACATTAGAAAATGTATCCTAGAGAATGTGATGATGTTGTAATGGCGCACTAAAAACTCATATATATATATGTGCGCACAAATGAAGCATGACTAATGCTGTTTTGCATCACAGTACTTCAGGCTATAGATAGTTAGAAGTTAGAATTCTATTAAACTATGTTATAACCCTAGGAAACGATTTAGAAACAGTCTTATCAGAGATGGTTGACAAGCTTTCAGGCATTCATGTTGGATTTGCCTCTTAAAACCAAATTGCAATCAAGAAGATAATAGCACACTCCAAATCTGGACATCCAAACACAAGATTTGTTTCTTAAAATAACATGTGAAGAAAGGTATCTTCTTAAGCATCTAGGATTATCGATAATTATTAATTCATACTTTAAAAACAAAAGTTGCAGCCTCCAATTATGGCATTGTGGGACGACAAAAGCAGCCACTGTCGAAAGCCTTGAGATTATAAATATTCCGAGAATCATGGCATCATCGATCCAGTGCATATCTTGTAAGTGTTACACCCGACACCAAGAGGCTGTTACTGCTAAATTAATCAGAGTTCATATAATAAAAATGAGCTGACACTCCATTGTATTTTTTAAAGAACTTGTCACCTTATCATTACCATCAGGATCTTCGGGAAAAATGTACTGAAGCAAGGTTTTGTCACTAAATAAATTGCACTTTCAGTAATAGTCTCAATGATCATGTTATGTCTTAAACTGATATACCATTAGCACTACTTCATAGCCAACCACTACTATCGATCGAGAGGCTGAGTTATGGCATCCATATATTGCCATTAAAACAAGTTGCAGAGGAGGATGGTCCCTCCGTGGAGTCGAGAGGCTTTAATAGGGAAGTGTCAAAAAAGAAGTGTGTGATAATTAATATATTGCTGAGTGGAATGTTGAATCATGCATGTGATCCTTGTGGTTTTGAATTCAATTGGGCCATGTTTCATATACACTGACATCTCTGTTGATGCTTCAGCTTTTAATCATTCTTGAAAAACCATTTATAACATGGGAATTAAAAATATTGTAAATCAGGGAAAAGGTGCACCATTTTCTACTCTTCTCTCTCTCTCTATGTATGTACTATTCTTAGAGTGAGAGAGTATGTCATATGTAGGATACAAATTGCTTACTATGTACTTTTGTCAAAAGGCTCTACCAACTCTTACCAAACACAACCATTAGGGAAAAGGAAGTGTTAGAAGAAATTATTCAAGCTGAGAAATAGAAAGAAAAGAAAATAAAATGAGTATAGAATTTTGATGAGTGCTAGCTCTTGAGTTTTACCTAATGAAGTCTTCGGGTAGTTGTACCAAAGATTAGAATAACAACCCTTTTTGTATATTTTGTCAAAGATTATGAAGATTTATTATAAGTAAAATATCAACACCACCCGCGAGACTCTATTGTTGCCTTTGAACGCCTTTTTTTTCAAAAGAAAATGATAAGAAGTGACTCTAGGAAGAAAAAAAAAAAGAAAATATATCTTTAAAGTCTTATCACTACTTACAAATTTATGTTATTGAAGTAATAAAATATCTCATGTTTAATTTAGTAGGGATAAATATTGAGTAATTAGCACTGCTAATTCTTTTTTCTATATATAAAGAGAGAGAAAGAGAGTGAAAAGTCTTAAAATCCAACCATGTTAATTGTACAAAAGGCAAATTACATAGATAGTCATTATAATTCGCTCTTTGTTTTAATTTAGTTCATATAATTTTAATTGTGACAATTGTATCCTTTAATTTTTTAAAATATACACAATTTGTCCCATTAATAATGGAAGCAAGGAAATTAGACCGAAGAGCAGCACATGTTGTGCACGTGAGGAGTATAACAGTAAAATCACACGTTAAAATATCAAATCCCTACCCCATAACCAAACAACCCAAACCTATCCCTCCCCCCACTCCTCTCATGCATAACCAAACACCCCAAAAAATCACCTCTTTTCTTCCTCTGGTTCTTCTTCTTCCCTCCACTTCATCTTACAAGCCCTACCTCCACTCACCTTGCACCACCGCCGAACCACCCGTGTGTGTTATATTCTTCATTTCTCTTCTCTTCCCTCTGTCCAATTCCCCTACTGGAAAATTGTATGATACTTGAAATGAAATCTGATACCACATATAACAAATTAGATAAATAAATATATAACACGTTATATACATCTAAATATAAACATAGTACAAAACTAAATCTGAAGTAGGGTTTATGGAACTCTAAATTTACCTGGATTGATGGTTGGTTTTAATTGGAGATCACTGTGAGTTTTGAATTAGCATGCTTTGTGTTGTATTTGTCCAAGAATGATTTGAAAATTATTTGATTTTATTGGTGTGTTATATAATGAATCAATGATCCAAGAGTGCAGCATACCCATGAAAATTATAGGGTGAGAATGAGGGAGATGAAGGGAGTGGGTCTTGGTTTTAGAGAGAGAGAGAGAGACAGAGAGAGAGAACGGGTGAATGGAGTGTGGTGATGAGTTTTGATTTTACAGAGAGGAAGAGAGAATGAAGGTGAAGCTGAATTGAGAGAGAGGGAGGGTTGGGTTCGCTGTTTTAGGGCGTGAGAATGAGGAAGATGAAGAAAAAAGTGGTGTAGTGATCTACTGTAAGTAAGGCTCAATGTCACTTAAGTAAAATGTGACGTGGCAAGATGTGGGTGGTTGATATAAATAGTTATACATGAAAATGTGATGATTTTACCATTTGTCCATCACGTGTGACGCACATACTCTTTCCGTCAAATTCTTAACGTCAGTTTTAATTGGACTAATTTTGTATATTTCGTAAAATTAAAAGATCAAATTATTGTCATTGAAATTATTAGGACCAAATTGAGATACCGGATAAAATATTAAGACTACTGTTAGTAATTTATCCTTTTACAAAAGTCTTTTTTTAAAGAGTGTTTGAACGTAATTTATTTAGTAATTTATAATTTTTTTAAAATGTATATGAGTGAATGACTTAAAAAAATAATTTATGTTTAATTATATTTTTTTAAAAAAATTATTTTTAAAAATAATTTTTTAAAATAATTTATAACTTAGGACTTATAATTAGGTTACTCAAATAGCCTTTTAAGGACAATTTTGTCTAATCAAAATTTGACGGGTTAAACGGTTTGGACCGTCAAAAGGGTTCAAGATTCCCGGTTTTTTAAGTCCCATTAAACTGTCCAGGATCAAACAAAGTAATGGTGGACCGCACCGGGCTACCAATTGCCCCGTATTCGGGAAGGGAAGAAACGTAGGGTTAGGGCTGGACGAACACTTCAACCGGTCCTGATTGCAAGCCAAAAGGCCCCGATTGGGAACTGCAGTTCAATTGCTTGGCAACCATTCGTCCTTCACCAGGTCTCTCTCATTCTCTCTCGCTTGTATATGCAATGTGTTTATACGTATCGATAATCTTCATGTTGTCTCAGACCGAGATTTTCTGTTTCATCTTTCCGTCCTGGCATTTCTATTGCTAGTTATCTCTATCTCGTCTCTTGAATTAATGCTCTACAGTTTTGTCTAAAATTTGGAGAATTACTCTTGAAAGTCATCATAGTGATCGAAAATAAAAAAAAGAGAAAAAGTTATCTCTATCTCCATCAAATTTGAGAGATCTTTAATAAAAATTTGTCTCTATATGAGAATTAGCTCAAGGATAATTTCTTGCTTCTTTGTGATTTCGAGCTTTGGGAATACAGAAGGAGAAAGTGGCAGTTGTGATTAATCAGTTTAATATTGGAGTATATCTTGAGTTATGCGTATCCTGTGTTTGTGGGATTTTGAGCTTTATTATTCCCCAGTTAGGTAGACAAAACGTTTTGTCTTTGGTATAACACATCAAAGTTTACTAACAATTTGAGAACATTACTAAGTGAAACTGTGGAATTTTTCATAAAGAAATCGTGGTTATTATTTTTAGTGTGTTTATGACGTGAAATGATATCCTGGTTTGATTCGGGTTGATCTGCTTGTTGAAACTTTGACTCTTAACAATTGAACTGTCCATATTTTATAACAATAGATGAAATAACCACAGATTTTGAGAAACTTTGAGAAACTAATGAACGTGTAGGACTGTTTTGTAGCAAATGTGTCTGTGGCAGAAGCAACCAATGTTGTGAACATGTGGCCTTGGGCATCTCAACTTTAGCTGGCAAGTGTTTCTTCTACTTAGCTAGCAAAAACTAGGGCCACTTTGCAAGGCATACCATTCTTATGTTTTGTCTCCTGCTGAAAATTAAGGTATATATAGGTTATTGAAAATTTATGCATATTATGCTAAAATTCTGTTTTCTAGTGTTTCCACCATCTACCTCCCCCTTACAATGGACTTGAATGTGAAGTATTCTTTTTGCTGAAGCTAGTTCTTATCTGAGTCTTTTGACATCACTAACCACTGTGGCACAAGTTTCTGCCCATCTACCGAATCACTGTCAATATCTTCTCCTCCAATGAGTGGTTGAAACCCGATTTTGACACCAAGGTCATTCTAGTGATCCTCTTTTTCTTGGTTAGTCAAGTTTGTCTGTGTTCATCTCTCGGTCACTTGGAAGTTAACATCTTGGATCTCTAGATGTAACATGTGCCAAGGCGCCATTTCTGAGCTGCTTCACGGCAAAGAATACCGATTCAAAACCTGAATTACCAGCACTGTACATGCCATCAGTCAGGATTGCTGACCATTTTTAGTGTATCCAGCATCACCAAGACTTTTGATCCCTCTAGGGAATTCCCCCTTGCAAAATGTTGTTTTCTGCATAAACAGTTTGATACACTTCTTCCAGCACTTTTGAATGGCAATTAGATGTTCATTTATTGAGATTTTTGATCCAGTAAGTATTGGACGTGGTGTGTTCTCATGACCCAGATAATATGTACTGTAAGTCCAACATGTAGGGTTCATCTGTGTAAGCCTAGATAAGATTCTATGCTGGCATAATGGCAAGTAGTTTATGACACTCGAATATATTTTGTTTGTGGTCAAAGAGTTAAAATTGGATCATCAACTTCTCCTCCATGTACCCTTATGTCCAAGTTGGGGTTCTTAACAGGGACCTATGGTTTATGAAGCATTCTCGCCAAATTGTAGCAGCCAACTTCAACTTTGTTTTCACAAAACTGATCTTTTGTTTCTCAGGCATGCTTTGCACTCGAAGAGAAACATTGCTAATACTAATTAAACACACTGATCTTGATCCATGTTTTACTGACAAATTCATTATTCTGTGCATCATGATCATATATAATGTCCTCTCCTCTCCGCTTGAACTCTATGTGCTTGTACTTGATTTAAGTCAAACCAAACCCTAGAGTTTGGAATTCTGTTTCTCTCATGGGTGAATGGAACCTCAACTTGCATCCCATGACCATGCCACATTTATTATGCGTTCTCGGCCTTCAACACCTTCTGATTGGCATTCAATGGTAAATAGTTGCCCAAAACACAACCATCTCCTGAATGTTCTCTATGCAAGGAGTGGAATTTTGTTAGGAACCTAGGCTAGCCAACAGTAAATCCACATCACACAGAGGATGCTGCTCAGGTATCTTTGCTTGACCATAGTATTCTGTTGTACCCTAAGATTTTGGACTCTCCAACGGTCTCTTGATCAGTGTTTTAAAAACCGGACCGGACCGGCCGGTTCAACCAGTTGAACTGTCGACCGGTCCTCAAAACGGTCTGGATAACTCCCTCAAACTGTTGAAGGTCAAAAACTGGCTTAGTTTTTGAAAACCGTTCAAACCGACGGTTAAACTGGCGATTCGTTCAAACTGGTAACGGTTCACTAAGACCAGCCAGTTTGATTAACACAACAAAACTGGAAAAAAAAAATAGTCGAAAGATGATCTGATCATCAGATCCATCTTCGGCGGCAAGCGATCCATATTTGGCGGCAACACATACAGTTTTTTCAGTTACGAACAATTTTTCTCTCACTGCCTCACAGTGACGACCAACTTGTGGGTTCTTTTCTTGGTGGGTGAGAGTGTAGGTCGTGGCCTATGCTCTGTTGCCAGAGAGGATTTGCCAGAGAGGATTTGGCTGCCATGGCTGGCGAGGGAGACCTTTCCTTTTGGAATGATCTCCTGAACTGAACTTGGTCTCCTCTATTCTTTCTTTTCTCTTCTCTTCTCTCTCCTCTCTCTCTCTCTCTCTGTCTCTCTCTAATTGCAATAAATGTGTGTCTTTTCCTTTGCTGCAGTAATGTACTAATGTGAGAGACTTTCTCCCTTCCCCTTGTAAAAATTGTTGTATGCACTGCCACTGAAATGATTTGAATACCTTTCCAATATTATATATATTTGCCTATACTTTTATATGTAACATATATATATATATATGTGCATAACTTTAACTCCTAATTCGTCATCTTCTGTTAAAACTAAAAAAAAATAAAGAAATATCTAAGGAAATTTAGGTTTTAAGTAATTCTTTTGTAATTTTAAATTATTTATATATAATTTTAAATATATTTATTATGTAATTATAACATCACGGTTTGATTCCGGTTGGCCCAGTGATCTGTAACCTGCTCTTTTTTCCGGTTCGCTCAACGGTCCGGTTTCAAAACATTGCTCTTAATGTCATTAGAGGCATTGTTGTTATTCAAATTCATCTTATTTGATTTATTTTATTCTGACATGAGTATGCTACGTTTGTCTCAATGAGAGCCCTCATATTGCCCTCCCTCTGGTCTGATTCTCTTGTATAATGGACATACACCTGATGCTGTTCAGGAATGATGTTATATTCACAAGCATGATGTGTTGAAAATCATAATAATGATTTGGCCTCAACTTCGTTGCTGATTTGATCCTATTTGATCACCTGAATCGGTGTTTTCAGGTAAGTTGTCTGGAAGCTGCTATATAATGGGTGAATCTTTTACGATTCAGATGAGCAGCAACTTAGTCAAACAGCTTGCAGATGATGGTGAGAAGTTGAAGACAAAAACTAAGAGATCCAAAACAAAGATATCCAAGGAACCACAACAGTCCCCAACTAAGGTACAACAGAAGCAGATTTCTGCTGATTCCGATATGCCCAAAGGGACTGCTTCTGTGGGTTGGCCAGTTCACCCTCCATTATTCCTGCCAATATCCCCCCCTCCACAATCTGCCACTGCAGAGTTAGATGCCATCCATTCTGCTGTTGAAGAAAGCGAGAGAGTTTTGGAGAGGTTGCAGAAGCAGGAGGAGGTCATGGTGCAGGAAGTAACACATAGAGCCAAGGATCTCCATGACAAGGAGTTCAGGCTTCCATACCAGAAGCCTCCACCCTGTTTGACGGAGAAAGATGCATGCTTTGAGTGCTACAAGGATCATGTCAAGGAGCCCCTGAAATGTGCTGACGTTGTAAAAAACTATGCAGATTGTATTCGCAGAGACAGACAGCGAGCGAGTTAGGCTACCTAAAGGAATTTTTTGAATCTTTGAACATTTTGAATCTTTATACTGAGAACAAGCTAATTGCTTGTTGAGTGAGACTGGGATTTTCGGAGTGCTAATAAACCAAAACTGTTGTTCCTATGCTTGGGTTTGATGCTATGTCCTCGTTCTGATGTCATTTTTTCTCACCTTTTTCCATCTCAGAATTATGTTCTCAATTACAGATGTAAACTAAGTGGCTTTCGCCATTCATATTTTTAGAGATATATAATGTATTTGATCCCATACATGGCTTTGACTACAAGTTGTCTTCATTGGTCCCAAGTATGCTCTTCTTGTAATTTCAAATTAGGATAGCAGTTAATTTGTAATACCATAACTTTAGTAGGTTTCTTACCTTTTTTTTTTTTTTTTCCTTCCAATTTCTTGAACTATGCAGCATACTTCTAAAATTAGTATTATATTTGATTTTTCTAGTTTGAAATAAGTGTAATGCATTTTCCCCGTCATTATATTGTGAAAAGTTTTTCCTAACCTTTTCAAAAGAGATTTTTTGATTTCTCATTTCATTTCAACAGGGAGAGCTTGCCAATGATGTCTAATGGATATAGATATGCTATTAATATTTAATTTATTGTAGGCCGTGTTAGCATTTAGGCTGTGTCCATTAAAATTTGCTTTTCCATTATTTATTTAGTTAGTGGAGAAAATGTTTTCAATAGTAGAATAATGAGGCTGCAAATTTGTCCAAGAAAAGCATCCAAGGCTACCTTTTGAGTTGGTAGATGATGAACCCTTTTGAAAAGTTGTATGGGGAAAGTAGAAACCCAAATTTCAGAGAGAGTTTGGAAACTTGTTGCCCATTGATCCTCTTTAGAATTGAGGACAGAAGCCAGCCAGTGCCCACATGCTGTGGCAAACACAAACTGATATTGGCTCAATGTTAAAAGGCCACTATCAAATTTTTTTTTTATTTTTTTATGTTGCCGACAATTGGATTAAGTGAAGAACGTAACACATTCAAGTCTAATCCTACCATTTGGAAGGTTCACTTGTTAAATCAAAACGTGCCCTAATCTAAGTACTATCCCAATCCTATGCTCTGAAAAGAAACACACATTTTCAATACTTATTCTAAAATGGATTTCAGATTATACAATAATAAATTGTAATTATTTCAACCCGAGCATCATGTGTTTGAAACACAAAAAAAGTGTTTTTGCATGCAGGTTAAGGCTATAATACATTAGGTTTTTCTTCAAGATTTTGCAACGAGACAAGAGTATCGTGTACTAAATTATTTATATTTTTTTAAATAGATTGTAAGAAATCTAAGCATTTAACAATATTGGACAAAAACCATGCCCCATTGAGTGGGTCCTTGAAAAATATGTGTTTACTTTCTTGTAAATTTATATTAGTGGAACTCCTCATTTCTAAATATTTTTGAATTTTTTAATTAATCCTTTTTAGTATCTTCAAGTAATCAATAGTAAACGAAGGCAAAATGCTTCTAGCTAGTGTTATGTTTTAGAAGTACTATATGCGAATATACCATTTATAATTAAAAGCATAGCAAAGCAAAATTAAAATAGTTATTGGAACAGTTACACGAATAATCAAATACGTTGCTGTATATATAATTTAAAGCAAATTAGGAATGTGGAATATATTTATTTTTTGTGTTTGGCAGAAATAAAAAATAGAAAATCATCATAAGGTAACTTTTTTTTTTTTTTTTGGGCTGATGAAATATAAGTGTCACGACTGTCACGCAGGGAGCACGTGAAAGAGGAGACGATTTCCACGCAGAGTCCTCGTCCTCGGCAATCGGCTTGGCGGAGAGTGGACCGAGTAATTTATCGCCGTAGTTTTCATTTCCTCGGATATCTCCATCGCCGATCTCAATTTTCCGTCCACATTTCCAGATTCCGATCGGTTCGATCACCGTTAGATTCCAGCAACGCCACATCGCAGAAACCCTTTCTTGGATTGTCTTAGATCTCCTGTATACTCTCTCTCTCTCCCTCATATGTACCTGTATATTTATATACTCGAATACTGATGCTTGCGTGTAGATTATTTATTGCAGTCATGTCTAATCTTTAATTTGTTTGCTCTTAATGACTGGTAGATGTTGAATCTGTTGTATGCGTTCTGATCTTATTTAAGCCAATGAAATTGAGGATTATTTAGGAAATAGGGCAATGTTTATAGACCGTAGGGGTTGCTAATTGAGCTGTGATGATGTTATCTTCTCTCAAGTATGGTGAAGGTTCTAGAAGAAATTACACAAACTCAGAAATCAGAAGAAACAATAGGACATTTGAAGAAGAGCCAATTTTGGGATAGATATTTGGATAGAGATAACTTCTTAAAAATTTAAAGGTTGCTATGTCAAAATCAATTGGATTAGTTTCTATTTACACTTGGTTCTATATGCTAACTGTAGTTGGTTTTAATTGGTTACTTTGTAATACTAGCATAATGGAACACTCTAGAGCTTCTACTTGGTTGGTTCTTCATCTGCTCTCACTCTCTTCCTAGTAGGGTTTCCTATTCTATTTAATTTCCATGAAGGCGACGGAATAACCATTAGTAGCTTTATTTAAGTTGTGAGTTGAGTTCTGGTCTCTGAGTTCAAAGTAAAAGAATGGCATGAAACATAGTGGAATTGGGTATTTGAACATATTTTTAGACAATGTCTTGTAATAATTGCCGAGCGAATAAAGTGCCACAATATTGTTTTATAGTATGACATCTTTGAATTAGAATTTATCCACATCAGAATGAGTGAATCTTAGAGTAGAGGGAAGGAAAGAAATGTCAAAAGGACTCATTGACAGCTAATAAATTGTTACGTTTTCGACTTAGAGCAGTGAAGGATGAATGACCAGCATCCACATGCTTGAAACCCTTAATGATGGTGCATTGGAGTATTCAGAAGAGGAGTGTTACTGCTTTTGCCGAAATGCTTCTGGAGACACTGATCTGTCAGTCCTATGTTGGGACAATTGGAGATTGAATTAAAGTATTTGTATCTTATTGATAGCATAGATCAAATGCCATTATGCACAGATAAAGTTGATCTTTTGTGCATAGGTGATGAACTACGTGGAAGGAGGGGAAGGGGGATTGCCCCAGAGTGGGTTATGATCTACATTGACAACACTCGTAGGCTCTATGACTTTTGCTTATGCTGGGGTAGAGCCATGATGGAGTTCACCTATTGGGCTTGACATGGGTTTAAGATTCTGAATGCATACAGATTACACATGCCATGGCTTATAATCTATTTGATCATGCATGTTGTTATCTGCAGTGTACGCTCTTAGTTGAGGTAGTCATATTGACTCCAATTTGAGGCCTAGTAAGGTCAACACCTATGGCTGGTTACAAGCAGGACTGGTGCAACCTCTCCTTTCCCTATTTGGTTGTCACAAAATCTTCCCACACACGGTAAAAATTAAATACGGGTGAGACCCTGCCAGGCAAACCAATCTGCAGTTTTAGTAATGAACAGCAAAAGAAATTTTGTAATCCAGAGGAGGAAGCAAGTTAAACTAAACATTTATTGACTGGCTTATTTGTTGTTTTTGTTGTGATTATGACTCTGACTGTGACCATGATCATTGATTCTATTATCTGATACTTATATGCTACCTTCTAATTCTTTGGAATAGTACTAAATGTCATCTAAATTTGAATGTTCTTCATGTTAATCTGCAAATTTAAACTAGCACGACTCGAAGTTATTTGATCAACAACATTTTTAGTTTCAAAGCTTCTAATAAGTGCTTCTTGGATTGTTTATTTTTGTTCTAGGACCAGATATGGAATCTTGCTAGGTTTACTTCTTAGTTCAAGATAATGGTCCGAGGAAGAGATGCCTGTTGGGAACATTGTGTCCTCGTTGATGCAACAAGGCAGAAAGTTAGGTGTAATTATTGTCTACGAGAGTTCAGTGGAGGAGTTTATAGGATGAAGTTTCATTTAGCTCAAATTAGAAACAAAGACATAGTTCCCTGTGCTGAAGTCCCAGATGATGTGCGGGACCAGATACAGGTTTTGTTAAGCACCCCCAAGAAACAGAAAACACCTAAGAAACAAAAGGTGGATCGGGCAGCCAATGGTCAACAAAATAGTTCATCTGCTAGTGGTGGCGTACATCCAAACCATGGATCCAGTGAACAACGGGGTAGCACTTGTCCATCCTTGTTATTTGCACGTCCTTCTCCAAGTGCACAGCCAGCAGTGGATGATTCTCATAAGAAAAGACAGGATGATGCTGATAAGAAGATTGCTGTATTTTTCTTTCAAAATTCTATTCCTTTTAGTGCTACTAAATCCATGTATTATCAGGAAATGGTGGATGCTGTGGCAGAGTGTGGGGTGGGCTATAAAGCTCCCAGTTATGAAAAGTTGAGGTCTACGCTCTTGGAAAAAGTGAAAGGAGATATAGATGAGTGGTACAAGAAATTAAGGGATGAATGGAAGGAAACAGGTTGCACGATCTTATGTGATTGCTGTTCCGACAGTAGGACCGAATCGCTTGTGGTGTTTTCGGCTACATGCCCTAAAGGGACATTATTTCTAAAGTCTGTTGATGTATCTGGCCATGCAGATGATGCTCATTACTTGTTTGAGTTGCTTGAGTCAGTTGTTTTGGAGGTTGGTGTAGAAAATGTTGTTCAAGTAATAACAAATAGTGCTGCTAGCTATGTTTATGCAGGAAGGCTTCTTATGTCCAAGTACTCTTCATTATTCTGGTCTCCATGCACTTCACATTGTATTAATAAGATGTTGGAAGATTTCAGCAAACAGGAGTGGGTGAGTACAGTCTTGGAAGAGGCAGATACCATCACAAGATACATATACAGTCATGCAGGGATTTTAAATATGATTAGAAAATTCACAGGTGGAAGGGAATTGATTCGGCCAAGAATGACTAGGTTTGCCAGTAATTTCCTCTCTTTGAGGTCCATTGTGATTCAGGAGGATAATTTGAAACATATGTTTTCTCATGCAGAGTGGTTGTCATCTGCCTATAGTAGACGTCCTGACACCCAAGCTATCAAGTCCTTGTTGTATTCGGAGAGATTTTGGAAGTCTGCACAAGAAGCTGTAAGTGTTTCTGAGCCACTAGTCAAAATCCTAAGGATTATAGATGGGGATATGCCTGCTATGGGTTACATATTTGAGGGAATGGAGAGGGCAAAGGTCACAATCAAGGCATATTATAAGGGCATTGAAGAAAAATATTTGCCAATTTGGGATATAATTGATAGGAGATGGAATATGCAGCTTCACTCACCATTACATGCAGCAGCAGCATTCCTGAATCCTTCTATTTTCTACAATGTAAATTTTAAAGTTGATTCCCGAATGCGGAATGGGTTTCAAGAAGCCATGATGAAAATGGCTACTGAGGATAAGGAAAAAATAGAAATAACTAAAGAGCATCCTATATACTTAAATGCTCAAGGTGCTCTTGGCACTGATTTTGCAATCATGGGAAGGACACTGAATGTGCCAGGTATGTTTGCGTTGCATTGCACCTATTTTCCAAGTCCATTATGTATTGTGTTAGGACATTCTTTTCTTGAGAGGAATGCCATGTGAGAGTTGAATGATGGGAAGAAGGCATTATGTTTCCTGATTGAATTTCACATGTAAAACACCATGATATACCAACCAGTGGGATTCCACCACTGATATATGCTGAAAAAATGTCTGATATTTTAACCACCAAGAAGTCTTTTTCTGTAATGGTCATAAAATACTACACGACATGGGTTAGATGAATATGTCCAATTATTCATATTGAGACCCCTAAGATGCCCTTCTGAAGCCCCTTCTGTGTTGGCTTCAGGTTCACGCAACTTGTAAAGGGGACGATGGATGCTTTCTCCCCATCATTCATCTTTCTTGATATAATTATCCCTGTTCAGTGTTCTCTCCTGGAAAAACTTCACACTTATTCGTCATTGTAAATCTTAGGTGATTGGTGGGCGGGGTACGGTTATGAAATCCCAACACTCCAGAGAGCTGCAATACGGATACTGAGTCAACCCTGTAGTTCTCACTGGTGTAGGTGGAACTGGAGCACATTTGCGAGCATACATACCAAGAAACGCAACACTTCAGTGTTGGACAAATTTAGTGATCTGGTTTTTGTACACTGCAATCTCTGGTTAAAAGCAATTGTTAGAAGTAGGGATGGGAAATGTAAGCCCATTATTTATGATGAAATAGATGTCGGTGCTGACTGGCCCACTGAATCAGAGTCTTCACCTCCTCTTGTGGATGATTCATGGTTCGACAATCTACCCCTCGAATGCAGAGGTAGTCCTTGAACTTGTGAATAAGTTACAAAGAAAAGAAAATTTCTGCCCTTGATTACTTGGATCTTGTATGAAACTTCACTCTCAGTGTTATTTACCTTATCTTAATTTATTATTACGAGGAAAAGTTAAATTCTATCCTTGATTACTTGGATCTTGTATGCAAAGTTATACTTAAGAGTTATTGAACTTTAATGAATTATTACAAGTGCATATTTTGTTTTTGGACTTCACTTTCTGCATTCACTCTCCCACGTTCATTGTTGAGGCTTTTCATTTCTGTTCAGCAAATATGACTTTGTCCCACTTTAGGGAGTTTAAATGTTAAAAGTAGCCTTAGTTGATCTCTCCTATTTATTTATTTTTTAATTTTTTAATTTTTTTTGTGGTCATTTTTACCGGAATAAGGTTTTGAAATTGATCATGGCATAAGCTATATTGGGGGAGAAAGTAGGACTAGGAAGAGGATACTTGGCATTCTCTGAGAACAGAAAAGAAAATTGCACAAAAAATTATACATATATATATATATATAGATGTTCCTTGAGGAAATTGAATGCCTAAATAACTTTGTTTCTACGTCTTATTTTGCCATGTTTTTCCCTCCCTTGAACAATATTTGGGTGGGTGTGGGAGGCTGGGAGGAGGCAGGACCACATTTTGGCTAGTCTGTGGCTCTAGCTGCCAATCACGAAACTCCACGGATCCCATGAAGTTGGTAACACAATGCTAGGGTCACATCGCCGTTGGACTTGAGTCTTTTGGATCTCTTTGCCCTCTGGTCACAACTTGGAGGCAGGCATCCCTGCGTTAGGTTGTTTCTGATATGGTAGCAGTTTTGAAGGAGCTAAGGCCACAGCTAGTTTACATGACTACCTCGGTGACTGCTTCCTCGGGCTGAGGACCATGGCCAAGGCAGCTTATATGCCTTCTTGTTGTTAAGCAGAGCATTTGGAAGCCCCATGAGGTGGACCATCGGGAGGGAATTGCCATCTCTAGATGATAGAGGTTTCTATCTGATGTGGTGACTGTAGGGTTCCCATTGCTCAGAAGTTGATACCCTAGGTAGTAGCATCGCTCTTGCATTCGTTTCAGCGGCGATTGCCTTACAGTTACAGAACAAACCTTGACCTTTCAGAGAAGTTTGACATTGAACTAAAAAAGAAGATTCCTCCGGGTGCGATCCTTATCCAAGATGTGCCGACTCAAAGCTCCACACTTGAAATAGTTGCTGATATTACAAGGTATATGCATCTTGTTCTTGGAGCTTTTCTTTATCTTTATCTTTTTCTTTTTTTTTATTCTTTTTTTTCCTTCTTTCTGTGGTTTGAAAAACTTACGTAAATCATGTGTGAATTGGCTTAATTTGATATTTTGAGACTTGTATTGACGATTGGTGTACACCTTTTTAATAATTTTTACGTATGAACTCA
This sequence comes from Euryodendron excelsum, assembly GCA_033060915.1. Classification (NCBI taxonomy): domain Eukaryota; kingdom Viridiplantae; phylum Streptophyta; class Magnoliopsida; order Ericales; family Pentaphylacaceae; genus Euryodendron; species Euryodendron excelsum. The sequence goes on along the minus strand of CM065397.1, from coordinate 4,295,495 downwards.
CATAGGACATTGGTAATCTGTTGCAGCACTGCATACCAAAATATAGAGTATAGAAAGGGGCATTGCGAAGCCATTTCATGGACATACATATCCTTGTACTATAAATTGTTAGGAGTTGTTAAAGGCACAAAGTCAATAAAGAACTTACAATTTAGCTTAGATATTTTGTGTTCTATCTGATTAGAAGTGCGTTATACCTGAAAAGGGTGTTCTGTACTTCCTAATTAATGGGATCAAAAACTAGTTGGCCTTGAGGCCAGTTGAACAGAACAGACCAGACCTCAATCTGAATTGGCATCTCAATTCTAGAGACTCTTTCATATATCATTGGCATCTCAATTGGAAAAATGAAGCCTTTTTTTTTTTTTTTTATGGTAATGAGAAAGGGTTGCACTAGGCTACGTAACAATTCTGTCAAGACGTTAGACTCCACAGTAGCACGGAGGAGGATGAAATTTTCGTTTGACACTCAATCATAAGACAAATTAGGGGTATAGGTCTATACATTATCATGAACCATAGAGCATGAATAACTCATCATCAAGAGATTGTGCATCATCAAGAGATTGTGCAGAGTCGAACTCAAGCCACCTTTCATCAAAAAGTTGGACCCAAACCCAAATGAAATGGCTGAAATCTTGTAGTGTTGCTGGACTTTAATGAACTCATGAGATACATACCCATGGAGATGGTGGTCCAGCGATGCCGACTTGACCTGAAAAGTGGGTCCCGACCCACCCCTGCTCTTAATAGGAAAGTTCAAGGTTTAATAAACAAGTTAAGTGCGAGTTGTGGAGGAAAAAAAAAAAAATTACAAGAAGGTTTGCTGTGGGTTACGGTTTAGGTGAGCTTCACCTAAATGCAATCTGATTATATACCATAATAATTAATATTTCTCTTCTTTTTTTTTTTTGGGTAAGTAGTCAATATTTTTATGTTACATTGTAATAATACACAAAAATCCCACAGTATATATAGTAAGGTAAAGCATTATCTACCTCTTCATTACGTAGGCTAATTGGTTGACTTGACCTAACCCAATTTAAACATGAACCTTGATGGCCTTGAATGGATCAACCCGCAACATGCATAAAAGGGTTAGGGTTCAGGTCACTTTCATTCAAACCCAACCCAATTATGTATTAAAATAACTAAATTTTTTCCGTTATACTATAATAATACACAAAACATCATAGTGTATAGGAAGTAAATAGGGTATTAAATGTTATTTTTTAAAATTATGTGAGATTAGGGAATTATTGTCTATGTGCTAAATAAATAAAAAATATGTGGGTTAACTTGACTTAACCCCATTTGAATTTTGAACATAAAGGGGGATGACATTAAATGGATCAACTTGCAACAGGTATGGGAGGGATTGTGGGGGAGGTTTTTCCATTACAATCAGGATAGAATTTTATGCAAATCTATCCCATATTTAATCCGTTACGATCCACTAATAGTGGTTCAATTGCCAAAAGCAAAGCTGACGTATTTGCAAGCTCACTTGAACACGTGATTAATCGAATAAATAAATAAATAAATAAAAGAGCTGACCTACCTGACCTGCGCTTCACAATAAATGAACTTACTGGATGAAGGATTCTAGCCACAGCACAAGATGGTCTATGCATTATATACATTTGTTATCCACTGTTTCCTTCTCAACTCATCCACAAGACCCCCGCACAATGCTTCAAAAACTACCCACCTGCTTATCTAAGATGTGGTTATGGTGGTGGCAAACCAGCAACAGCAACAACGAGCTCGCGCGCGTGGTTCTGCTTTCTGCTCTCGTCGTGCTTGTGCTAAAATGGTAGGGAGAATAGAGAAAAGGTGGATGAGAAAGAAAATTCTATGGAATAAACTTTGTACAAAAAGTAAAATTACAAAAAAATTATGTCATATATATATATATAAGAGAAAATGAAAGACAAAACAACAAACCTAATACAAACCTAACTTTTTTATTGTTGACTTGACAATGATTTATGATCATCTTATTCACGTTAACATGATAATAGAGGGTTAATGTTCACATTAACAGTCTATGAATATTAGCCAGCAAACCCAGAAAGGGTCAGCAGCCAGCATTGCCAGCCGGCTTGCCCCTGGCGGGAAACCTTCCCTTTCTCGACCCAGAGCTACACACTTTCTTTGCAACCCTGGCTCGGACGGTACCTACGGTCCGATCCTCAGTTCCTAACCCTCCAGCTCGGCAAGAAGGTCGGAATCGTAGTCCCTTCTCCTGCCATAGCACGTGAAGTGCGCAAAGATCAGGATGTCACCTTTGCCAACCGCGATGTCCCTGTCGCCGGCAAAGAGTCCTCCTATGGTGGCTCCGACGTAGTTTGGACTTCTTACGGACCCGAGTGGCGCATGCTAAGGAAGGTTTGTGTACGTGAAATGCTCGACAGGGCCGCGATAGACTCTGTCTACACCCTCCGGCGGCGGGAGCTCAGACAAACGGTCAATTACTTCTACAGCCGGGTCGGGTCGCCTGTCAACGTCGGCGAGCAGATATTCGTGACTTTGCTCAACGTGATTACAAGCGTGATGTGGGGTGGTACGGTGAAGGGGGAGGACAGAGACAATCTGGGAGTGGAGTTCCGGCAGTTGGTGTCGTGGACGACAGAGCTGTTGGGGAAGCCCAACTTATTGGATTTTTTCCTGGGTTTGGCCCAGTTTGACTTGCAGGGTATCCGGAAGCAGATGAAGGGATTGGTACAGCGGTTTGATAGGATCTTTTATACGATTATCGATCAACGACTCGAAACGAATGGACAATGTGGGACCAGAAAAGGGAATGATCGTAGGGACTAACGATTTTTTGCAAGTTTTGTTGAAGCTAAAATACGAAGGAGACTCCAACACGCCTCTAACCATGAGTCATCTCGAAGCCTGGCAAATGGTAATTCATACAAATTTTTTATGGGTAATGCTATACAATTAAAAAATTTATACAGAATTTATTATCAGAATGATGTAATTAAGTTGTGAGCTTATCACTTTAAAATAAAGAATCCATTAAGATGCTTGTTTATTACAAAACTGCTATCATCACATTATTCTGATGTAGAATTCTGTATAAAAATTTTAAAAGAATAATATCTTTTATTTTTTATATAAAATGATATATCTTAACTAGAGTTTTTTATTTCAAAATAAGTATTCGTTATAATGACTTTTAATTATAAAATTATCACTATTACATTATTTTGTATGTAAATATTATATATTTTTTTTTTATAAGAATAACATTTTTCAAACTCGTTACATACACCACTTATAACTTATAAAAAAATTTATTACAATTTACACATTAAATTTCAGAAAGAAATTTAAACTAAATGATGATCACGTGTTAATTTTCATTTATATAGGAAGAATGACATTCCATTCTTCCATCAACCTTTTTTTCAGTGAATTCAGGGAGAGACCTTCTTTTTATTTATCGTTTCTTTTTTATATCTTTTCATAATTTTTTTTTTGTATAATTTCACATCTAGGATTTTCATACACCCAATATCAAGGGGGAATTTATTATTATAAATATTATTTAGGTATTTGATTTAAAAAAAAAAAACTTTTGAAAAAATCTTCGAATCGTAAGGGCAACCGCCATGCGAACTGACCGTATCCCAAACCGACATAGGTAAACAAGTGGAGTATACTAGGGCGCTTGAGAGAACCATGTCCAAGGAACTCCGCAACATGCCCCAATAACTTCGAGAGAAAAGGTGCTCTGATATATTGGGAAAGCAGCACATATCAGGGTAGCAACTATTAAGTTTTGGATTAAATATGAAGATTTGAAGGTGGGTTTTAAATTTACTTCTTCAATCCATCTTTGTTAACAACTTTCAAATTTAAAAGTTTTTAAAATTTTTTTAAGGCCACTTCATTTTACTATTCCTATGAGACCAAAGTAGTAATTATGTGAGACCATTGTACTAATTATTATTTTAAGCTTAAATAGTGCATTATTTACTATTTAAATACTATTTTAATAATATTTAATTTAAAATTTTAATTAATTCATTAATATTTTTTTTACTTTATTAAATATTTATCTATGTAAGTAGAATTTTTGAAAAGGCCGGACCGATCACTCGAACTAATATCAACGAACACCAACTTACTGCAAAAGGGACAGAGAAGTTAGAATAGGTCGACTCTCTTTGAACCGATCACACTTCGACGAATAAGTTAGCAATTTTAATCGATGATCAAATGAATAAAGACGGTGTATGCTTGAAAATCAATTGTCCACACCTTGCTCTTTGAGGCTTTTTTATTTATAGTGTAGTACTCTCTGTTAAGCCTACTCCAATAATCATGATCTGTTTCATAGGCTTATGCTTGTTAGAGTTGACTGATCGGACAGAAACTCACATTTATTCGCCATGCTCGAGTTCAATTGATCGGACGTGAGCCAAGCAGTAGCTTGGTGTGTCTTCTCTGCATTAACTAAGGGTCTGTTCAGTATTAAATGTTGAGACTTGAACACTAAATGCTCTGATATCTCTTATGAATATCCCATTACTTTGGGCTTTATAAGTCTTGCAAATTGGACTGATCTTGGCTATATGGGCCAAATTTATAATGATGTATGCGTTGTCCTTAGCCCAAGTAAGCTCTTTAATCTTTGTTGGGCTTACCCTGGTGGACTGGGCTAGTATTTATTTGACGCACAATCTAATTTGAGTTTTTTTTTTATATGTAGAATAAATAAATTATTTATATTTTACTTGCTTTTATTTATCTTGAAATTATTATTTATATATGAAATTAATAAATTCTTTTTATATTACTAATTATTTATTTATAATAAAATTATTTTAATATATGGAATCAATAAATTCTTTTTTTTATTTTACTACTCCACCTCTTTATACTAAAATATTTTAATCAATAAATAGTAATCATTTAGTTTAAAAAATATTAAAAAAATTAATTTTAATTAAATATGTGGTAAATAATTATAATTAGATTAAAGTATGATAATAAATAATTAAATTTTGAATAAAAGGAGAGCACAATATGTGATTTTTTTATTTTTATTTTATTTTTTACACAAAAGAATAGTAATTCAAAGAATGAATAGTGCAAATGAAGGTTAGGAGGACTGAAGTAACAATATGAAAAAATAGAACTCATAAACTTTAAATTTGAAGAAGATGCCAAACTGAAGATGAATTTGAAGGTTTTGGGTTAGAGATGCCATAAGAAAGACAATTTTTTTTTTTGCTAATTGAGTGTTCGGGCATACTTGCACGCCTCTCGACTAATTCCAGAATTTATGTACTCTTCTGTCTCATACAAATTAAGTAATTATTAGAGCAAAGACCTTATAAAAACTCTAGCGCTCGACAAAAATTGAACTCTTGAATTCACTTTAAGAGATCATAAGCTTTGATCAACTCAACTAATCTAGTTGATTTAAAAAAGACAATTTGCATACGACTAGTATAGGAGCTAGATTTGCGTCAATTATTCCTCTGCATCACAAATTTTGCTCAAGTCCAATGCGATCTGATCTGTTGACAGGACATGGTTCTGGGAGGTACAGACACAACACACTTGAGTTTGCGATGGCTGAGATGATGAACAAACGAGAAGTGATGAGGAAGGCCCAGCAAGAAGTGGAGACAGTAGTTGGCAAAGACAACATATTAGAAGAGTCTCACTTTCACAAATTACAATACTTGAATGCAGTAATGGAAGAGGCTTTGCGCCTGCACCCTTCCTTACCGCTCTTGGTGCCTCACTGCCCCAGTGAGTCATGCATTGTTGGAGGTTATACAATTCCAAAAGGCGCTCGTGTCTTTGCTAATGTGTGGGCAGTACACAGAGACCCTTCGATTTGGAAGAACCCCGTTGGAGTTTGATCCAGAGAGGTTCTTGAATTCTTAATGGGATCATAATGGGAATGATTTCAGTTATTTCCCATTTGGGTCTGGCCGAAGAATTTGTGCAGGGATAGCAATGGCTGAGAGGATGTTCTTGTTTTCACTTGCTTCACTTGTGCATTCTTTTGATTGGAAACTGCCAGAAGGAGAGAGAATGGACCAATCAGTGAAGTTCGGAATTTTGTTGCAATCCCAACACCAAGGCTATCTGATCCAGCGCTCTATGAGTAGACCAGAGAAGAATATGTGCCTGCTGATTGTCAAATAATAGCAGATGAATATTGGAACACCGCATGCAAGATATTTTTCTAATTAATTTCTGTATTACTTCAAATGCATTTCATAATAGCCTAATAATTGATGACTAATGATATAGCATAAAACCACGACGATTGTCATGTAAACATAATGATCATATAGAATAAATTTTCTCACAGACTTATCTCAAGTATTATCGTTTCAACTTCTCTATTATATATGTTGACATATGTCACTGTTCCTGCATAATATGGTATAGGGATGAACAATGGGTGGGACGGGGTTTGGCCATGTCTACACTCTAATGAAAATTCGAGTAGTAGCTGCTCGAGCTCTGTCCAGCATGACCTGAGGCCTACAACAATTACATTCTCCTTACCGAGTCCGTCCATAGCATAGTTGTTGGCCAACATATCATTTTTGCTATTGATATAGTATGTACTGATATTGTTGTAATACCGAGTACCGTATCGAATTTATCGTTATATATATATTTATAAAAAAATATTTATTTATAAAATATTCACTTACAAAATTTGACATCACACATAACAAATCAATATTAACTAATTTAACATAATATAAACGTGTTATTCAACACAAATAATTATTTAAAAATATTTAAAAGACATATTATTGTATAGTATATGTCCAACATAAGTTTTAAAGGACATTTATTATCAAAATATAATAAAATTAAATTATTTTAAAATAAATTATACAAAATTTAATACTTTTTGGTAAATATGGTATTGATAGGAGAGACCCACTGTGAGAGGAAAAAGAAGCTACGTGATCTTCTTTCTTACTTCCTTCCTAGAGCTAAATCTTGACACATGGCCGGCAACGCTGGTTTAAAAAAACTATTTAACAACTAAACAAAACCAGATTCGCAGATCTACAATTCATTTCTAAGTCATAAGGTCTCCCATTCAAGTATGTATTTGTATTTCCACCAAAAGAGCCGCCACTGCCCTGGCTAGGTGTCACGGGCTCGTAGGCCGAACACCACACGGTGACAGTAATGTGACTCGCCATGATCATATGCAACTAAATACATCCGTGAGGCGATTATGCTCCAAGCAATAATCCCGCCAAACTCAAATACCAAGGCATAAGATTATGCGCTTGTCCAGGATCTATCCATAATGTCCCGCATATCTCTTTAAGCTCAGACCTCTGATGCTCAAGCCATAAGACAACCTAAGCTATAAGCGATAGCAACGCCATATTCAAATGCGCGCACACATGATAAGCAATGTGCTTAGGGCTAGTCCCTCCTGAAACACAAGCAAGATAGCCATGTGCAACTAGACATGCGTGTCAGCCAAGCATCACTCATTAGGTACAACGCCTCCATCCATAAAGCTCTTAGCGCCTCGCGTCAAGGTTGCCCGCAAGGAAAAGCACCACTGAATGCTAGCCAAACTAAGCGGTTGTGTGCACAAGCGTGAACCCAATGAGCAAGTGCACACGAGACACACGGCATGTAAGTGTGCACAGTGAGGTCCAATCCGTCATGAACATAAGCCCCCAAAATGATATGAATACGGCATAGCGGGTGCGTATGTCACAACCCCATTCTCGACGCCAATGCCCAACATCTGCTCCACCGGGCACAATGCCGCCCATGTAGCCCCTTGACTAGCTTGAGGACTGCAGCCACGTGCCACAGCCGGTCCCCAAGTCTCGCCCACTCCTTTAGGGGACTCACTTGAATACTGTCCCTTTCGGTAGCACTAGGGGGTGGTAGAGTCAACACCATGCCCCTCCTTATAATAGCATTCAGAGGCATCTCCAAACTGATAGGAAGAAACATCCTACCCCCTTGAGGAGTCATAATCCATATATCCAATAAATATGAAAAATACAAATTACGAGATTGTCATGCCATCGGTCAATCATGCTCAGACATGCTTTACGCCAAGGTCCCTCGCGACCTTAGACGTGCCACGAATGACAACCCGTGACGCTAGGGCTTGCCATTATATTCAACTTTCTTGTATTATCCAATAAGTTCTTGCCTCCGCTCGCCTATTTCTCACTTCTGCCCTCATTGTCCTCACCATATCATGGTTTGCACGAACCTTTTTCGTCAAAAATCAAACCCACCGTTGCCGCCAGGCCCCCCTGGCTTGCTCCTGATTGGGAACCTCCTGTCTCTAGACCCGGAGGTTCACACCTACGTCACGAGCCTGGCTCGGATCTATGGTCCGATCTTTACTCTCTAGCTCGGTAACAAGGCAACTCGTGGTCAGCTCGCCTGCTATAGCACGTGAGATTCTCAAAGACCAAGACATCACCTTTGCCAACCGTGACGTCCCCGTCGTTTCCAAGAGCTGCTTTTACGGTGGCCGTGATGTAGCGTGGAGTCCGTACGGCCCTGAATGGCGCATGCTGCGGAAGGTTGCCGCACGTGAGTTGCTCAGTAACACCAACTTGGACTCTGTCTATGCCCTCCGGCGCCGGGAGAGCCGGAAGACTATCATGTATCTCTACAGTCGGGTCGGGTCCCCGGTGAACGTAGGTGAGCAGATGTTTCTGACGATGCTGAACGTTATTACAAACATGTTGTGGGGCTGCACCGTCAAGGGCGAGGACAGGGCCAGTGTCGGGGCGGAGTTCCGGCAGGTGATCGCAGAGATAACGCAGCTGTTGGGGGCGCCCACGATTTCTTTCCGGGTTTGGCCCGGTTTGACTTGCGGGGCATCGAGAAGAAGATGAATGGGTTAGTGAAGCGGTTGGATGGGATCTTTGACGTGATGATCAATCAACGGCTGGATATTGACTGACGAGGTGGGACCAGAACAGGGGACGGTGGCGAGGGGAGTGAGGATTTTTGCAATTTTTGTTGCAGCTGAAAGAGGAAGGAGATGCCAAAACCCCTCTAACCATGACCCACGTCAAAGCCTTTCTCATGGTATGCTTCTACTTTCTCCCATCACTCTTATTTTATTAATTTTAGAAGTACACTTTACCAATCGATATCCAAATTAATCAAAAAATAATACTATATTTGGTATTTGTAAAACAAAATTTAAAATACAGGTTGTTGACATTGCACTTCTTCAATTGAATAATTATGAAGATTCGATCTTTAATAAATGAATTTTTAAAACACATATGACGATCTTGATATTGACAAATAAATTATTAAGTAAAATGCAGATTGTAGCCCTCGACGATCACTACAGCGTCGGTTTCTTTTTCATAGTCAATCTTAGGAAAGTGATGTAATTTCGTGGATGCTATGGCACGTATTATTTATCTTCTTGACAACAGTGTTCTTAATCAACATGGTAGGAACAAGGTTTTCCTTTCCTTTCAAGAAACGACTAAATATTTCTATTTTTTAAGAGCTAGAAATGAAATATTAGTGAAATAATGAACTTTTAATATAATCAAAACGATATATTTGAACAATTATTACGACGAGCAACTATGCATCATGTAGTGAAATCGGTGAACAGGATATGGTGACGGGCGGCACTGACACGACCAACAACGCACTTGAGTTCGCCATGGCCGAAATGCTGAACAAACCAGAAGTGATGCAGAAAGTCCAGCTAGAATTAGATACAGTAGTTGGCAAAGATAACACAGTGGAAGAGTCTCACATTCCCAAACTTCCCTACTTACATGCAGTAATGAAAGAGGGTTTACGTTTGCACCCAATCCTCCCACTCTTGATACCTCATTGCCCAAGTGAGACTCCTATTATTGGAGGTTACACAATTCCAAAGGGTGCTCGTATCTTCGTTAATGTGTGGGCAATTCACAGGGACCCTCTAGTTTGGAAAACCCATTGGAATTTGATCCCGAAAGGTTTCTGAATGGTAAATGGGATTTCAGTGGGAAGGACTTCGATTATTTCCCATTCGGGTCCGGCCGAAGAATTTGTGCGGGGATTGCAATGGCTGAAAGGATGTTCATGTTTTCACTTGCTTCGCTTGTGCATTCTTTTGATTGGAAATTGACAGAAGGAGAGAACATATTAGATGTATCTGAGAAGTTTGGGATTGTGCTGAAGAAGAAGATACCTCTCATTCCGATCCCAACCCCAAGATTACCAGATCCAGCACTCTATCATGAATAATAAGCTCCAAAAATTTCCCTGCACTTCCCTATTCTATGAAGTTAATAATATTCTTGTAATGCTTAATCTGGTTATGCGTGCTCATCGCTTTTTGTAGTTGTTAATTGGTATCATTGTTATGGTGCTTCAAATGGCAACTCTAGAAAGTGATGATGGATTTCGTTACATGCTGTGATATCTTGTGAAGTTGAGGGTTTGAGACTATAGTTGCCGGGAAACTCGTTTTTGAGCAAACACGCTTCCGATACAAATACGAAACTTGCTGCGAAATTTTGAGTATGTGATAATGGGATGGAGATGGAACTTGTATTTGAAACCAAACTCCTCCTCAAGAGGATATATAGATGGTGTGTTGAAACTAACGCATAAATAGCCCGAATAAGTAAATTGTCAATCTAAACAAAGTACAAGAATACAAGAAATAAACAAATTCTTTGAAATAACTTTCTTTATTCATCAAAGCTAAAACTTCCTTTGGGCATAGCCCTTCCATTGTTTTTATAAAAGAAATGAAACCCTAAACTTAATTGAATTCAAATTAAACAAATAATAAAAAACTATAAAAATTTACTAAAAATAGCAAATTCGAGTTAAGCCTAAATTTGAATACTAGAGGCTTAAAAAAACATTTAAAAACAAACGGCAATGAAAACAAAAATTTTTAGACAAAGTTATCACTAAAACAAAAGTTTCTTAAAATAGTAAAATTATAAATTTTGAAGTCTAAACGGCAAAATTATGAGAAATCTCATGAAATTTCAAGTTAAAACAGGACCGATTTGCATCAGAAACTCAGCATGGCCTCATATATTATGTTTTTAAGCTATTACACGGAATACAGAGGCGCCAATCAACACTACAGGGGTTGCCAAACCATAAATCCCAAGATACGTCCATAAAGTGCCATTGATCTAAAGTTAACCCACACAATTAATTATGTGGGATCAGTTAAACCTGCTCCTGTGGCCAAATGAATTCTCCCCGTGAAACTGAATCACAAATTCTTATTGTAACTTATCAATGCCCTACTTCATTTATTAGGCAATATTAACATATATTAATATGTTATAAAAAATTTTGTGATGTTGCTCTAGCCGTTAAAACTGATTTGTGCAGTATGAACACAGAACCATCATATAATGTATTTTAATACTAATAAGAATGCTCATAAACCATGATACTCACCTCCTATTTCATCAAAAAACTAAGCACCCTCTTGTATGGTGCTTGGTCATGGTGGAAGGAGAGCAATAATGTCGACTACGAACTCGTGCATGTGCTTTTGCCGCTTGCTCTCGCCGTCCTTGCACTAGCATGGTATTCATTGAATTTGATGAACAATGGGAAGAAGAAACAACCACCAATGCCGCCAGGCCCGCCCGGCCTGCCCATGGTTGGAAACCTGCCCTTTCTTGACCCTGAGCTCCACACCTGCTTCGACAGCCTCAGCAAAATCTACGGTCCGATTGTAAGGCTGCAGCTGGGAATGAAGGTTGGCATCGTGGTGAGTTCACCTTCGGCGGCACGAGAAGTGCTCCGAGACCACGACGCCACCTTCGCCAACCGGGACGTGCCGGAGCTATCCAGGGCTGCAGTGGCAAAAGGTTATTCTGACATAGTGTTTAGCCCGTATGGGCCGGGGTGGCAGATGCTGAGGAAGGTCTGTGTGCGGGAGGTGCTTGGCGGCGCCACCCTCAATTCCGTATACAAACTCCGTAGGCAAGAGATCCGGAATAGCGTTAGATATCTTTACAGCCGGGTCGGGTCTCCGGTTAATGTGGGTGAGCAGATGTTTTTGACTGCTCTGAATGCAATAACAAGCATGTTGTGGGGCGTTACGGTTCAGGGGGAAGAGAGGGCTAGTATTGGGGAAGATTTCAGGGTGGTGGTGGCGGAGGCAATGGAGCTTCTGGGGAAGCCCAATCTATCCGATTTTTTCCCGGGTTTGGCCTGGTTTGATTTTCAAGGGCTGAAGAAGCAACTGATGGGACTAGTCATGAGGTTCAACAGGATATTCGTTGCAATAACAGATCGAAAACCAAGATTGGATGGCGGCGAAGAGAGCAAGGATTTTTTACAGGTTCTGTTGCGGCTGAAGAATGAAGGAGATGCCAAAACACCTCTGACCATGACCCATCTCAAGGTCTTGTTCATGGTATGTTTAGTCTCTCCCATTTAAAATTTTTCCGAGAGTCGTTTTTCAGCTTGTTTGGGACTCAAGGGAGGGAAGAGAAAGTAGGGAAAAATTTTGAACTTTTATTATTTTCTTATTTGATATTTACTTAGGGGAGAAAGGAAAGAGAAAGAGAATGGAAATGGAGAGAAATGGGAGGGAAAAAAATTCACTCTCTTTCTTTTTCTCTTTTCTTTTCTTTTCTTTTCTTTTACTTTCTTTGCAAAACCAAGCAGGGAAGAGAACTTAGCCTGTTTGGAACTTGAAAAAGGGAAGGGAAATGAAAGCAAAGTGAAAATGAAAGAAAGAACTTGGAAAAGAGAAGGGAAAGGAAATGAAGGAAAATTTTTTTCTCTTTCCTATTTGGTTTTGCAAATAAATAAATAAATAAATAAAAAGTAAAAGAAAAGAAGAGAGAGAAAGAGAGAGAGTGATTTAAAAATTTTTTTTCCTTGTCCCTCTCTTTTTTTTTTTTTTTTCTCTCTCAAGTAGAATCAAACAAGGGAGAGGGAAAATTTTTCCTCCCCTTCCCCAATTCCAAACAAGCTCTTAGTGTTCGATGGTATCCTCATTTGTAATTTTTTATTACAGAAATGCTTTAAGTTTTAGATGGTAGTTCATTTGTGTTATGGAAAATCATCTGTGGACAGGATATGGTGTTGGGTGGGACAGAAACAACATCCAACGCGGTAGAGTTTGCCATGGCGGAGATGATGAACAAACCAGAGATCTTGAAGAAAGCACAGCAAGAATTGGAGACAATAGTAGGCAAACATAGCGTAGTGGAAGAGTCTCACATTAACAAGCTACCCTATTTGCAAGCCATATTAAAAGAGGTTCTGCGCTTACACCCAGTTCTCCCTCTGATGGTGCCTCACTGCCCAAGCCAGACATGCATTGTCGGAGGTTACACAATTCCAAGAGGTGCTCGTGTTTTCATTAATGTATGGGCAATACAGAGGGACCCTTCGATTTGGGAGAACCCATTGGAGTTCTGTCCAGAGAGGTTTATTGATGGTGAAAGGGGTTATAGAGGAACTGACTTCAATTACTTCCCATTTGGGTCTGGCAGAAGAATGTGTGCTGGTATAGCAATGGCCGAGAGGATGTTCTTGTTTTCACTTGCCTCACTTCTGCATTCGTTTGATTGGAAATTGCCTGAAGGGGAGAGGTTAGACCTTTCAGAAAAGTTTGGTATTGTGCTGAAGAAAAGGGTACCTCTCATGGCAATCCCAACACCAAGGCTATCCAATCCTGCACTTTATGACTAGCAAGAAATTGGGTTTTGCATCAGCCTCTGGTAATGCAGGTTCAGGCCCAAATAAATAGTCATTAAATTATGTAAACTCGCAGTATGTGTAAATGTGTGTTTTGGGTTCTTTTTGTAATAAAAATATAATTATTCTAAAAAATTAGTACAAAAAATTATACCAAAACTATGTAGCGATATTATTTTTGTAGTTAAGAGCTATAGTGACTGATTTTTTAATTTTAAAGTGAATAGTTCTCATTTAGTTACATCATTCTATAGATAATTTTTATAAGAATTTTCTGGTTATATATAACTATCCTCTTTTAATATTGTTACGGTCCTTACGGATGTTGGGAACAACTAAATTTTGTATTATTTTCATTCTTAAATCAAATTGGATTTCACTAAAAAAAAATATAGAAATGACATCATCATTTATATTTAATTAACAAGAAGGGCAAAATCGGTCTGTAATTCACCTCAATTGAAATCTTGAATTTTATTGAAAAGCCTGTCAAAATTTCTTAGGACTTAAATAGTTATTTAGGATAGAATAAAAGGAGTTATTCATAACTTTTCCCTTTTTACATTGTGCTACAAAGTGTGTGCTGGAATTTTTCCCTCATATTTAGTTTCTACCCCCTCCATCCTTTCATTACGGAGAGGACTTGAAGCCCAATTTGCTACTTTCCTACATTTGATGCTTTGCTCATGCTCCAAGTCCTCGAAGCTGATTGTTAGCTCATTTCAACTCTGGTCGTCATTTTTTTGTAACTTGTTGAATCGAGTGTAGTGGGATATATAGATCAGTCCGATTCACCGTCAAGTCCTGGTTTAGTGGACTCTTTCATAATGATGTGGCAATAGATCTCACTATTTGATAGATACAAAAATTTTATATAGAATATTGTGTCGAATAAGAGTTTAACAGAACACTTAATAAAATAATTTTTAATTATAAAATTGTCACTGTTATTATCACAACATTATGGTATAAAATTTTGCATTTTTCATTGGGAAATTAGTTCACGTGTAACATTACTCCATATTTTAGCTCTTATTTAGGCATAAATTGACTGTTGAAAATTGGAATCAAATAGTCAACTTCTGCATTTCAACCACGACAAATATGGACCTCAAGAACATCAAGAAAATGCAAGAAGCAAAGATCCAGGGCCTTAGAATATTCTTGCCACAGCCCAAAAAGCTACCTTCTTGTCCTGAAGTTAACATCGCTTCCAAATTCCAACCCAGTGCGTATATATGCCACCTTACCAATATTCTTTTCTTGTCCATACAAAAGCCATGACAATCATCTCACATTATCTTCAAAAACTAAGCACCCTACTCTCTGATGCTCACTCATGGCAGTGGGATAGCAATAGCAATGTCAATGGCGAACTACTTCTCACACTCGCCATTGCCATCCTTGCAATGTCATGGTACGGACGGATGTCCATTAACGGTGGAAAGAAGAGAGACCCACCATTGCCACCATGCCCACGAGGCCTACCCGTGGTCGGAAACCTCCTCTACGAGAAGGCTGGCTCTCCTATTAACGTGGGTGAGCAAATCTTCTTGACTGTCCTAAACGTTATAACAAACATGTTGTGGGGTGGTACAGTACAGGGCAGTGAGAGGGCCACTATCGGGGCGGAGTTCCGGCAGGTGGTGGCAGATGTGACGGAGCAATTGGGGAAGCCTAATATTTCAGATTTTTTTCCGGGGTTGGCCCGGTTTGATTTGCAAGGGATCACCAAAAAAATGAAGGAATCGTCTTCTAAGTTGGAAAGTATATTCAGTAGGGTAATTGATCAACGACAAAAAATGGATGGATTGGGAAAAACTAAGGGGGAGAAAGATACTGGCGGAGAGAGCGAGGATTTTTTTCATGTTCTATTGAAGCTAAATAATGAAGGAGATGCTAAAGCGCCTCTAACAATGACCCACGTCAAAGCCTTACTCACGGTGTGTTTTTCTAGTCTATCTTCGTAATAACTCTGTTTTCACCTTCATATTTGTCACTTCTGTTCATGCTTGGAGTTAGCATATATAATATGCTGCCAAAGAATTTGGAATTTTTTTTTTTTAAAAAGCAGCAAAAGATCATAATGGCAGTGAATAGAGTAATGTTATATATAAATTAATTTTTTAATTCATTTTCTTATGTACAAGTGAATGGGATTTACATTAATAAATGTACATGAGATCCATTCATTTGTGTCTCATAAAATGAATTGAGAAATTAGTTTGTGTAAAGCATTTTCCTAATCAATAACAGTGAGGGTGCCAAATTGACCCGCATGGATCGGTTTTGACTTGGCCCGATCAGCTCGGGCCGGCTGGGGGGAGCTTGTACCAAAATTGGGTTTGAGCTAATTTATCAAGCTAGGCCCAGCCAGTGGCTCCAATATAATGGTCTTCGACCAGGTCAAGCAGGTTGGGCCTTGTGCTTGGGTCGAGCTTAGTAATTATTTATTATTTATAATATCTCTTAGAAATTAAAAAATCTACCCTCCTGGGTCGATTGGCCCAACCAGGTCTGGCAAGCCCGGTGGAGCTTATGCCAAAATTAGATTTTAGGTAAAATTCACTTTGCATTCTTACACTTTACATCGAATCTTACTTGAGAATCTATACTTTCAATTGTAACAATTAAACCCTTATACTTTTAATTTGTTGTAATGTTACCTTTTTATAAGTTTTGTTTGTACAATTGATGACTAAAAGTCATGGGCGCCTCACGTGGCCCTTTTTGAAGTGCAAACATGTATTCTCATGCTAAATAATAGTATGTTACCCTAATCATTTAGTTTTAAACTTTTTTATTGTAATTTCTCACCAATCTCACCTAAACTTTTTATAGTTATTATAAGTATAAAGCGAAAATAAGAGTTGCAAAATATCTCCAAATCATCTAAAATAAGGAAGAGTTGAGGGCGTTTGATACCAAAATGGCATGAGAATACATTTTTACCATTGAAAAAGAGTTACGGGCGATGCACATGACTTTTGACAGTCAATTGTACTAATTGAAGTTTACAAGAGGATGTCATTGCAACAAATTAAAAGTACAAAGGCTTAATTATTATAATTAAAAGTGCAAGTATTTGAGATTATGTGTAAAGTATAAGGGTGCAAAGTATATTTTACCCTTAAATTTTTGCTAATTTATTAAGCTAGGGCTAGCCTGTGGGTCTAAGGATGTATTGGGCTCCAACCGGGCCAGTAGGCTGGAACTTGGGCTTGGGCCCAGTTTTATATTTTTTGTTATTTATAATTCTTTTCATATGTATATTTTTGTTTCTTATGCCTTTGGGCTAGGCTATCGGGCTATTGGGCCACAGGCAAGGGAAAGGGAAAGTTTTTGGTCCTCTCGACGACCACATATCTGGATGGCCTTAATGAACGAGGGAACTGTCAAGAAAAGACAATATGAAAAAATTAGAACGCAATATTTTTGTTTTGGTGGCAATTTGCACTTCTATACAGCAGAATCTGGAGATAGACAAATGCATTAAATGAAAAAAAAAAGAAGTCACATTCAATCATGCAAATGAATTTCTCGTTTAATCCCTTTCCAAGCACAAGTAGTTACATTGACAATCTTCATTTTAAATGGCAATACAAGGGCGGAACCAAGATTATGTTTTTTGGAGTGCCGAAATAAAACATAAATTTGTTTTAGCTGTTGATATAATTATTCTATACTAAAGTTTGCTTTACACATTTTTAAATTCAAACACTAGAAATATATTAAAATGTAAGACTAAATTTTTATATGAAAAATAAACCGACTTCTATTGAACATCATAAAAATAAGGAAAAAAAATAAAAATTAATTGTTTCTTTAACAAAAATTAGGTAGAAGCCACAATCTACTACATTAAAATTTTAAGATAATTTATTAGATTAGAACTTTAAGAAGGGTTTTCTATTGTAGAGGTGTTGGAAAAATAGATATTTACTAAATTTATATATATATATATATTATATAGGAGGGTTCAACAAAAGCCAAGGGGTGTCATGGCACCCAAGTAAAGTGTAGTTCCGCTCCTGGATGCATATGACATTGTGTCATGAGTTGCCACCCATGACACGTTTAGGGCCACGAAGGACCTTGGTGTGGGGCATGTCTGAGCATGGTTGGCCGGTGGCATGATAATCTCGTAATTTGTATTTTCTATATTAATTGAATTTATAAATTATGACTCCTCAATTGGGCAGGATGTTTTCTCCTGTAAGTTTGGAGATGGCTCAGAATATTATTATAAAGGAGATACATGTATTGACCACCTCCTACCCTGTGAATTATAAAGCTTTCAAGCTCTTTACTTGCTTTTAAGCATTGTAAACGTTGTAAATGTTGTCTTTCAATTAATGAGAATGTTCATTTTCCAATGTCATTTGTCTTCATTTTTGTGCAACCGCTATAAATTATGAGAGTGTTATCAAGATTTGTTGCTTGGCGGGCTTGCTCGAGGGGCATAGCAAGCGCCACACGTGGATGTCCCTAGCCAGTAACAGACATACATGACCCTCTAGGGTCGTCTGGTGACACGTTGTTATGACAAGTTGAAGTTTAATTCATTGACCCCATTTTTCGTAATCTGTGAGCAAGATATGGTGGTGGGAAGGACAAACACAACCTCTAACACGATTGAGTTCGCGATGGCTGAGATGATGAACAAGCCAGAGGTGATGAGAACAACCCAACAAGAACTAGAGACAATAGTTGGCAAGGATAACATAGTGGAAGAGTCTGACATTCAAAAACTCCCCTACTTACATGCTGTGATGAAAGAGGTTCTGCGATTGCACCCAGTCCTTCCCCTCATGGTGCCTTATTGCCCAAGTGAATTCTGCATTATCGATGGTTACACAATTCCAAAAGGTGCTCATGTTTTTGTCAACGTGTGGGCAATACCAAGGGACCTTTCAATCTGGAAAAACCCAGCAGAGTTTAATCCAGAAAGGTTTTTGAATGGTAAAGGGGATTACAGTGAAAATGACTTCATCTATTTCCCGTTTAGGTTGGGAAGAAGAATGTGTGCAGGCGTAGCAATGGCTGAAAGGATGTTCTTGTTTTCACTTGCCTCACTTCTACATTCGTTTGATTGGAAATTGCCTGATGGAGAAAGGTTAGACCTTTTAGAGAAGTTTAGGATCGTGTTGAAGAAAAGGGTGCCTCTCATGGCAATCCCAACACCAAGGCTACCTAATCCTGCACTTTATGACTAGCAAGAAATTGTCTACATTTTGACTTGAAAATTTCTTAGGATTTAATGGTCCTTAAGGCCCAAAATGCCACTTATTTGTACTTTTCCCCTTTCATTGTGTTTCAATTAGTGTGCTAGAATCTTTAATTTCTTCATAGGATCTATTTTTCTTTATGATCTGGTCCTTCCTTTCAGCATAGTGAGGAATTGAAACCCAATTTGCTTGTTACAAAGGGTAGAGAAACAAAGACAAAGAGAAGAAAGAGAAATATAATTGATACAATTCTTTTGTACAAGGTGGTATGTTTACAATCAGTTACGGAGAAATATATAGAGAGGAAGAGAAAGATAGATTGGCCATTGATCATGGCGCCGCCTCTGACAATGGCCAATTTGTATTGATGAGAATTTTGACAATTGAAACTTTGATAATGAAAGCTTGAGAAGTTAGATAAATGGCCAATCTGTGTACATATTAACAACCCCTTGCAAACTTAAGGTGGTAATGTAAAAACCAAAGTGAGTTTGGAAACCAAGTCATGAAATCATCCTGGGGGGTAAGACTTTGTGAAGATATCAGCAGTTTGGGCAGCAGATGACACATAGAGAAGATGAACTGTGCCACTTATTACATGTTGACGAATGAAATGACAGTCAATCTCAATGTGCTTAGTACGATCATGAAACACATCATTATGAGCTATCACGATCGCATTGCGATTGTCATAATGAAGAACAGTAACACCAGAATGAGAGACACCCATGTCTTGAAGTAACCATCGAAGCCAAAGAAGTTCTTGAGTAGTATCAGCCAAAACACGATACTCGGCTTTAGTGCTAGAGCGAGCGGTAAGAGTCTGCTTTTTACTACGACAAGGAATGAGAGAATTGCTAAGAAAGAAGCAAAATCCTATGGTAGAACAACGATCAGTAGGGTCACCAGCCCAATCAGCGTCAGAATAGGCATGAAGCTGTAGAGAGGAATGACAAGAGTAAGGTAGACCATGAAAAATAATGCCCTTAACATAACGCAGAATGCAAAGAACTACAGCATAGTGAGTAGAGCGAGGCAATGACAAGAACTGATTGACGAGATAAACAACATGGGCAATGTTAGGAAGAGTAACAGTAAAATAGATAAGACTGCCAACAAGCTGCTGATAGAGAGTATCGTTAGATAGAAACTCACCATCCAGAGGAGTAAGACGCACATTAGCTTCCAAAGGTATGGAAGCAATCTTACTATCAATGAGACCAGCACGAGTAAGAAGATCTGAAGTATACTTGACTTGAGAGAGAGAGTAACTAGTAGAAGCAGAAGATATCTTAAGACCAAGAAGTAACTGAGAGGACCAAGATCTTTTATCTTAAATTGTTTGCTAAGAAAAACCTTGAGCTCAAAAATACCATGTACATCATCTCTAGTGAAAATCATATTATTCACATAGAGTAGTAAGAGAACAATGCCACGCGTAGTTTTGCAAATAAAGAGAGCAAAATCATAATTACTAGAAGAGAAGCCAAAATCACTAATGGTGGAATTGAATTTAGTATACTAGGCACGAGGAGCTTGCTTAAAACCATATAGAGCACGACGAAGTTTGCAGACCTGATGTGAAGAGTGAGAAGAACTAGAAGGAGGCTACATATAGACTTCCTCAGAGAGATCACCATTGAGAAAGACATTTTTGATATTCATCTGATATAAGGATCACTACTGGATAACAGCAACTGCAATGAGACTCTAAACAGAAGTGAGATGAGCAACAGGGGCAAAGGTCTTCTCATAGTTAATGTCATACTCTTGAGTGAAACCTTTGGCAACTAAATGGGCTTTGTAACGTTCCACAGAACCATCTGAACGGGTTTTGATCTTATAGACCCATCGACACCTAATCACAGATTTATCAGGAGAAAGATCAACCAAGTCCCAAGTGTGAGTCTTGGTAAGAGCTTATAATTCATCATCCATAGCTTGCTGCCAAAGAGGGTTAGAACTAGCCTCGCGATAGGAGCAAGGCTCGTGATGAGCAAGAATGGTGGAGAAACAATGATAATCACGAAAGTGAGGAGGAGTCTCCCTTACTTGAGTAGAACATCTGATAGTGGGCTTAGTGGAGATGGATCAGACAAGGAAAAACTAGTAGGAGGAGCAGGATTAGCAAACAGGGACTCCTCTGAATAGACAGTAACAAGCGGTATAGTAAGTGTCTTAGCAGTAGGTACATCAATATCCTCCGGGAAGAGCTCAATAGTAGGATCAGTGAAGTAAGAAGTGGAAGAAGAAGAGGATAAATGAAGTGAAGATAAGGAGGAAAATGTCTTATGTTCCCAAAAGATAATATGACGAGAGACATGAAGACGTTTAGACAAGGGATCCCAACAACGATAACCTTTGTGCTCAAGCCCGTAGTTTAAGAAGCAGCAAAGACGAGCTCAAGGCTCTAATTTGGTATGCTCAAGAGGTTGAAGTAAGATAAAACAAGCACACCCAAAAACACAAAGAGAATGATAATCAGGAGGAGTACCATATGGATGCTCATAGGGCAAGGTTACCAAAAGGAGCCAAAGGTACACGATTAATTATGTAAGTAGCAGTAAGAGCAGCTTCACCTCAAAACTGTTTAAGACAAGAGGCAGAGATAAGAAGAGCACGGGTTGTATCAAGGAGATTTTCGTTCAGCACGACCATTTTGTTGTGAAGTACCATGACAAGAATGATGAGGAATGATCCTATGCTTACGGAGAAAGGCAAGAAAAGAGTTATCACAATATTCCTAAGCATTGTCAGACTAAAAGATCTTGATGTCACGAGAGAATTGTGTTTTAACCATGCGAGCAAAATCATAATAAGTTTGTTGAAATTGAGATCAATTTTTCAAGATATAAATCCAGGTATATCTAGAGAAATCATCAACAAATATAACAAAATACTTGAATCCTCCCATAATAGAAGTGGGGGAAGGACCCTAAACATCAGAGTGGACTAAATCAAAAAAAGTTAAGGAAAGAGAAGTATTGTTATTAAAATATAAAGCTGGTTGCTTGGCGAGTTGACATGATTGACAATCAAGATGTTTATTTGGGACAGAGCCTAAAACACCTTGAGACAAAAGAAAACATAAACGACCTATAAAAACATGACCTAAAAGTGAGTGCCAGATATCAAGAGAGGAGTTAGGAGCAGATGAAGCACTAGCAGAGGTGACAGCAGCAGCTTGAGTAGGCAAATGAAGATGAATGAGTTGAAATAGTTGACCATGTTTACGGCCTATCCCAAGAGTCTGTCCCGTCTTTGGATTCTGCACAATACAATCAGTAGAAGAGAAAAGGACAGTAAGGCCAAGATTACATAATTGGCCGACAAAGATAAGATTTAATGTGAGTTTAGGGATATAATAAGTATGAGAAAGTGCAAGAGTAGAAGTGAAGACATGACCAATGTGGTCAATAGTCATATGTGATCCATCGACAGTATAAATGACAGGAATAGTAGACATAGAGGATTTGGAAGAGAAAGCAGTCAAGTCAGAAGTCATATGATTCCTATAACCTGAATCAAAGAACCACGAAGAAATGCCTGAAGCGGCAGACAGAGCAGTAGATGGTGGATTACCAGAGGTAGTCATGAACTGCTGAAGGAAGGCAGAGAGATCGCTGACACTGATCATAGAAGAGGAGGAGGGAACATCAGAATCCGTAGTAGTGGCAGCAGTAAACTTAGGCCAAAAGTCTCGGCAGTGAGGATTTTTAGGATAGTCACTACGATAGTGACCAGGGCCACACCGAAGACAGTATTGGCAGATCCAAATAGGACAACTAAATAGACGATAATTAGTAGCATGGCAGAATGTACAGTTATTGTTTCGAGATGAAGGATTGAAAGATATCCCAGTAGATTGAGTAGAAGAGTTACGAGAATCACCAAAAGCAGACAAACCTTGGGAACTACCTGAAAAACCTCTAGATCAAGAGCTAGAAGTGGCCAGAACTGTGTTTGTAGGTGGTGATTGGATGAGACCAAGGCGAGTCTCCTAGGAGATGAGCTCAGAAATAACCTGTTCCAAGGAAGGGAAAGGGGATTGATGCAGAAAAGAGGCTCGAACAGTCTCAAAGGCATCAGTGAAAGCCATAAGAAACATAATCAGGCATTGCTGATGTCAGTAGCGAGCAAACTATGTAACATCATCAGAGCAGGTCCAAATAAGTTCAGATGGAGTCAATTGATCCTATAAAATATACATTTGAGACAGGAATACATTGATAGACTGGTCAGATTCCTGTTTCAAATGATGCAGAGAAATCAAAAGTTAGTACTGATGAGCAAGATCTGTAGTAGCGTAGCGTTGGGCTAGAAAGGCCCAAATGGAATAAGCAGTGTCAAAGCGTTCGAACTGGAGGCTTATGGAAGGAATGAACGTATTTCGGAACCAGGTGATGATTTGATGATTATTACTGTCTCAATCCTCAAGTTGTTCAGTGTATATTGTAGACGTTTCAGTGTCACTTTTAACAGGTACTTGAATATCTCTAATGACGTAATGCCAAAGTTTTCTTTCTTTGAAGAAACTGGACATGGCTTGAGACCAAGGGATGTAATTAGGGCCTTCTAGAGTGACAACAATAGGTTTAGATACCTCAGGAAGCTCCATTATGCAGTGACATGGGATAACAAAATTAAAAGGAAAAGATTAACAGTGAAAATACTTTCAATGCAAAAGAAACAATATTAACGAAGCAGAATTAGGCCAAATCGAGGGCAGAATCAGATTTAGGAGGCCAAAAATAGCCAGGAACCGGTCTGAAAAGAGTCAAATAGGACTTGAACCGGTCAAAAAAAAAAAAAATTCAGTCTGAACTGGTTCAGGTAGACCGGAGACAAATGCGGATCAGTGGCTGGGCGGCTAGGGCTGACATCAACGCTTGGGCACACACGTGGAGGAGCGAGTGAGGGCGCGTGAGTGGAGTGGCATCGCATTAGGGCTCATGGTAAGAGGGCTGCGTGTGAATCTTATACGCGGAACTTCGGATGGCACGTGGGGGCGCATACGATGGTTTCTGTCAATGGTTTTTGTTCAACTGGACTCAAATTGTGGAGACAAATATGATGGTGTGGTCAGATTTGATATTCAGGCAATTTTGCTTGTTGGCGAAAAAATCCAAAAAATGCAAAAATAGGCTGAGAAAGCAGAGCAGTGGGAGAAAAACAATTTGAGGTCACCAGATCTTCGGCACTGATACCATGTTACAAATGGTAGAGAAACAAAGAGAAAGAGAAGAAAGAGAAATATAATTGATACAATTCTTTTGTACAAGGTGATACGTTTACAATCAATTACGGAGAAATATATAGAGAGGAAGAGAGAGACAGATTGGCCATTGATCATGGCATCGCCTTTGACAATGGCTAATTTGTATTGACGAGAGCTTTGACAATTGAAATTTTGACAATAGAAGCTTAAGAAGTTGGACAATGACCAATCTGTGTACATAGTAACAATGCTAATTTCCTAGATGCATTGCTCATGACTTTTTTTTTTTAGTATGCAAATATGCAATACAGCACGAAGGCAAAGAAACAGGGAGAAGACAACAAAAATTAAGAGTCATTAGTACTCAAGAAATATATATATATTGGGTCTGTACCACAAAGAGCAAAAAGAACAACAGAAAAATGGAAAACAAACTATCCTATATCAGAGCATCCATTTTCCAGAATAGTAATAAGAGAGCTAGGGATGTTGAAAGCCCAGGATGGCGAACATGCCTCAAATAGCTGAATGTGTAACCCAGTCAGTAGCTCCATTCATTTTCATAGAGTAATGTAGGAGTTCAGCCATCTCAAATTCCTATGAGCATTGAAGATGTCTTTGCACAGTCCGTCAATCGACCATGGACAAGGTTGGGCAGAATTTAGAACACTCGGAATGTGCTCAACAAGCTCCAAGTCCTCGAAGTTGATCATTAGTCCCTTTCGACTGTGACTATCGTAAGCTCGGGGCCATCAATTGTTTGTTTTAAATTGAGAACAAGAGGAAGTCCAGAGCCAGCCGTGTTGCATCAATTGGACAGTCACTTTTATCCAAAGATAATGGAAAATACTATTTGTATATAAAATTTGTACCAAAACTCTCACTACAATAGTGTGACAGTCATCGGCGGACTCAAGGGGCTGCGCCTCCCAAAATTTTTAAAATTTATCATAATTTTTCTAAAATTTTAAGTATTTTTAATAAAATATAGGTATTAGCCCTTTCAAATTTTTAACAAAATTACCTAAATTCCTACACAATTTAAAATTTTGCACCTTGAATGCCCTCGACACAAATTCTGGGTCTGACACTAGTGATAGTAACAGTTTTATTATAAAAAATTACAATAATAGGTTTTTTATTTTGAAATAAAAAACTTTCATTCTGACATATTATTTTGTATATAAATTTTGTATAAATTTTTTATTTGTATAATATTAACTAAATATTATAAAGAATTTATTAAGTATATGTTCTTCTCACACTCGCCATTGCAATCGTGGAGCCGCTAAACTACTTTTGAAGCCTCAGTCATATCTACGGACGAATGTTCAATAAAGCCTCGCTTTTAACGTCCCACGTCATTTTTTTTTTCTTTTTTCTTCTCTTTTAACACTAAGAAAGATCATTAATATTAAGTATTAACTATCTTTTGTATCATTTTCATTTCCAAACAAAATTTGGTCCTGCTAAAAAATTGAAGGTTAAACGTTTAATTAATAAGAAGGGCAACATACATTGATCTATAAATCATAATGACTGGGATCTTAAATTTTTTTTGTAAATTACATAATTAGTTCTTATAATTTACACTCTGTCTCAATTTGCTTCATACACTTTCAATTTTAT
This sequence comes from Euryodendron excelsum, assembly GCA_033060915.1. Classification (NCBI taxonomy): domain Eukaryota; kingdom Viridiplantae; phylum Streptophyta; class Magnoliopsida; order Ericales; family Pentaphylacaceae; genus Euryodendron; species Euryodendron excelsum. The sequence continues at coordinate 4,269,704 of CM065397.1, read as the reverse complement.
CAATTTGCTCCTTTAATTTTGATAAATATGCACAAATAGTTCAATTAAAAATGGATGTTATATAAATTGACGAAAAATGAGCAAGTGGCACACATTCACTATTTTGAAGTATCATAAACTTGCATGTGTGCTCTTTCGCTTTGCTCAAAAAATTACTTATTTTTTTTTTTATATAATCACATTTTTAAGAGTGAAAAAATAATTTTTGAGACTCATTCACTTGTATTTAAAAGTACAAAGAATGAACTGAAAAATGAGATTATATATAACATTACTCATTTTTCTACTCTCAATGTAAATAGTGAGTATAACTGTTTATATGATCTTGTGTATTACACTTCAATAGGCACTAATCGTGTATTATTTAAAGGGTAATGCTAAAAGTTATATAGAATTTATGTATAAAAATAATGTAGTTAAATGAGAGCCTATTATTTTAAAATAAAATCTTTTTATGTTGACTCTCGATTACAAAGACATTAACTATATATTGGTGAAATTTTTTGTATAAATTTCTTAAAAACTACAATAGACTTTTCATGATACCACAATTTGCTTGAAGATTACTAGTACAAGGGTGTCTGAGTCCTGAAAACTTCACCATATTTTAACCCTTATTTAAGCATAGATTGGTCTACTGATAGCTGAATCAAATGGTCAAATTTTGCTTTGAAAAATGCTATTCTTTCAAAGGATTTGTACAGAAAAAATTCATCAGAATAATTTGCCAGTGGCATTATTATAGTTAAAAGCTATTATAATGAGTGTTTTGTTTTAAAGTGAATAGTTCTTATTCAATCACATTATTTTGATAATAAATTATGTATAACTTTTTCTGTTTGTATAGCATTATATTTTTATTTTTTAATTGCCACCAAAAAAGGTAATGCTATGCGGGAATCTTTTCCATTCCATAGCTAGAATGGAAATCTTATTTCTATTAATCAACGTATTATCAAAACTGCGGCATTTTACACTAAAAACTTTTCTTACATATAAAAACTTTTTGTACTTTTCTTCTCCATTCCATTAGCTATCATGATGAGTGTATAATTGTTGTAGACTATAAAATTTTTCACGATCCAGTTATAGTGCATACGCATAATATTAAAATTTATGATATAATTAGCATAAACTAATCTATGTGATTAGAATCATACTATTGAGATATCTCTAATTTAATACCGAATAGCAGCAAGTATGAATTTCAAAACCTCTCTACTTTGGTCACAAACAACAAGCAACAACAATAAGAAAAATTCAACTACTTGAACTCAATTTTTGAATTTCTGATGTATCCCTCGTATATGCCTTACTCTATAAAGAGTGGGCCCATAGCTACTAAGATTTTTCTCGCATAAAAATATCTATCTCTCAATTATAAGTAAATGTAATTCTAACTACGTTGGTATACATAGAGGCTACAACAGGAATTATAAAATTAATATGACTAGGGATTTTTACGCAAATAAAAATTTCTAATTTAATCAGAATTAATCTCTACTTATGTAAATTATAATTTATACTACTAATGAATTATAATTATTCTTTCTGTCATACAAAGAATTATATTTTGAACTCCATATTATTAAATACTTATTTATCTTCCGACGCTAAGATCATAGATACCTATCTATTAAATTAAATTACTGACCATTAAATTTAATATACTTATTTAATTATTTGAGACCTTCGACTTAACGTATTTGATATGTTGGATTCATAATTTGCCTGTAAAGTTTGACATAATTAAAACTTATAAATTTGCTCAATGGGGTATTATCAATCTTTATACCAGGACGTGTATTCTATCAATAATCAATATTCAATATACACGTAATGTTATTATCTAACTTACTGAGTTTATTGACCACAGAGAATCTCACTCTTCTGTGAATCAAAACAATAAATATTACATGCATGCGTTTATTAATTATATTAGAATTAAAAGTATAAGCACTCATAATAATCATGAGGTATAATTATTTTATATAATTAGTATAAAAGCAATTACCTTAAATACGATACTGTTCAATACATACAAAGTGTACTAGTGTAAGGAATTAGCACTATACCGTTTTTCATAGTTAAGACAAATCTATTAAAATCTTGTTCTATAGTTCTACTGATAGTATTTTCAGTTTCATCTAAGACTATGAACTATAAGTTTATATTCTATAAGAACCGATGATCTAATCTTTCGTGTGTAATCCGTATTTTACACACCAAATCATCTATTATATAAAATAAGAAACACATGTGTATAATCATTAAATGAATAACTCATGAAAAATATTACTTATATAGATTCTCATTAAAATGAAATAACTAATTTATTAACAGCTACTAAAATCATTACACAAAACATGTATTTGAGTATAAATTTCTTAACAAAAATGATGCTTCAATTTTGCAACTAATAGAATGGAGATGAGGATCCAAATCCATAATGTATTATTTATACAATCAAAAAAATTATATAAAATTTATGTAACAAATAATATAATAAAATTGTGAACCTATGATTGTAATAGACAAAAGCCATCACGATGCTTTTAATTATAAAATTGCTACCGAAACATTATTTTCATGTAAAATTTTATGCAAAAACTATAACAAAATAGCAATTTTTCGACGAAACTGGACCACCGGAAAATGCAAGAAGCAAAGATTCTTTTAGACTACTCTTGGCACAGCCCCGAAAGGTTCGTTTTGTCTTGACTTTACACAATTCCCCACCCGTTCGTTATATATTTGCTGCATACCATTTCCTTTTCTTCTTACTCCTACAAAAACCATGACAATCGTCTCATTTTTTCTTCAAAAACTAAACACCCTACTTTCTGGTGCTCAGACACGGTGGTGGGATAGCAGCAATGTCAATGACGAGCTACTTCTGATCACACTCGTCAGTGCAATCCTTGCGATTTCATGGTACAGATGGACGTTCGCGTACGATGGAAAGAAGAGAGACCCTCCATTGGCACCAGGCCTAAGAGGCTTACCTGTGTTCGGAAACTTGCTCTTTCTAGACCCGGACGGCCACACCTTCTTTGCGAGCCTCAGTCAAACCTACAGTCCGACCCTGACACCCAGGCTCGACAAGAGGGTCTGTATCCTGATCTCCTCCCCTGCCATGGCTCGCGAGGTTCTTAAAGACCACGACACCATCTTTGCCATCCATGACGTGCCAGCAGTGAGCACCGTAATGCCCAACGGCGGCAGGGACATAGTGTTTACCCCTTATGGGCCCGAGTGGCGGATGCTAGAGAAGGTATTGTTAGAATTTTGTGGTACCCTCCTGTATCACTTTGTTAGAAGTATGTAGGGGTGGTTATAAGCCTAAGGGCCTGATAAATTCATTTAGTATGTATAAAATGGTATTTTTTTTAAAATATTTAATATTATATATATGTATATATAATTAAATTTTATGTTATTAAATATTTTTATAGAAAAAAATTGTACATTAAACAAATTTTATGTTAAATAAATGGGCTTGACATTGTAATTTTTTTTAAGTGGACGGGTTTGAAATTTGATTTTAAACCTGATAAAAATTATTTTAAAACTAGGTCCGGTCCGTTCAATGTTTAACCCCTAGAAGTATGTGGTGGGTTAATAAACACAAATACTACGAAGAGAATCTTATAATTTTTTTAATTTTCTTGTCTTCTTCTTTTTTTTATTTAAATCTCCATAGCATACTTATATAGTTCTAGCATCTAACCATATACATGTACCAAGATACTTGATACATCAACAGCCCTTTATCTACATACATGCTCATATGCATGTATCATGTACTTGTGTCTAAAATATATAAAAACAAATTTACTTTTCAACATGCATGTGCTCGCGACATGCTCGGTGTCATCGTCCACTTCTTCACGCTCCATAACAGTTTAAACTTGTGTCAAACTTGTACTCAAGAATTGCCCAAACTTTGTTAAAGCATTACCCAAACAAAGCTCAGGACAATCCCTTGGTGTCTCAAGAATGGCTTAAGACAACAACAACAACGCAGCCAGGTGGGGGCCAATTAACCTCACTTTGGCTTATGCCAACAATAAGGGTGAGGGGCGAGATAACCTCACCAGCACCCAGCCATGTCACGAGCTGCACTTCAAGGCCGGGCCCAAGCCCTCATTTTCCAGGCTCACGCCAACCCAGACTTATCTGTACATATTGTATAGAGTCTCAGAGTATAGGTTTGGTGTCGGATGCACGCGTAGATTTTTCCTTATCAAGGTGTGCGGCATCCAAGTTAGTTATGTCTTAACCCTATTGAGGAAATGTATTGTAATTTTTTCGAAGGCCTAGAAAATTAGTTTAGGGTCACATATAGATGTATGTAAAAGGGTTTTGCCAAATTCCTTGTAAATATTTTTGTAAACACATTATGACTCCTCGAGGGGATGTCACGTTTCATTGTATTAGTTTTAAAATGGCTTAGAAAGCATATATAAGGAAGGGTATGCTCATACCACCCTTCACCCCACTACTTCTTGTATAGTTTTGAGGCATGTCTTGTACATATAGTGAGCTATGTAATGATGTTTTTATCAATGAAATATGTTTTATTACTTCCACCCATTCTCAAGGGAGGTTGCTTGACATTTGGCCATTAATACTCGATTCTAGCTTCCAAATGAGATGATCTGGGTTTGGCTGGCTTGTCAGACGGACTTGATAAGCGTCGCATGAGCCTCATTTGTGACTGTTAATCTCATATAATGTTGGCCTGTGACAGTTAGTATCAAAGCATGGTTGGTGGGAAGTTACAACGAGATAGTGGCTGTCGCTGTACCCTACAACGGACCGTGGGAATGTAGCTGGTGCCGTCCTGTTGCAAAAATGAAAGGAAGCAATGAAATAGCAAAGGATGGTAACTCAAGCACGGAGAGTGTATGTCGGTGGGCTCGGTGGATGGAAAGCCGCGGTGGCTATAAAGCAAGACGGTGTCCATCAAGAAGTGTGGTGGACATGCCCAAGAGGACAGGCAAGACTCAGGAGGCTCCAACAGTTGTGTCATCGTGTTGACACACCCCTAAATAGCGAGTGTAAAGGGGGTAATGGAGCAACGGTGGGTTAAGCACAAGTTGAAGAAGTGCAAGGGCCAAGCCATATGCCTACATACGCTAATGAAGCAAAGTGAGACCAAAGCATCGATAGGAGACACGCCGCATGCAAGTGCCAAGTTCTTGTGCCAACGTATCGACGGGGGTATAAGGGATGCCAAAGATGATGACAAGGCATCCAAAACTATAACGTGCATGTCCAAGAGAGCCACAGAGGTGGAGAATGGTGCACATAGAACAGTGATTGGGCCTATGCAGCAATGCCAAGATGGAAGGAGTTCAAGTGAAACTCAAGGGCTATCCTTTGTCGGAACAAAAAGTGAAGAGGCCGACGGGCCTAATAAAGCTTAGTGCACATTGGTGCCAAGCGAGTGATAATGTCAAGTAAGTTCTTTGCTCAATGCTTGACACGGAAGACATGTCCATGAGGGACAAGTTATTCTACTTCTTAGAAGAGCCTGCAAATAGGGCGTGGGTGCCTAAAAATGTAATAGAATACCTTGAAGGCTATGTCTTTGAGCCACAATAGTCTGGGAAGTGTGAACCAGTAAGGGTGTGGGAAATGGCAAGTCTCAAGTATATGGTAAACCCAAGAGTGGGAGAGCCACATCAAGAATCATCTCAAGTGCACGGTAAACCCAAGAGTGGGAGAGCCAAATCAAGAATCATCTCAAGTGCACGGTAAACCCAAGAGTGGGGAAGCCACAAGTGCCGGCAAGCCCAAGAGTAGGGGAGCCAATATTGGGTTATCTTTTAATGAAGAAGGATGGAATAAAAATAACTTTAAGGGCACGGGAAGGACTTCCATTAAAAGAGGGCAAGTATAGGAGTCTCATTTCTTATCACTCCTGCAATGAACCGCGTGATGTGCAAGTGTTTAATATTTGAAACAGAGTCGAGGTTTGTAAAGAGTAACGGTTGGCCAATGAGCCACACCTAGTGGAGTGTTTTCTTACTCTAAATTAAGAAAGAGTGCCAATGAAGGGATTTAACTTCAAAGCTACCAAAGGACCGTGCAAAGCTCATGTGGATTTAAATGTTCCACCTCGTTTGAGTTCGGGGTGTATTGTCATTGATGGAATTTCTTAAAGCAACCAGAGTATGGCAATGGAGTGAAGGGCCATCAAGGGGACGGTTGGCTTGCAATATGTCACTTTGCTACCATTAGGACGGTGGTGCCTAAAACAGCTTTGAGAACTCCTGGTACATATTTGCTTGTTGTCAACGGGTCAGATTCCTCAAACTCAAAAAGCCTAGAGTGGCAAGAAGGGAGATGTTTCAGCCTAGACACAGGGAAGCGGTGTTAAACTCCAAGTCTAGAGTGACAAGAGCGTTAACACCAAATCAAGGTCGTATTGACCGGACGGAGAAGCCTTGGAAGAGATTGCTTTAGCTAGTTCAACGTAGGAATATCGGTGGCGTGTTCAAGTCAATCCCAACATTGAAGATTGCTGGCAGAGGAGCATAATCGGCGGTGTCCATGGACTAGTTGCAGCTATCCTTGGGTTGGACTTCAAGAGGAAGGCCATGACTACCTTGGATTGGTGATTGTCATATTGCCATTTCATTTCTTGTGCGACTGATTGCACAAATTGCACATTGTTTACGCCATGCTTACCAACAAGGTTGAAAGCTTATTTTCAACCACGAGATAGTTGGAGGCTAAGAGTGAATAGCCGAAGGGATGATGGTCGGGACAATGAATTCTCAAGGTGCCTACTAACAACTGTCACCTAAAAGGGGTAGAGATTTCAAGCAAGTAATGAGATGCTTCGAAGGAGGGAGTAGTTCTCAAATCTATCAAAGGGTCGTAGAGACGGACTTTCAAGGCCAAGCCGAGAGGGCAATCAATATATAGCCCATGAAGGGGCATGGAGGAGACAGTGGTCACAACTTCATTCAAGAGTCTTGAAGACGGACTTTCAAAACCAAGTTAAGAGGGCAAGCAATGCCCTTAAGGGGCACAAAGTTAAGGTGCGGGGATGCACTCAAGAAGGCGACTTAGAGACGGGACTTCTAAGGTGCCTGGCCCAAGGTGGCCAAATCAAAGAAGCATTTGTGGTGGCGACCTAGAGACGGATTTCTATGGCACCTAGCCAAGGTGGCCAAATCAATTCAGAATTCAAGGTGAAGACTTGGAGATAGATTTCCATGACGCCCGGCCAATGAGACCAAATCAAGTCAGAGTTCGAGGTGGTGACTTAGAGACGGACTTCTAAGACTCCTGACCAAGGTGGCCAAAACAATCAAGCATTTGTGGTGGCGACCAAGAGACGGACTTCTATGGCGCCCGACCAAGGTGGCCAATTCAATTCAAAAAGTTCAAGGAAGCGACTTGTAGACGGATTTCTAAGGCGCCTGGCCAAGGAGGCCAAATCAACCACTTCACCAAAAGAAGTGGGCTTCGGGTATGAGCTTGTGCTGAGGGTGGCCAAGTCGTGTGCCCTATTTCAGTCAGATATTTTCGAGAGCCAAGAGCCAGAGAAGCAGCTCAGTGAATGCCAAGATAGTTCGAGGGGTGATACAACATCAAATTCAAATTCAAACAATCAAATTCCAAAGTCACTGAGGACAGTGACATGTTTAAGTGGGGGAGAGTGTCATGGTCTGTTTCTTCGTGCTCCATGACAGCTTAAACTTGTGTCAAACTTATGCTCAAGGGTTGCCCAAACTCTGTCCATGTGTTGCCTAAACAAAGCCCAAGACAACCTCTTGGTGTCTCAAGGATGACTTCAGACAACAACAATAAGGCAGCCAGGTGGGGGCCAATTAATCTCACTTTGGCCTATGCCAACAGCAAAGGTGAGGGGCGAGATAACCTTACCATCACCCAACCATGTCACGAGCTGCACTTCAAGGCCGGGCCTACGCTCTCATTTTCGAGACTCGTGTCAACCCAAACTTATCTATACATATTGTATAGAGTCTAAGAGTATAGGTTTGATGTCGGATGCACACGTAGATTTTTCCTTATCAAGGTGTGCGTCAATCAAGTTAGTCGTGTTTTAACCCTATCAAAGAAATGTGTTGTAATTTTTCCGAAGGGTTAGAAAATTAGTTTATGGTCATATATAGATGTATGTAAAAGGGTTTTGCCAAATTTCTTATAAATTTTTTTGTAGACCCATTATGACTCCTCGAGGGAATGTCACGTTTCATTGTATCAGCTTTAAAATGGCTTAGAAAGCATATATAAGGAGGGAGTATGCTCCTACCATCCTCTACCCCACTACTTACTGTATGGCTTTAAGGCATGTCTTGTACATATAGTAAGTTATGTTATGAATACTTTTATTAATGAAATATGTTTTATTACTTTCATCCATTCTCGAGGGAAGTTGCTTGATGGTTAGCCATTAATGCTCGATTCTAGCTTTCACATGAGATGATGCAGGTTTGGTTGATTTGTTAGATAAATTTAGCAAACACAGCACGAGCCTCATTTGTAACTACCGAGCTCACAAAATATTGGCTTGTGACACTCGGTAGCGCCACCCTAGACGTGGTGTACTCTCCTCGCGGCCATGAGATCAGGAATACAATCGCCTAATTCTACGGCAAGGCTGGCTCTTCGGTCGACGTGGGTGAGCAAATGTTCTTTATTGTCCTCAACGTGATAACAAGCATGTTGTCGGGTGGTACAATACAGGGAAGGGAGAGGGCCACCATCGGGCAGAGTTTCGGCAGGTGATCGCAGATATTACCGAGCAATTGGGAAAGCCTAACATTTCAGATTTTTTTTCCATGGTTGGCCCTGTATGATTTGCAAGGAATTACCAAAAAAAATGAAGGAACTGTCTTTGAAGTCAGAACATATTCTCGGTGGAGTAGTTGATCACCGACAGAAAATAGATGGATTGCCCAAAACCAAAGAAGAGGATACTGAGGGAGAGACGGGGGATTTTTTGCAGGTTCTATTGAAGCTAAAGAATGAAGGAGATGCTAAAACCCCTCTAACCATGATCCACGTCAAAGCTTGCTCATGGTGTGTTTTCCTTGTTTTATTATCTTATTAATAACTCAATTTTCACCTTTATATTTGTCACTTTCCGTTCATATACGGATTTTGGAGTTCAGTTCTCGTACAGTGCCAAAGGAATGAGAATCTATAACATATTTTCAATTAATTGATGAATTAAGATATGAGGATTATTTTTAGTGTTTTTGAAACTTCACATTACTCTTGTTCCTCTTCCCACAAAATAAAAAGTCATCCTGTTAGGTGAGTTCTAAACACACCAATTGAGTATACCTCATGACGCATATGGTAAGGAGATCATTCACTATATTGTGAAAAAATGAGCAAAAATAATATGATGCTCCAAGATTGCACTGAATAATCACACCACAGAGTTGGTAACTTCCAAGGTCTAACCTTTTTCTTTATATACATAGTTATCAATAACATATTGTATTAGTTAATAGCTGGTGGTACATACAATACTGGTTATAAAACGGCACAAAGAAAGTTGAGTATTGTACTGGTCAAAGTATCGACATATACTGATTGATACTAGCCAATATTAGATTTATTGGATGGTTTTGTGTATATTATTCTAAAATAATTTATTTTTCTTGTATTTGATGATTAATTTATATTAAACATGTGTTAAATATGTATTAAATAATTAATATGTCTTTAAATATTTCTAACCATGTACTAAGTTGGATAAAGTATTTATATTATGTTTTTATAAGTAAATTTATATTTTCATATGTATGTGATAGTTGTAGTAATATATTTGTATCCGCTAACGTATTGATATCCATACGGATCAAATTTGACATATTAACTGGTACAGTGTTGACGTATGGGAGAAGAAAGAAAATTGAAATCAGTCTACAGCACCTAGGAAAGGCGCAAGCCGCCCAACGAATTGTCAGGAATTTTTTTTCTTACATAAAAGTAGGATATAATCTTTTATTTTAATTTATTTGCGACAACTTGGCACTTCGATAGAACAGAATTTGGAGATAGAAAGATGCATTAAAATAAAAAAAATAAAACAAAGAGTGTCGAATGCAGTCATGCCATTGGGTTTTGTGTACAATCCGTTTCCAAGCGCAAGAAGTCAATGGTAACCATCTCCGTTTTAATCCGTGGTGAATACGACTCATGCGAGACTTTTAGGACAAGAAGTAGGTTAATTCCTTGACAACACGTTGCATAATCTCCGTGATCAGGATATGGTGATGGGTGGTGAAGTTATCTATCTCATATTAGTTAGGGTAGAGAATTAGATTTTTTTTTATTTTATAAATAGAAGTTTAACTTATATAACTTAACTCATTACTGTTTTAATTTTTTTTCTTATAATCATTCTTTATTTTATAATGCATTATGATTATACATGACTTTTGTCTTTTTTTACATAGTATTAGAGCTAGGAGTGACCATCGGCCCAGTGGCCCGATAGGCCTGCCTAGCCCAGTCAAATTTTTTAAGGGATTGAGATTAAGATTTAGGCTCGTGAGATCAGACTGAGCTAATATTTTAGGCCCAATTAACCTGGCTTGGTATTATATTTCAAAGCCCGGCCTCGGCCCAAATATTTTTGTTTAGTTTAAAAAATAAATAAATATATGTATATACTCACTTATATATATACAAACCCTACATATATACTGACTTATATTTATTTCAAAGTCCGGACCAACCTGATCTAAATATTTTTATTTAGTTAAAAATATATATATATACTCACTTATATTTATAAAAAAATAAATAAATATGTATTTTAGTTGAGCCGGTGGGTGGGCTTGGGATTTTATTTTTATTTTTTTGGACAGGCTTGGGCAACAAAGTGGAGACCCGAGATCGGGGTCGGACCGGGCTCTAGCCACTGTCCAAAGTGTTATTATGTTGGTCAAGCTCGGCCCGAACCCATCTCGGCCCATCCAGTAGCTAGCCTTAATTAAAGTCAAGGGAAAGTATGCTATGTGATTGTCCTTCAAGAGATCTTCCACATCAAAATTCCTAAGATTCTCTTCCTCATCTCCGGCCACTCTCCGGTTGTCCAGTGTCTTTCAAGCCATCCTCTGGCCACCTTTCGGCAACTTTTTGGCCAACTTCAGGCTGTCCTCCGTCATCTTTCTGGTCGTCCTTCGGCGAATTTTCAGCCAACTTTCTGCAACGTCCGACCAACTTTTGGAGACTTTTCGACCAACATTTGGCGTCTTCCAACAATATTTGGGGACTTTCGGCCAACTTTCAGCGACTTTCTAACCAACTTTTGGCTTTTTTTGACAACCTCTGGCAACTTTTGGTTGTTTCTGTCTAGTTCCTGACTAATTTCAGGCCTTCTGATTCTGATTTTGTCCTCTATTTTCGTTGGTTCTGATCTGTTTCTGCTATTTTTCTGCCATCTTCTTCTATTGTACCTCTTGTTACCGTATATTCTGAGGAGTCAACGACTGCTGATCCTTCGCCTCCTGCTGGCTCTTTCTTACCTGATCTTTCTCTACCATCTTCTTTTAATGAGCCCACTGATTTTGCTCTTCCCTCCGGCATCTCTCCGGTCGTCCTCCAGCCATTTCTGTCCAGTTCCTAACTAATTCGGGCCTTCTAAGTCTGATTATGGCTTCTGTTTTCGTTGCTCGATTTTTGCTGCTAATGCTACCCCTTCTTCCTCTTCTACTATTGTTATTGTTGTCTTTGTTTCCCTTTCTACTGTTACTACTGTTACCTGTCTTCTCCTTTTATTGTGACTGTTATCCCGTATTCTTCTTCTACTTTGATTATTGTCCCTACAATCATCCTGTGATCGACCTCCAACTTCTCTCCCGCCATCCTATGGCATCCCTCCGGCCATCCCCTAGCCGACCTTCGATTACCCTTCGGACATCCTCCGGTCGACCTTCGGCATCTTTCCGGCCATCCTTCGACCGATCTCCAGCGTCTTTTCGGCGTTCCTCTAGTGTCTCTCCAGCCATCCTCCGGCATTCTTTCGATGTTTTTATCATATCTTCTCCAAACTCAAGTAGCTCTTTATTTTCTTTACTTGAGTTTGAGGGGGGATGTTAGAGAACTAGAAGTTTTCTATCCAATATCGGTTGGGATAGAGAACTAAACTCCTCTCCCATTCTATAAATAAAGGCTTAACCTATGTAATTTAACTCACTACTTCATTTACCTTTTCACTTATGACTTCAATCTTCTCTCTTGTAATCCTTCTTTGCTTTATAATGCATTGTGATTACATACAAGTCTTATCTTTTCTAACACAGTATCAGAATTAAAGAAAAGTATGCTTTGTGGTTGTCCTTTGAGGTATCTTCCTTATCAAAACTTCTAAGGTTTTCTTCCTCCTCTTCGGCCACCTTTCGGCCGTTCAGTGTTTTTAAGACCAACCTTTGGCCACCTTCCGGCGTTTTTTTGGCCATCCTCCGTCATCTCTCCAACTGTCCTCCAACGACTTTCAGGCTAATTTTCGACGACTTTCGCGACCTCCAGTCAACTTCCAATGACTTTTCGGCCAAATTCTAGTGACATTCAACCAACTTTTGACATCTTTCGATAACCTCTTGCAATTTTTGATCTTTTATGTTCGGTTCTTAACTAATTTTAGGCCTTCTGATTCTAATTCTAACCTTTGTTTTCGCTGGTTCTGCTTTGTTTCTCTGGTTTTTCTGCCATCTTCTTCTGTTGTGCCTCCTGTTACTGTCAATTTTGAAGAGCCCACATCTGCTGATCCTTCTTCTCCTGTTGGCTCTTCCTTATCTGATCTTTCTCTACCGTCTTTTTCTAATATGCCCATTGATCTTGCTCCTTCCTCCAGCATCTCTCCAGCCATCTTCCGACCGTTTCTATTGGATCCCTAACTAATTCGGGCCTTCTGAGTATGATTCTGGCCTCTGTTTCCGCTGCTCTATTTTTGCTGCTACTGTTGCCCCTTTGTCCCCTTCTACTGCTGCCATTGCTATCCCCATTTTCCTTTCTACTGTTACTACTGCTGCCCGACTTCTCCTTTTACTGTGACTATTGTCCCATCTTCTCCTTCTACTGTGATTGTTATCCCTTCGACCATCCTACGGCCGACCTCTAGAGTCTCTCCAGCCATTCTGTGACGTCCCTTCGGTGTCCCTCCGGCCATCCCCCAGTCGATCTCCGGCGACCCTCCAGTCATCCTCCGGCATCTCTCTGGCCATCCCTGGCCTAACCTCCGGTGTCCCTCCTGCCATCCCCTAGTCGACCCTTTGACGTTTTTATCATATCCTGTCCAAACTCAAGTAGCTCTCTATTTTCCCTACTTGAGTTTGATGGGAGATGTTATAAAACTATAAGTTTTTTATCCCATATCGGTTGGGATAGAGAACTAGACTACTTCACTTATCTCTGTTGGCCCAAAAGGCAACCTAAGAGGGGGGTAAATTGAGTTTTTTGAAGATAAATAAAAATTAAGATTAATTAAAATTAATCTAACTAATGCAACAGTGATCAATCTATATGCAAAGTAATATAATCAGAGGAAGGAAAGAAAATAGAGCATAAGAAAGAACACAAAAATTTACCAAGATTCAACGAGAAATCGTGGTCTACGTCCTCACCCCAAGACCTTCTTGGAGTCTTCTTCCATTATGTAATCACCAATTACAAATGGGTTACTGATTGATAAAGTGCTTAGCTCACTATACAAGAACCTCCACCTGAATTCTTCAATCACCAAGTGGATTTGTCCAAGCTCCACTCAAACTTACAAGAGTTTTGTTTTCACAAGAGAACTCTCAAACTCTCAATTACAAGTGTATAAAAGTATACAAGTAACTTATAGACTCTCTAACAAGAGTAGATTTTACAATCAAAGCTCACAATAAGAAGACAGGAAGAATATCAGGAACATCAGGAATATCAGTGAATTAGACAGTTAAATCTTGTTTTTGTCTATTGTCCCTTGTATAAATGTAGCTAGAAGCTTGTATATAAACCCTTGTATTGATTCCATCCGTTAGAGGTTGTTGGGCTTCGTTAATGCACGTCCAGTCCGTTATAACGTTAGGAAAACTAGCCGTTATATCCAAGGAGTCGGCTCCAGGCTTGTGGAGTCGACACTTTCTGCTTCTGCATTTACCAGATATTGTTCACTGACTTCATGAGTCTGCTCTTCATATCAATGAGGCGACTCCTTGTTCATTCTGTTTTACATCTTTGGCTTTTGTTGTCATGAGGCGACTCTTCATCTTCAAGAGTCCGCTCTTTGTTCATTTGATCTTCAGCCTTTTACTTCTGTTGTCATGAGGCGACTCTTCATCTTCATGAGTCCGCTCATTGATCATGTTATCTTCAAGCCTTTACGTCTGTTTTCATGAGGTGACTCTTCATTTCCGTGAGCCCGCTCATTGTCTACTTGGTCTCCAGGCTTTTTGCTTTTGTGTTCATGAGACGACTTTTCATTTTCATGAGTTCACTCATTGATCATTTTGTCTTCAGGCCTTTTGCTTTTGTGATCAAGAGGCGACTCTTCATTTCCATAAGTCCACTTATTGTCCATTTGGTCTTTAAACCTTTTGCTTCTGTAACCATGAGGCGACTCCTCATTTCAATGAGTCCGTTTATTGCCTAGAAATCTGCTTTCTGACTTCTAATAATCTAGCTCATCTCAGCACTAGTATAAGATCTTCAAAGAGTATTTCTTTGGGGTATGATAATCAATCAAATCTCTTTAACTCATCAGAGTTAACTTCTATTCAATTTGGATTGAATCAATCATTTGGCATTCATCTTCTCTTGACTCTCAAACAGTCAGAGTTTCTTTAGATCAATGTTGATCTTTTCTTCTTCATTTGTAAAGCTTCTTCTTTCTTTATTTCTTTTAATGCCAAGCTTCCTCAATTGTGTTGAGCTTCACAATGCTTCATTTTTTATTTCTTCTCTTTGCTAGCAATTCTTCTTTCTTCTTTAAAATCACTTTAATGAAACTTTTTGCAAACATAATGAAATCTCTTCATACATCTAGTCTTCATTGATTCCTTTCATCTCAAAAGAATTCTTCACTTGGATTCCATGTAGAGATCAAACAATCATTGTGAGTCATCTTCTCAGTAACTTAAATCACATAAGCTGGAACTAAACTTTGCATACTTGATGAAGTTATCTCTTGAGCATTTTCAATCTCTTCAGCAATCAATTCATCTTCAACTGATCATTGCACATTCTGATGAAGTCTTCAATCTTTCTTGAGTGCAAATCAATCTTCATTGAGTCTATGCATACTTGATAAAATCTTCATTTGAACACTTTCAATCTCTTCGAATGTAGAACATTTGTATGAAGTAGAGATAGGCATCAATCCTCTGTTTGGTACATCGCATAACTCTTGGAATTCATTGTTTGATCTTGAATTTGTTGTGCATTCTTTGTGACATGTATCAGACTTAAAATTAAACTTTAAGTCTAAAGTATGAACTTTGTTAATCTGCACACTAAATAGATTCATTAGTAAAATAATACAAGATTTAGTTATCATCAAAATCAACATAGGGTTAACCTTGAGTCAACAATGGTCAACCTTGAGTCAACAACCTCTTCACTTATGACTTCAATCTTCTCTCTTGTAATCTTTCTTTGCTTTATAATGCATTATAAATACACATGAGTCTTGTCTTTTCTAACATAGTATCAGAGCCAAGGGAAAGTATGATCTATGGTTGCCCTTCGAGGGATCTTCCCCATCAAAACTGCTAAGGTTCTCTTCCTCTTCTTAGGCCATCCTTTGGCCACCTTTCGACGTCTTTCTGGCCATCCTTCGTCGTTTTTTCAGCTATCCTCCAATGATTTTCAGGCCAACTTTTGGCGACTTTTCATAATCTCCAGTCAACTTCCAAGGACTTTCTGGCCAACTTCTAGTAACATCTGACCAACTTTTGGTGACTTTTCGACCAACTTTTGGCGTCTTCCGACAACCTCTGGCAATTTTTGATCTTTTCTATCCAGTTCCTGACTAATTCCAGGCATTATGATTTTAATTCTAGCCTATATTTTCGCTGGTCTTGCTCTGCTTCTACTGTTTCCTGCCATCTTCTTCTGCTGTGCCTCCTGTTACCGTCTATTCTGAAGAGTCCATGTCTGCTGATCCCTCTTCTCCTGCTAGCTTTTTCTTATCTGATCTTTCTCTGACATCTTCTTCTGCTGCACCCACTGATCCTGCTTCTCCCTCCGGCGTCTCTTTAGCTGTCTTCTGACCGTTTCTGTCTGATCCTTGACTAATTCAGGCCTTTTGAGTATGATTCTGGCCTCTGTTTTCATTGCTCTATTTTTGCTGCTACTGTTTCCCCTTCGTCCCTTTCTACTGCTGCCATTGTTATCCGTGTTTTCCTTTCTACTGTTACTATTGCTACCCGTCTTCTCCTTCTATTGTGACTGTTGTCCTTTCAGCCATCTTACGGATGACCTCCAGAGTCTCTCCGGCCATCTTGTGGCGTCCCTTCAATGCCCTTCTAGTCATCCCTCAGCCGACCTCCGGCAACCCTCTAGGCATTCTCCGGTGTCTCTCCGGCCATCCCCCGCCCGACCTCCAACATCCCTCCCGCCATCCCCCAATCGACCCTTTGATGTTTCTATTATGTTTTATCCAAACTCAAGTAACTCTCTATTTTCTCTACTTGAGTTTAGGGGGATGTTGTAGAACTAGAAGTTTTCTATTCCATATCAGTTGGGATAGAGAACTAGACTCCTCTCCTATTCTATAAATAAAAGTTTAACCTATATAATGCATTATAATTATACATTGTAATTATACATGAGTCTTATCTTTTCTAATAGGTGGAACACACACAACCTCCAACACAATTGAGCTCGCCATGGTTGAGATAATGAACAAGCCAGAAGTGATAAGAACAGCCCAGCAAGAAATAGAGACAGTGGTTGGCAAAGATAGCATAGTGGAAGAGTCTGACGTTCAAAAACTCCACTACTTACATCCTGTGATGAAAAAGTTTCTGCCATTGCACCCAATTCTCCCCCTCATGATTCCCCATTGCCCAAGCCAATCGTGCGTCGTCGGAGGTTACACAATTCTAAAAGGTGCTCGTGTTTTCGTCAACGTGTGGGCAATACATAGGGAACCCTTCCATCTGGAAAAACCCGGCAGAGTTCAACCCGGAAAGGTTTTTGAATGGTAAAGGGGATTACAGCGGATATGACTTCACCTATTTCCCGTTTGGGCCGGGATGAAGAATTTGCACAGGGATGGGAATGGCTGAGAGGATGGTGATGCTTTCACTTGCTTCACTTCTGCGTTCTTCTGATTGGAAATTGCCTGCAGGAGAGAAACTAGAGATCTTCGAGCAGTTTGGAGTCGTGTTAACGAATAAAGTCCCTCTCATCACAATTTCAACGCCGCGGTTGCACGATTCAGCATTCTATGAGTAAGCAAGAAAATGTGTATCTTCTTTATGCTCTATTTGAAATTTGAATTTTTGTTAAGAAAAAAAAATATAAAAGAAAATAGAACGAAAGTAAAAAATATTTTTGTTTTATTTTTTTTTACTTGTTTTCTTTTGTTTTTGTATAAAAAATTTGTATTCCAAATAGAGTGTTAGTGTGCTTTGACGCCTACAATAAACCATGCTGGTGTAATCACTTCTTTCGTTATCCAAAAAGACGCTGAGGAGCAAAATGTTGGCGACTGTGGCAATTGATACGAGTAGCTCTCTGCTAACGATGTCTTTTTGTTTTTTGGGGCGTCGAAAGATTTACTAACGATGTTGCATTCAGTACAATGTTGTTGTATACTGTGCATACTAAGGCCCTGAGTCGCAGAGTCTCTGTTGTATATTGTGCATACTAAGGTTTTAAGCGACACAATATTTCTTAGTAGACAGGCGAACTGTGTTTTAGTACTCGAATTAGTAAATTAAAAATTATTTCTTATTAAATTAGTAAATTCAAATAGTTAAATTCTTGAATTCAAATGTTTAAATCTTCGAACTCTATTTTGGACCAATATTTAGTTACTATGTGTGTTATTATGATATTTATAAATATTTTAAGACTTGAAGTGTGATAAATGAAGGTTAATTCCAATTGAAATTGACCAAATTATCCATTTATTTAGTTTATAGTCAACTATTTATTAAATATGAAGAATATTTTGATTAAAAATCATATAATAAAATATAAAAATATCATGATATATTTAATAATAATTTTTTAAAATATATTAAAATAAAATTAATATAATATAGATGCTCTCAAGTCGCTCTCAACCCTATTAATTTTAAAAAGGACAATGATTTTCTCCAACCCAAGTTAGAGAAATTCCTCCTGTCATATATATGTGGTAGTATATTAAGCTGCTATGTATTAAAACGGAGTTATTAATATATTTATATTCTCCTTAAATTTTATGCGATAATCATAAAATTACTATATCTATAAAAGATATGCAAATATAAATAAATATATAAATATATGAACAAATGGTATGTTGCCACGTATACAGGGTAGAAGAAATGCCTCTAACTTAAGTTAAAAGAAATTCTTATCTTTTTAAAAATTGACACTCTCATGTGCCCGCTCACTCTGTGAGACTTAGCTAAAGTCCAATTTTTGTTTATTTTTATTTTCGATACCCGGGCGGACTAATACCCAGCATCGACGAGGATAATTGGCCCTCTAAAATTAGAAAACGATAGATCACACATGAAAGTAGGTGGGTCTTAAGGATAAAGGCCCTAAAACTATAACAAAATCTATTAAGAGTTAATTTGGTAGAGTTTATTTTAAGTGTTTTTAGTTTATAAGTAAAAAAATTAAAAATATTTACTTTTCTGTTAATTTTAAATTATAAAAGCAAATAACTAAAAAAATAAAATTAAAAATTAAAAACAAAAAGTTGTACAAAATGAATCATAAGTCTGTACCCAACTAATGAGAATGTTTTCACAAGAATCCCGATAACAGGTCACCTGCCGGACAAAGGTCCAAATTTAATCTCATTTTCATACACTGGAGAAATCCATTTTAAGTAATGTTTGATCGAAAACACTTCAAAATTTTATTATACAAATAGTTAAGTTACTATTTATTATTTATCACTGTAAGTAAAATTTTTAGAAAGACTTAACTAATCACTCGAGCTAATATTAATGAACGTCAACTTATTGCAATGAGACAAAAGAGTTATAATGGGGCGATTTTTTTTGGACCGATCACACTCCGATGATTAAGTTAGCAAATTTCATCGAGAATCGAATGAAAATACAGACAGTGAATGCTTAAAAATCAATTGTCTATATCTTACTTCTTTAGACTTTAGTATTTATAGTGTAGTGCTTTCTGTTGAGCCTACTCTGATAATCATGACCTATTTTGCAGGCTTAAATAAGCTAGAATTAGCTAATTAGACAGAAATTCACCTTTATCATCATAATCGAGTTCGATTGACCGAATGTGAGCTATGTCTTCGCGTGGTGAATTTCCTTCACATTAAATATTAAGACCTGAGCATTAAAAGTTTTAATATCATTCATGATTGTCCGTATAGTTTGGGCTGTATAAGTCTTACAAACTAGAATGATCTTAGCCCAAGTAAACTATTTGATTTAAGTTGAGCTTACCTTGATAAAGTGGGTCGGAATTTATTTGACGCACAATCACTATTTTATATTATTTATAGAGTTAATGTGTCTAATATTATATACATACATATATATATATATATGTGCGTGTGTATATATATATATGTAATTGGTGACGTTTTTTTAACAAGGAAGAAAAGAATGAAAAAAAAAAAAATGAAAGAAGTGGTTGCAGAAGTTAAAGTCAAAATGAAAATAAGAAAATAAATTTGGCTGATACGTCATCCATTGATTACCTTTTGACTTTTCGATATGACATTCTATGCCTTATCTCTAAACTGTTTGAGATTTTGGTTTTATATATGTATAAAGTCTTTTAGTCTTATTTTGTACAAATTATGATTTTGATTTTTTTATATACTATTTTACTATCTCTGATTTTTTCTCTCGAGCTTTTTAACAGATGAGTTCAAATTTTTTTGGTGAATACCCATCATAAAAGTTAATTATTGTATTTTAAAGAACAATTGTTTAGAGCCATATGTATCGAGATTTTTAACCATGGGAGACAAAATCGTTACTTAAAGATAGCGAATTAATTTCCGCATCTTGACTCATCTTTCTTTTTATTTAATAAGTTTTTTTTTTCTCTAAATCTTTTATGGGATTTATTTTCATTATAATAAACTTCTTATATTTTATATTAATTTATTAAAACACAATTATTACATATATTTCTAACAATGTTTATTTTCCTACCTCACCCACGACCCATAGCTCACTGGCCTTTTAAGAGAGATACTCTGCATTGCTTCAATAACGATTTCGGCCGGCGTTGACGTGTATTGAATTTCCCATTGAAAGTTTATAAGAGATTCTTGGACATGTAAGTGGGAAAGATAAATCCGAGTAAAATGAAAACTTATCTTTTTTAGGATGGGATCTGAATTGTTACTAACCCCAATCACCAAGACAAATTTCAGAGGGAGATTTCTTGCTAACCACGAACTCAATGACAAATAAAAATTCCAAGCTTGTTTGTTCTGCTTGTGGTATAATTGTCATGGTGGTGGTTTAGTAGCAACAAGAAAGACAAACTTAATCACGAGAGGACTTCTAATTATTACAAGGCTAATCATTTTATGTCGATAATCCATGTTGATGAAATTTGCTGGAAACTTTTTTTCAGAGGAGCCCAATTCATAATTTTTGAGCAATATCTATGCTCAATAATAAGGGCTCTTATTCAAGATATGTTTATGGCTCCCGAACTTCAGATGCTTGTGCATATATACCACAGCGGATTGCATCGGCTATTCATCTTCTCTCCTCACATCATAATCTATCAAGACAATTGATTGAGGGGCATTAGCAACAACTGCGACTGCAATTGATGATCAGTTATCGGGTGATGATCAAGCGATGTGTTGACATCGCTTGATCAAGCGATGACTATTTTTATTGATTGAGAGTTGATTAGCATGATCAAGCGATGTGACGACATCTATGTTCCCATGAAGGTAAGGGGAGCATCTTTCCTTGAAAATTTGATAAAAGGCAGAAAAAAAGAAGTTCACTAATTAGGTAATACTCATATTTTTAAATACTATTTCTGCTATATATTTTTTTATCTTCTATGTAGTGGTGGGTCTCATATTATAATACTTAAATCTTAAGTAATATATATAAATATATATATATATATATATATGTGCGTGTAGAATTTTAGGAGCTAAAATAAAAAAAATTATTTCAAATAACTGTTACATAGCGTATAGTGTGATTTCAACAGTAAATAGACAAATACTCTAATCACATGAAAGTCACATAATGTAAGCTGTCAAGTGATAATTTTTCTTAACATAGGCAAATTTAATATTTTAATCAAAATCCTTTGGGAAGCCTTGTTTGACTGGAAAGAAGGCCTTATTTGAAAATTTGACTAGATAGCCTTAATTGATTTCTTGCATTTGACTATATAAGTATAGAAAAAGCCAAAGCCAATAATGTAAGTAGTTCAAATTTCCTTTTTTTTTTTAAATTTTATTTAAAGATTTTTAACAATTTCTTTTTCTTTCTTCACTAAAAAAATAAATTATATTAAAACATGGAAGAAGGAAATTGAAAAACCATAAGCATTCTACAGAAAGTGAGAAATAAATACTAATAATTTTCTATTTTATTTCAAAAAAGTGCTTTGAAAAATAGGATGAATAAGCCACATGAAAATGATTCACCCATTGAAAGGATTGGTTCATTGATATTTCGTGCTTCAAACTAATAATAGAACTCATTTACTTCAAAGATTTTCTTTTTATTCTGAATCATTCATTACCTTAAGTACTAGAAAGTCCCCTTCTATCCAATATTTCTTTTTTGCTAATGCTTTGTTGTTGTCAATAAAAATTCTATATAACATGCTTCTGGGTAGATTTATACTAATTCGGAAAAACACTATCATGATTTTTATTTTAATAAGAATGGCCTTTAATATGGGACTGTAGATTTTTCAAACTAGTGCTTTTAGAAATATGGAAGAATTGACCCATCCAAACTACTAGAATAAGACTCATTTGTCTCACCAGAGATTTTTTTTTTTATTCTCGACCAATCAACACCTTCTATCCAATATTTCTATATATTTTGTTGATAATTTGTAGTTGTCAATAATAAAATCTATATAGCATGCCTATGGGTAGTAGATTCATTCTTGCATACCATTCAGCAAGTCTTTACAAGGCGTTGCTGATTTTGGAACAAATGCTTTTAGAGATATGAAAAGAGAACTGACCATTCAAACTAGTGACATATATTCTTTTGTCATGCCAAAGAATTCTTTCCAATTATGGGCTGTTTAATAATACAGCATGATTTTAGAAATGTCACCACCCCGGGTTGACGGGTCAGCAGGGGCGGTATTGTTGACTTTACAGTAGTGACCTTTAGAAAGGTATTGCTGTTGATTTTTCAATGCTGACAGGATTGGTACCCTGGTTGACGGGATTGACGATTTTTCGAACAAATGATTTTAGAAATGTAACGACCAACAGCCCCGATGCTGGATTGCTAATTTTTCCAAACAAGTGATTTTACAAAGCAGTTTTAGAAATGGATGTACCCGACACAGGGTTGCTAACAAGTGATCTTAGAAATTTAACAAACCCGGCACAGGCAAAACTCATTTGCAGACTTGGATAGTTGGATTCAACATAAGTAACAACCTTACAAACTATAAACAAGCGGGACGTAAAAAGAATTTACCCATTGAAAGGACTAGCTCGTTGCTTTTCAGTGCTTCAAACTTATTACTATTACGAGACTCACATATATACATCCTAATTTTTTTATTTTTTATTTTTTGTAATTCTGA
Source organism: Euryodendron excelsum (assembly GCA_033060915.1). Taxonomy (NCBI): domain Eukaryota; kingdom Viridiplantae; phylum Streptophyta; class Magnoliopsida; order Ericales; family Pentaphylacaceae; genus Euryodendron; species Euryodendron excelsum. The sequence goes on along the minus strand of CM065397.1, from coordinate 4,246,736 downwards.
ACAATTCATTATCTTCAGTACTATAAAAGTCGTGAGTACCAGGTAGTGTTGGAATTATGAACCATTAATTTCCAAGATACAACAGTAGTGTTAGAATTCTTGCCCAGAAAATGCCTTTTATACGGAATTGGTGCCCAATAATATTTTACAAACGTGTGATGTGATTTTTCAAACACGCGATTGAATCTCTTATAAATTCCAACGTGTATTTTACAACGGCAGTAGTGTTGGTTGTTGTGACTCAGTTCAATTTTTACTTGGATTTTATTGGGCTTTAATATTCAAACAAGTTTAAAGACCAACCAAGGAAGGGGTTGGGTAGGTGGTGTTGGTCTGGGTATGAGATTTGCTCCTTTCAAGGGGTTTGAAATATGTTAAATGTTACTAATTTTTTGGGGTCACTCAAGCTCTTTAGCCCAATAATTACTTAATTTATGTGCACAAAAAAATTAGACAAATCCCGAAATTAACCGTAGTGTGTGCAAATGGGCCGGATACCGAATCATATCACTGATAAAGACTAGTCAAAGTTACCATTTGGGTTCATTGTTCTTAACTATACACTCCAGACTCTTCATGCGTACTTTTGATGTTGCACTCTCTACGCGCCAATGCACTTTGATTCCAATTTTATAAGATTTGTTATTCCTTATAAATACGGGAGAACATTTTTGCCCCCCCCACAAAACAAAAAAAAAAGGATAAAAAAAATTATATAATTTTATTACTTTTCAATTTCCTTTGTACATTTATGTTGTGTTTGAATTATAGATTTAATAAAGAGTAGATAAAAAAGAATAAAAAGAGGGGAAAAAAATGAGATTCTAAATTTCATACTCTTATTTGATTAAATTGAGAAAATGAGAAAAAAAAATTAATAAACATATATGAAGAAAATTTATAAACGAAAATGAGAGAACATGATTTGTTCACTCGTTTCTCTTTTATTTTATTTTACCCATCACTTTTTTTTTAAAACCAAACAAAATAATTTCATTTTTCAATCATTTTCTCTTTTTGGGCATAGTTAATAAAAAGGATATCTAAGTACTCGAAAGTAATGGCAACATGACGACCCTGGTAGGGTTGGATTGATGGATAGGGTAAGCATTGAAGCAAGCAACGTAATCAATCTTGCAACTTATTAAATTATGGGCACACCTAATGATTTTTCCATTTGTGTATTGCACTCTCTTTCCATAGTCTTAACCTAACATGATAATATCTACCATTTTAATATCAATAGTTCCCTCAACAGCACTGCACACTATTATTGAAAATCCAGAGGCCGCCTTCGTTATTGGCTGCGTCTGTGGAATTAATATATATATATATATATATATATCTGCGGAGTCATTTGTTTCTTTGTGGAATATATGCGGACTCGTTTGTATTTTTTCGGTTTTTTTTATTCTTCTTCTGTATTAGATCAGCAACCCTATATTGGTCTTCTTTGAACAACAAAGAATGGTCCGATGCATGAATGGGCACGCAGTCATCAAGTAAATTCGTCGATCCTTCCTTTTTTCTGATGCCTCGAAAGCCATTGATACTGCTATATATATAGTGAGCTCTTATGTAGAAGTTCTCAAGTTGTAGTTGCTTAATCGATCCTTGCTCTGAAAAACATAGCAATTGTAGCTATGGTTTCAGATCTTTTGTATAGTCTTTCATCTACACTCCACAGCCAATGGGCACGGTTGTGGGAAGTTAACAACAGGAAAGATGAGCTTACTCGAGCCATCACGGTCTCGATGCTGGTTCTAACCATCCTCTGGTACCTATGGACCTTCTTGAAGTCAAGAAAGGTGGCTCCAATGCCACCAGGACCCCGTGGCTTGCCCCTGCTTGGGTACATGCCATTTCTTGGCACAAACCTGCACCAATCATTTGCCGAATTGGCTAAACAACATGGCCCAATCTACAAGCTCTGGCTCGGAAAGAAACTCTGCGTCGTGGTCACCTCACCGACCCTAGCAAAGGAGGTGGTTCGTGACCAGGACACCGTTTTCGCCAACCGAGACACCCCTATCGCAGCCTTCGCGGCCTCCTATGGTGGAACCGACATCGCATTCTCTCCCTATGGCACCTACTGGCGCAACATGCGTAAAGTATTTGTCCGAGAAATGCTCAGTAACACCAGCTTGGAGGCTTGTTACGGCCTTCGAAGAGACGAGGTTCGGAAGACTATTAGAGAAGTGCATAGCAAGGTTGGCACGTCCATGGACGTTGGCAATTTGGCTTTCGCAACTGAGTTTAATGTTGTGCTGAACATGTTATGGGGCAGCAGAATTGGCAGCCAGAAGGCTAATAACATTGGAGCCGAGTTTCGAGAAGTGACTTCGAGTATTATGGAACTTGTGGGAAAGCCAAACGTCTCTGATTTCTTCCCAGTCCTCGCGAGGTTTGATATACAGGGAGTGGAGAAGCAGATGAAAAAGCTCTTCCTCTCTGTTGAGGAAATCTTCGATTCTATAATCGATGCGCGCGTGAAAATGGATACGGACAATGGAGAGGAGGCATTCAACAACAAAGGAAAGAAGGATTTTCTGCAGATCCTTTTGGAGCTCAAGGACCAGGAAGATCCTACCATGCAAATTAACCAGACACAAATCAAGGCCATGTTGATGGTATTTTCTTCTCCTCTAACAATTCTGCTACATGATTATATATACTTTTTTTTTTGTATGTATAGTTGTAGTAAAATGTTATTTTTACAAAAACAAATTATACAAAATAATGTGATAGTGTTAGTTTTATAATTAAAAGTCATTATGGTGGGTGTTTATTTTGAAATGAAAATCTTTTATTAAAACACATCATTTTACATAAAAATTTTGCATAAATTTTGTATTTGTATAACATTACCCATAGTTGAACAGTACCAGCAACTTCCTGAATTAAATGAAATTATCAAATCCATGAACTAAAGATTCTACTTGTGAATGTTATTACAACAGGACATCGTGGTGGGAGGAACAGACACTTCAGCAACCATGGTGGAGTGGGCCATGGCAGAGATCATGAACAAACCAGAGGTAATGAAGAAACTCCAACAAGAATTATCTGACATCATAGGAATGGACAACGTTGTCGAAGAGTCCGACATTACTAGACTACCCTATTTGGATGCGGTTGTGAAGGAAGCCTTACGATTACACCCAGCCCTCCCTCTTCTAGTTCCCCGCTGCCCGAGTGACAACGGCATCATCGGCGGATACACCATACCCAAAAATACCAGTGTCTTTCTGAACGTTTGGGCAATGCATAGGGATCCCAAGGTTTGGGAAAATCCATCTGAGTTCAAGCCCGAGAGGTTCTTGAGTGGCACTGGCAAATGGGATTACAGTGGCAACAATTTTCAATATCTTCCGTTTGGGTCCGGGAGAAGAATTTGTGCTGGAGTTCCCCTGGCAGAGAAGATGGTGAAGTATGTGTTGGCTTCGTTTCTGCATTCATTCAATTGGCACTTGCCAAAGGGTGAAAAGCTAGATCTTTCAGAGAAGTTTGGGGTGGTTGTGAAGAAAAGCACACCGCTGAACGCTATCCCCACACCAAGGTTATCTGGTTTGGCGCTTTATCAGTGATATACAATTTGAAGCTTTATGAGTGATATACAAACACAATGATGATTGGAATAATAAAAAGTCCAGCAGTAGTTAAGTGGTACTCATATTTTTTAGTATTATTTTCGTTATAATTTTTATCTTTCATGTAGTGGTGAACCTCATATTGTAATATTTAAATTTTAGCAATAACAATTGATATTTCTTACCGGTGATTATTATATATCATATATATATATATATATATTTATATTTACTGTGTGTTGGTACATGATGCCTGGAGCAAGGGTCACGAGCCCCCCAAAATTTTGAAGGCTTTAGAGTCTAAAATGAATATTATTTCAGATGACTATCGTAACGTACATTAAGTAGACATGAATAGACAAATACTCTACTAATCACATGAAAGTCACGCAATGTAGCTGTCACATGATAATTTTTTCTAATATGAGAAATTTTTAAATTTTAATCAAACTCCTTTGGGAAGCCTCCAAGAAATCACACTGCGACAACCTTTTGCAACCCATACATAATCTCGTCGCGAAAAGAGTGCTTTCCGCAACAAACTTTTACCTTGTCGCCAAAAGAGCACTTGTTGCAACGACATTTTTTTCTCCTTGCCGATCTTGGTTTCGTCACCAACAAAGAGTGTTTCCGCAACAATTTTAGTTTCTCTTGCTGCCAAGACAATTCTTTCCGCTCCTACATGTTTTTCTCGTCGCAATTTACCATAAAATTTTGGCACCATCAGATGTTTTTCCCGCTATAGGGGAATGATTTCGGCAATCACAATATTTAAAATCTTTGGGGGAAGATGTAATAGAAACCATATATTTTCCTTTATGGTTTCTGTTTCTCTCTTTACCTATTCTTCTTCTTTGATTTTTTCTCTCATTCTCTCACTACCCGTGTCTCTCTCTGCCTCCCAACATTTCCCTTTCTTCATCTCTATAACTGTGTTTGCCGAATAAGGGTTCTTCCCCCACCCACTCAGATGTTCTCTCTCTCTAATTTCAGAAACCCTAACATTGTGTCCCAAATTTGAGAAACCTTAACACTCTAGAAGAAAGCTGATGGGTGTCGGTCTTGGTCTCATTGGTAGTCTCAGTCCGAATAGATAGAAGAAACAACGTGCTAGATCTTGGAAAATACAGTTCAATTTGTGATGATTCGAGATCAAACACCAGGTCCCCCTTTCTAGAGCTTGTATGCTATATATTATACGTTGTGTGTATCTGCATGTTGTTTTGAGAATGTAAATAATATCTCAGATTCTCTATTCATTGTGGTATAGTAATATTCCCAATTAGTTTCTCTCTCATTGTCTTCAAAATTAATAGAGATTATGTTCAAGCTCAAATTCATTATGATTTGACAGGGTGATATTTGTTAAAGGAAAACATGAAAATAAGGCAATAAAATCACTGAAAATTTTCTTTTGGGGTTGAATGCAACTAAATGCATGTATTTGTAGGGATGACAATATGCCCCGCCCCGCCCAGAATGGGACAGGTTTGGGGAGAGTTAATCGGAGTATGGGCGGGTTATGAGGGTAGGAGGGTAACCTGACTCAGGTTTGGAGCGGGGGCAGGTTTAGACTATCAGTATCCCAAACCTGCTCCGATTACCCCAATTATTATTATTTTTTATTTTTTTTACTTAGCAAAAAAAAATTCAAAAAAATATTATATATATACTAAGTATGTAGAATGTATACTTATGTATATGCCTAATTAATATATGGTATAGTGGTTAGTAGGATTTAAAATTTTTTTTTTTTAGTTATATAATGTTTAAATGGGGCGGGGGCGGGGACGGGTTGGGATATACTGGCCCCGAACCTGCCCCATTGCCATCCCTATGTATTCGTAATAAGAATAAGCTTGTTGGACTAACAGGATCTGGACCAACGTCAAGCCAGCTCTGGCATTTGAGTTGCCTAGCCCGACCCCAAATATGATTGTCCTCTTAGTATTAATTTATTACCAAAAAAAAAAAAGTTATACGAGTTAAAAAAATATTAAAAAAAACCACGATGAAGGTTACATTATGCATTTAACTTAAATTACATCAAAAAAATAAAAAAACAAGATGTAACCCTGGTTAATCGGTTATGGTGCTTTATGATTAGCATGATCCGATTCAAATAAAACAACTTCTCCTTGCATTTTTTGAAGTAAATTATTTAATTAAGTCATCATAATTTAATTTATTTAAGAACTCATTTTCAATTGAGATCGGAGCCAACTCACTTAATCTCTCTTGTGAAATGGTAATCCGAAAATAAGTTTTATCAACTTCAACTTGGAAAAACTCTTCTTTGCCAAAGAAACTGTAACCGGTATGGTTAACAAAATTCAATAAGCAACCCATACCATTTGGAAACCACCCTCTTTCCAATAAGACATTATAAACTTGAGGATGTCAATTGCTTTTATCACTTCCCTCGTCAATATTGTTTTCAAATGTTCAAGTTCTTGGAATAACTCATCCCCATATATATCTCCATGTTCATTGTGTTCCAAGAAACTTTCTAATTTAGTTCAATACTCCATCAATTGCTATTCACTAACACTTTTAAATTTTGCATTAAACAAAAATCCAAAGACTGCTTTATAAAGTTCAAATTGCTCAAAACAATTTTTAAGTGATGTAAGAGCTTGATTTATAATGTGAAGAAAATAGGTAACTCTAAAATTGTCTTCCGGTGATTGACTTCCATTGGCATCATCTCCCACATCCTCATCAAATTGCTTATTTTTATGAACAACACTTTTTGTTGCAAATACCAGATCAATACTAATTTTATGTGCGACTTCTTTAGCTTCATTCATCAAGTTTTCAAAATCATCTTCTCCAAGCTTTTCAAAGAATAAAATCAACTCTTTTATTCTTGTAATTGCATCTTCAATATTCATCTCTTCTCATTGAAGATCTTTGCTAACTTGATTAACTTTGTCTAAGATTTTGTACTAAATACATAAGTTAATCAAAAACTCAAAATCTTCTAAAGTATTTTTGCACAAGCCTTTAGCTTCCGCCATCACAATATCCTCTAAAGCATTTTTGTTTTTTTGCATCGAATAGTTTAGAGATCAAACACACTAGCAATTTTTCTATTGCAGCTTTCTGTTGCTTGGCTTTTCTATTAAAAGATCTGGACTTTTGTTTTCAAAACCTTCTTCTATTTTTGTTATTCTCGTTCTTTGTCATAGCACCTATAGAAAAAAAAACTTATAAATCCTTGATAGATATCTAAAACAAAACTTGTAATTACCTATATTCAAATTTCTCAACAGTTTAACAAATTTCACACATTCAAATGTATCGTGTGAGTCTGTGCAAATGTATCATTAATCTAACAAATTTTACATATTCAAATTTATCACAAATGTGTGCTTGTGTAAATGTATTATCAATCTAATAAATTCTACACATTAAAATATATTACAAATGTGCGTCTGTGCAGATAGATCACTAATCATAGAAATTCTACACATTCAAGTACGCATTAAATTCTTACCAATAAGAAGCACGGCCAAAAGAGATTTACTCCAAAATAGCTTATCGAACCTGTTGTGATTAACCACTCAATAATTTCCTATAAAAAATAATAGTACGAGTAAGAAACACTTCACAAAATTGAGTAAAGCCATGAAATGATAGATGATCAGATTAGAACCATAAATCCATAATTAACTTTTTTGAACTGGTTTAAAACTGCTTGTTATTTGTTAAACTCATCATCCATTTGAGGATGATCAGAAATGCCTAAATTTTGATATGTATATGCATATATGTACACCTCAATTATACCATTAGTTCACATAATCACATTTTATAGAGAACATTTGTTTGAAGTACTCACTGGGTAAAGCCATTAAATGATTCTTAATTTCTTATTTCTTAATTTCTAAAGCTAGGTTTGGTTATATGTTATTTTAAACCAACCGATAAAACCATAGCTTCAAGAGGGGGCTCAGGGGAACCAAGCATAGCATGGACATATATATATTGTCATCGCCGTGGATATATATATAAAATCATAGCTTCCAGAGGGAGACCAACAGACCAAGCATGTATATATATATATATATAAAATATTATCCCACTAGTTTCAGCTTTATAATACCTTGTAAAGTTAAAGTTAGCTAAGACGGGATTCGGGAACTCAGAGGTTTGCCTCTTTGTTGACGTCGGTAAGTATGCCGTTTTCTGGTGGAGATTGTTGTCAGCCTGATTTCCAATTTCCGGTGGAGATCGCATTTTTCGTCGTCGTTGGTAAGTGTCATTTTTCTCTTTTCTCTCTCGCTCTTACAAACCGATTGGGGTTGCAATTGCAAAGCAGTGAAAGGGGGCAAATCATTTTTTTCGTTTCAAAAATTAAAAAAAAATTATTTTTTTTTGGAAGCTTGTTGGTTGCCCTGGCCTAAGGGGTTGCTCAAGCCCAGGGTCTTGCTTGGCTCACTCTTCGGCTGGCCCTAACCACTGTATGGTAGGTTCAGTTATAGAGTATCAGGCAACCTTGACATACGTCTCGAGTTTGACTCTTCGCAGCCATGCAGTGGGAGGCATCTCACGTGTGCCCTGCCTTAGCCCTATGCGTAACCCACGCCTCTGCATAAATTTTCTTTACCCAAAAAAAAAAAAAAAAAAAACTTGAAGTGCAGAGTCGCCATCTCTAACATCATAATTTTGCCTTTTTCCATTTATGCTGATTTGAAGTATTTTATTAAATTTATTATTATTATTATTATTATTATCTAAGAAGTTGGGAAGTTATAGCGGGGAGCAAAGGAACTTTCAAAAGTAATTCACAACAGCTAAACAATTGTGGACCTTTTAAATGGATCAAGTTACTTGTATATAGATCAAACTCCAATTGGTCCACTCGAATTGGGAAGATTACATCTTTTTCTTTTCTTTATTTATTTATTTTTTTTGGTTTGGACTTGTGGAGATTATTGAAATAGCTTACTTTAACTCTCTGCTTCAGTCCTCGAAGTTTTTAGTTGCCTGGCCATTTTTAGGGGTCCATCCCATAAGATGTTCCACTGGCTCATACATGGTGGAATGTTGCATAGTGCAAAGTTTGAAGATAGTGGAAGTCTGAAGAAGATAATGGCCACAAGATATGCATGCCTGATTGCCAATTTATCTATTTTAAAGTTTTTGGGGGTCGCATCTACGTTTGATATTTGTCTATAATCATGTGTACTTTTTAGCTTTCATGTGATTTATTTTGTTCGTATCCAATTTTAAGTCCTTTGCCGAAATGCTTATTTTTTTTGTATTGATTTTGTAAGTATTAGAACTTGAAAGAGACTTGCATACTTTTGGTAACATGTGCAGGACCCTGATATGTTTGCCATGCATCATGACATTTTTTTTATCTAGCTGGGAGCAAATCAAAGGATATAGGCGTATAATACTTCCTTTCTGATCTATGATGTATTTGATAGAATGTTGATAATTCTTTTCTTTTTTTCTTTTGTTACAGATAGACAGAGTCATGCATGCAGTGGGATTTGGGCACCAATGAAGATTTTTCAGATGTTCAATTTTGTTTTGAGATTTTATACTTTATTCAAATATTTTAGTTTTATTTGGATGTTTGTATATATTTGTTATTAATATTTAGTATTAATTTTAGACTTTTATTTAATGTGTGGATTTATAAAATGTTGAAGAACGGGATGCATTGATGAATATGCAGGCTATTTACCTTACAGGTGTATATAAATTTAGTGGAAAAATAATCACGTCCAATGTATTTTGGGAACCATTTTAAAAAAATAAAAATCACTTTTGGCGACAAAATATATAATTAGTTGCAAGAAGTAACTTACTACTTTTAGCAACGAATAAAATAAATATCACCCAAGGGGACCAGTGACATTTAGCGATGAAATTTTTTGTCGCTGTTTACCATGACATTGTCATCGTAACTATTCTGTTGCAAAAATCTTATTGGAGATGAAATTTAGGGTGTTGTTGCTGAAAGTGTGCGATTTGGCATCGAATTGTTTGGCTGCAAAAAGTTTAGTTTTTGCAACAAAACATAGAATCGTTGCACAAAACTTTCTGTGATAGGGTACAACGACGAGGTGGCGACGAAGAAGCATTCGTTGCTGAATAGTTTAGCGATGAAAATCTCACTCGCTAAAAGTTTTTTTCTTGTAGTCAGATATATATATATATATATATTATTTGACTACAAGGAAAGCCTTAATTGAAAATTTGACTAGATAGCCTTATTTGATTTATTGCATTTGACTGTATAAGTACAGAAAAAGCCAAAGCCAAAAATATAAGTAGTTCAAATTTCTTTTTTCTTTATTTTAATATTTTAAACAATTTATTCTTCTTTCTTCACTAAAAAAATAAATTACATTAAAACAAGGAAGAAGGAAATTGGAAAACCAGGATGTGGGCAGTTGAGTTAGCATTCTATAGAAATTGAGAAATAAATACTAATAACTTTTTAATTTATGATTTTTCAAGGAACTGTTTCAAAAATAGGACGATTAAGCCACATGAAATAATTCACCCATTTTAGTGCTTCAAACTAATAATATAACTCATTTACTTCCAAAGATCCTTTTTTTGGTTATTCTGAATCATTCATTACCTTAAGTACTAGAAAGACCCCTTCTATCCAATATTTCTATTTTTCCTAATTCTTTGTTGCAGTCAATAAAAATTCTGTATAACATGCTTGTGGGTAGATCCATTCTAGTTCGGAGAAACACTATCAAGATTCTTTTTAATAAGAATGGCCTTTAGAGCTCGTAAGGTTTTTTCATCTAACTTTTTATATTCATAAGCAAAAAAATTAAGTTTTTTTTTTTACTTTTTTATTTTTTTATTTTTACTTTTTTTTATCTTTAGCTTATAAAAGTAAAAAAGTAAAAAAATTCTAACTTTTTTTTTATAAGTTAAAAAACAAAATTTTAAAAAATTATATCAAACGGGTCCTTAATATGAAACACTGTAGATTTTTCAAATGAGTCCTTTCATAAATATGAAAGAATTGACCCATTGAAAGGAATAATACTTTTGTTTTTAGTGCTCCAAACTAGTAGTATAAGACTCATATGTCCCACTAGAGATTTTTTTTTTTTTTTTTTGTTTGATTCACGACCAATCAACAACTTCTATCCAATATTATTTCTATCTTGTCGATACTTTGTCGTTGTCAATAAAATATCTATATAGCATGCTTGTGGGTAGTAGATTCATTATTGCAGATCATTTAGAAAGTCTTTAGCAAGGCCTTGCTGATTTTGGAGCAATCGCTTTCGGAGATATGAAAAGACAATTGACCCATTCAAACTAATGACGTACATTGTTTTGTCATGCCAAAGAATTCTTTCCAATTATAGAAATGCAACCATCCGGAGTTGACGGGTCAGCAGGGGCGGTATTGCTGACTTTACAGTAGTGACCTTAGAAGTGTATTGCTGTTGATTTTTCAGTGCTGCGGGATTGGTATCCTGGTCGACAGGATTGACGATTTTTTGAAAAAATGATTTTAGAAATGTGACGACCAACAGCCCCTGATGCTGGATTGCTAATTTTTTCAAACAAGTGATTTTTTTTTTTTTTTGGTGCTTTAAATAATGGTACTGGTAAGAGATTCAACACCTCTGTTAAGGCACTAGCATACTCAATCATTCCACTCATTTACAGCTAGAATTGGCATATCAAAGGTCCTTTATCAAAAAAGCATAGTGAGAGATTGTGTTAGAAAGAGATAATCCCAACTCGCTGTTACGGGATCTTGAACCTAGTCCTTTACCCACCAAGTTTGAAATCCCGCCACTGAATCAAAAGTCCGCTGGTCTCAAACAAGTGATTTACAAAACTTGTTTGCAGACTTTTGATGGGCTGTTCAACATAAATAACAACAGTATAAATAATAAGACTCACTTCTAAAGTTTTTGTTTTTTTGCAAGTCTGAACCATTCCTCATCTTCAGTACTACTATAATGTTATGTTGGGTACAAAAAAATAAAATAAAATAGTTATTTCTACTTTCATTCTTATTTTTTTGTTTAATACTACTATTTAAAGATAAAATGACTATTACCATAGAATAATCATTTTCTATTTCAAGAGTGGGAATGGTCATTCCATTCTTACATAAAACAGTATAAAATAAAATTTAGTAAGATTTTTGTTGTCAAATTTCTTTTAAAAAATGAAAAATATGTTTGGTAATTATTTTTTTTATTTTAAAATTTTAAAAAAATAAAAAAATTTAAAAAGTTAAAATTTCTCACCATCACCATCACCGCCACCACTAACCACCACCACCATCCACCATTAGTCACAATCACTCGCCATTCACCGACACCGCTACCCTCCACCACCATCATCATCGTTCCACCACCACCACCCACCATTAGTCATCGCCGCCGCCTCACCACCACTACCATCACTGTCACTAACCATCACCGCCACCCTGTCACCAACCACCATTGCTACCACCGCCACCAACCACCGTTGCAAGTGTTTAATAATATTCAATAATTAAATAATATATATTACTAATATTTTGTATAGACATAATATTAAATTTTTATATCATACATAAATTTCATTTTATTCTATTCTAGCATTATTTATTAGTTTTACCAAACAAGAAAATAAGAATGATTATTCAATTTCATTCTATTATCATTCTCATTCTCATTCTCATTTCATTCTTTCTAATTCCCTTGTACCAAATATAGCCTTTTAAGTCTTCTCTGATTCTCGACCAATGAATCCCTTCTATCTTATATTTCTGTTTAGTTGATACTCATGGTTGTTGATAACCAAATGCCCTTTAATAAGGCATTGCTGATTTTGGAACAAATTGGTTTCAAGAATGTAAAAAGAATTGATCCATTGGAAGTAGCCTTTAAGTCTTCTTTCCTCGTCTTCTCCTCTTCTTCACCTACACACACACACACACACATATATATATAATATACACATATATGATATATATATAGGTATATTATATATACATATATATTACACCTACTATCATACATATATATATATAAATATATATAAATATAATATATATTACATCAAATTAACACTCAAAAAAATATATGTGTGCACGTCGATTTTATTTTGTTAAGTTTTAATTTTAAATTTGCACACGATACAAAAATATAAAAGAAAATTAATTTTATATTTAAATAATAAATAATATATATAATTACTAATAATAACTTGCAATTAGAGACTCCAATTATACATTTTAAAGTACAATGAACCCATGCTCAAATGACCGTGTGCACAGATTGAATCTAATATCATAATTAATAACCACATAAACCTACCCATATAGGCTGGCCAAAGTTATCATTTGTGTTCATAGTTCTTAATTGTACACTCCTGACTCTTTATTCTTAAAGAATCAAAAAGAAAAAGAATCCACAGTGGGAGGACATGTTTTGATGAAATTCTATTCGTAATCTATAGATTTTGAATGTTTATGAGAAAAATAGTATGTATCAGTCCCGTACTTTGATAAAATTCTATTTGGACTCTTTAGATTTTAAGTATTTATAAAAAAAATAGAGTATAGTATATTGCCGTTCAAAATTCAAAAAAATTTGCCTTGACCTTCTAAAGTTCAAGTGTTTTTACCTTAGTCTCTCCATAAAATTCAAAAACTTTTATCTTGACCTTTTAAAATTAAAGAACTTTTACCTTGGCCCCCCTTAATAAAATTCTTAGTCCCATTCTTGCTTATAAATAGGAGAGAACATTTTTGGTCAATGAAGCATGTCATTATTTCCATAAAAAAAAAAGAAAAAAAAAAAAGAAAGGTCATATAATTTCCATATTTTTAGTCTCTTATATTTACCTTGTATTTGGACCTCAAATTTACTAAAAAAAAGTGCATGGAAAAGAAGAAAGAAATGAGATTTCAAATTCTATAGTCTTATTTGATTAGATTGATAAAATGAAAAGGAAATGAATAAGAATTTATCGATAACAGAGATGAACTAAGGTTAGACTACGGTGGGCATGGCCCTCCCTACTTTGACAAAAATTCATTTAGTCCCTATGCAATTTTGTATATTTATGATAAAAAAGTGTACATTGGGCCCCCCTAAAATTTTAAAATTTTTCCTTTACCCTTTGAAAATTTAAAAATTTTTACCTTAGCCTCAATCAAAATTTAAAAATTTTTACTTGAAAGCTTCCAAATTCAAGAATTTTTACCTTAGTTGCCAATAAAAATAAAAAATCTTACTTTAATCTTTCAAATTCAATAAACTCTATGCTAGCCTCTCAACTAAATTCAAAATTTTTTATCTTGGCCTTCCTTACCCCTCTCAACATAATTTCGGGTTCTATCCCCGATCAATAATATACATGAACAGAAATGAGAAAATCACTCAGTTCTCTTTTATTTTCTTTCACCCATCACTTTTTCTTATACCTGAGCAACAAGAAAATTTTCATTTCCCATCTTTTCCCCATTTTTAGATAAATTCATATACGAATAATGGCAACAGGACGACTTGGATAGGTACCCATTGAAGCAAGCAACGTAATCAATCGTGTGACTTGTTGAAATATGGGCACACCTACGGATTTTTCCATTTTTGTATTGCACTCTCTTTCCACAATAGTTCCCTCAACAGCACTGCACACCATAATTGAAAGTCCAGAGGCAGCCTTCGTTATTGGCTGCGTCTGTGGAATTAATAAATAATTATATGCGGACTCATTTGTATTTTTTCGGATTTTTTATCTATTTCTTCAATTTTAGATCAGCAACCCTATCTGGTCTTATTTGAACAAAGACGTATGGTCCGATTCTATCGATGGGCAGCCCGTCAACAAGTCAATTCATTGATCCTTCCTTTTTTCTGATGCCTCGAAAGGCCATCAACACTGCTATATATATAGTGCGCTCTTATATAGAAATTCTCAAGTTGTAGTTGCTCAATCGATCCTTGTCCTGAAAAACATAGCAATTGATACTATGGCTTCAGATCTTTTGTATAGTCTTTCAAGGCAATGGGCATGGTTGTGGGAAGTTAACAACAGAAAAGATGAGCTTACTCGGGCCGTCACGGTCTCGATGCTTGTACTAACCATCCTCTGGTACCTATGGACCTTCGTGAAGTCAAGGAAGGGAATGGTGGCTCCAATGCCACCAGGTCCCCGTGGCTTGCCATTACTTGGGTACATGCCATTTCTTGGCACAAACCTGCACCAATCATTCGCCGAATTGGCTAAGCAACATGGCCCAATCTACAAGCTCTGGCTCGGAAAGAAACTCTGCGTCGTGGTCACCTCACCGACCCTAGCAAAGGAGGTGGTTCGTGACCAGGACACAGTTTTCGCTAACCGAGACACTCCTATCGCAGCTTTCGCGGCCTCGTATGGTGGACTTGACATCGCGTTCTCTCCCTACGGCACCTACTGGCGGAACATGCGTAAAGTATTTGTCCGAGAAATGCTCAGTAACACCAGCTTGGAGGCTTGTTACGATCTTAGAAGAGACGAGGTTCGGAAGACTATTAGAGAAGTGCATAGCAAGGTTGGCACGTCCATGGACGTTGGCAATTTGGCTTTTGCAACAGAGTTTAATGTTGTGCTGAACATGCTGTGGGGCAGCAGAGTTGGCAGCCAGAAGGCTAATAACATTGGAGCTGAGTTTCGAGAAGTGACTTCAAGTATCATGGAACTGGTGGGAAAGCCAAACGTCTCTGATTTCTTCCCAGTTCTTGCAAGGTTTGATATACAGGGAGTGGAAAAGCAGATGAAGAAGCTGTTCCTCTCTGTTGAAGAAATTTTCGATTCTATAATCGATGCGCGCGTGAAGATGGATACGGACAGTGGAGAGCAGGCGTTCAACAACAAAGGAAAGAAGGATTTTCTGCAGATTCTTTTGGAGCTCAAGGACCAGGAAGATCCTACCATGCAAATTAACCAGACACAAATAAAGGCCATGTTGATGGTAATTTCTTGTTCTCTCACAATTCCGCCACATGATTCTGTATACTTTTTTTTGTATGTATAGTTGTATAGTACCAATGACTTCCTGAACTAAATGAAATTCTCAATCCCTGAACTAAAGATTCTACTTGTGAATGTTATTACAACAGGACATCGTGGTGGGAGGAACAGACACTTCAGCAACCATGGTGGAGTGGGCTATGGCAGAGATCATGAACAAACCAGAGGTAATGAAGAAACTCCAACAAGAATTATCAGACATCATAGGAATGAACAACGTTGTCGAAGAGTCCGACATTACCAGATTACCATACTTGGATGCGGTGGTGAAGGAAGCCTTACGATTACACCCAGCCCTCCCTCTTCTAGTCCCCCGCTGCCCGAGTGACAACGGCGTCATCGGCGGATACACCATACCCAAAAATACCAGTGTCTTTCTGAACGTTTGGGCAATGCATAGGGATCCCAAGGTTTGGGAAAATCCATCTGAGTTCAAGCCCGAGAGGTTCTTGAGTGGCACTAGCAAATGGGATTACAGTGGCAACAATTTTCAATATCTTCCGTTTGGGTCCGGAAGAAGAATTTGTGCTGGAATTCCCCTAGCCGAGAAGATGGTGAAGTATGTGTTGGCTTCGTTTCTGCATTCTTTCAATTGGCACTTGCCAAAGGGTGAAAAGCTTGATCTTTCAGAGAAGTTTGGGGTGGTGGTGAAGAAAAGCACACCGCTGAACGCTATCCCCACACCAAGGTTATCTGGTTTGGCGCTTTATGAGTAGTACAGTGTGTGTTGATAGGTAGAATAAAACAGGTGTACATTGCTCTTGTTGTGAGCTCGCCTTGTCCTGCTACTACTGTACTGGATAAAGTACTTAAATGTTGTCGCATGCTCAACTGTAACCTTTACTTCTGCTGCCAAATTCAGTTTGCAAATAAATGGCAAAGCTGTTGAAATTGGTTTCTCAGTGTTTTCCTATTCCGTTTCTTCTTCTTTTCTTTTTTATTTTTCTTACTCCGTCTCTGTTTTGGAAGGAAAATCATTCAACCACCAATCTGTTGCTGCCTTTGAGATTAATTCTCCTTTATTATATTTTTTTTCTAACTGTTGAAAAGCGGCTAATGAGCCAACAATTACACAATTAGTGGAGCCCTTTTAACCTTTAATTACCTTTGAGATTACATGAACGTGGCCACGTGTATGAAGCACCATACGAAAGTGATGTATCTTTCATCAACTATAAGACAAACTTTTGGATCATGACCATCTACGCAACCTGTTTTAGAATAATCTCCCACAGAAATTATTTGGGTCTCTTGAAACCCACTTAGCAGATAAGGCACGCACAATGTAATAGAGCACCCAGTGCATTGTGGGAGTAGGAGTAGGAGTAATATATAGTAATTGTAGTAGTACGAACATGTAACTCTGTTATGCTATGGTTTTAGTTTCGATTTTCGTGTATCCAGAAATAAAAAAAAAATTTAAGAATATCTTGTTTTTTTTTGTTTTTGGCAATTAAAAAAATAGAACCATCAAAAATATCATCAGTTTCATATCATTTTTATTTTCAAATGAAAATAATTCGGAAAATTGAGAAAGCACTTTTTAATTGGGTTCTTAAAATTATGGTGTTTTCTGAAAAAAAATTTAAAAAGTTCCCAAAGTGACTAACCAAACGCTTTTTCTACTTAAACAATTTTTTAAACTATTCCGCCAAAAGCAATTTCAACGAATTTAAAAAAAAATACAGAAAATAAAAATCTAAACTGTAACCAAACGCGATTACCAACTTTGATTTTTTTTTTGACATCAACAACAATCATCTACAGAGATTTTTGTTCCTACTTCTAAAAATCAATGCATCTCCTACTTGCAAGCAGGAGTTTGTCTCTACATATATCACCATGAGTTCACTTGGAGTGTAATAGCTTCTTCAATTGCAAGTGGATTTAATACATACAAAGGGCGCCAATTATGTTGAAAATCAGAGGCTGCCTTCGGCATGGGCTGCAATTATCTGTTGGAATACTTGCTGAATCATGTTTCTTTAAGCACGCAACCTAGTGTCCATTGCAGCTAATTTGGGTTCAATTCTAATTTTTTTGTAGAAGTGAAGAAGTATAAAAATATCAAAAGCATATTCGTGAAACCAGTATTCTGAAAACAGCTACAAAACCTGTAGTGTGGACACCTCACAAGTTCATGATATTGAAAACTTTTCTATTGCAGTGAAATAAGGACAGAGACTTGTAACCCCAAAAAAAAAAAAAAAAAAAGGGTACATAAAATCTGTATAACTTCTAATTATCTCTAAAACATAAGTAGTTCATAGTAACATGATGCAATATTCTTTGGTCTGAATTTTCTGGAAGAGAAGTTCTTGGCCGATGTTCAATCTGATAAAGCAGATTAAAGGAATGCATATTTGAGACTCCAACAGCATGGCTATTGAATTCTGGTCAATCTGAGAGAAGATACATAATAACTCAAATAAATAAGAAGCGTTCAATCTTCATTAGGCAACAGGAATACATATATCGCATAAATAACAAGCAGAGTACAATTATAAACAACAGCAGTACTCCTTTGCCAATATTTGTAAAAGATCATTTTATAATCCGGTATGAAAGCATATCATTGCCCTATTAATTTTCTCTTATCACAGTCAGATGAAGTGGGCATCTTCTTGCATGAAGGTGTCACTATACTCACTGGCAACTTCCTTAACTGGCAATGTTGCAATCTTGGTGACACCACAGAAGCTGCCTGAAGTTAATCCATGTATCCAGGAATTGACGGCAGTATTAGGCAAAAAGCAATTTTAATGCATTCCTTTGGCATCCTTGTTTGATGCCACAATATGACGGTGCTTAAATTCGCAGCTGTTCTTCAGAATGAAGCTGTTACAAATATATAAAAGAAAAAATAAATGATTTGACATAAATCTAAAAGATGTAAGGTTAATACGTAAATGCACTTGAACTTTGCCTTTTTGGTTTTTCGTGTTACAATAGGTTCCTTCTTCCCTGTATATAGTAATGGAAATGGGAAAGATTACGCAGATTAGGAAAATATGAATGTTAGAATTATGCTATATACAATAAGCTTGGCAATTAAGATGGATAAAGAATGAGCAAGCAAGGACAAAGTTCAAAAGGATAACAGTGTCATAAAAGAGCATAAAGAAGAATAGATAGCTATGAAAATTTTTAAAGATTACTAAAAATAGTGCAGTTCAAAAGATACCCACTTAAAACTTGTATGGTGAAGTGACCTAAAATAGCCTCTGAAATGGAGACCACATTGATCTTTGTGATGAAAGAGAAAAGAAATCCCATAATCATTTCCTGAAAGGGTTGGATTAAAATTCTTAACAATATAATTAAAGAGTTTATGAGTACAATTTATTTGACCAAGGAATGTTAATTCAGTAGTGTAAAATGTGACGTGCATATAATGTATTCATAATGCCAAACAGGCAGCAAGGAACACATAAACAAATAGCACAATTCTAAATAGATCATACTTCATAAGAATGTAAAAGCTAATAATTAACCACAAAATAGGTGAAGATTTATTCTTAATACAGCTTTTCCTTTTTGGTTTTCAAGAATTTTTCTGACATAATTCTAACTGGTGAAACATATGAAAACAGTTAAATCAAATATGCATAAAGATGTAAACAACATGAACTTAAGGAAAATGACAAAGTTTTGAGATGATACCATCATTTGACCTCATCATCAGCAATAACATCATGCAACTTTTTTTTTTTTTATTTGCTGAAAAAAAGGGTGGGAGGGGGCGACCGTTGATAGCAACCCCCTGGGCGTGACCATAGGAGCTCCCACCCGCCGTGGAATGTCAGGTTTGAGCCATAGCTACTGCCCGGGAGGGGGAGCCCGTCACCACAGCACCACCCTTTAATTAGCTGTATTAGCAACTTTCACATCATTGACAGAAAAAAGGAGTGCATTTAGCTACAAACCGATATTATAAAAGTTAGAGATGTATTCACCTAAGAGATAATGGAAAAGGCACAAACAAAAATCTAAAAAGAAATATGTATTAACGTAAAAAGAAATAGTATCCCAAGTGATCGTCTGCAATAGAAAAGATATCACAAAGGCAAATTTCAAACAATTTATTAGCATGCTTAGAGAACAAATAAACAATAAATTAGCAATAGCGGACACAAAAGTTCAGCGGCAAACATTGCTGAATCAATCTGCAAAAATTAAATAAATTCAAATCAAAGGCATATAATGAGGAACTTAATTTGTAACATCTGATGATGAACTGAAAATTTGAATCAATGACTGAAATTAAAATGAGAAAAATAAATTTGGAATATCATTGACTATGAAAAACGAAGTTGTTAAAAGATAAAGTAGCTTACCTGGCAGCTCTTGAATGACAATGGAAGCAAAATTTCCAAACATGACTTCTTTGAACCATATAATTGTTAGCAATCTGTAGGTGAGTGGATACATATCAGTTTTCAGTGAGTTTCATATTTATTTGATAACTTCACAACACTCAAGTTTCATAGTTGATTTGCATGAGAAAAACATCAGTGCATATTGGGCAACCTGGGATTGAAGCTTTTCTTTGGACGTGCACTATGAGTTCCTATGTAAGAAACAACATGAATGTTGTTTAAGGTAATCAACAAACTACACGTGGATAGTGAATATAAAACAGAAAATTTACCTTTCCAGGTAGAAGGTGAAGAAGTTGAACCTAATAAAAATAAAGGCAAATTAAATTGTTATTTTTTAAACTTTATAGGACTAATTAAGATGTTTTTTTAACAATAAAAAAAAGTTAATATAATTTGAGAATAAATAAAAAAAATGCTAACCAATTTCGTAAGTGTTGAGGTTAGAAATTTGTGCTCTTCCTTTCTCAAGATTGTTGTCAGCACTGTTTTTAGCAAGCATCGGCGGAACAACGTGGGATTTTAATGTATCAAAATGTAGATGATGACAAAGCAAATGAAACTTCTAATAGTTAATGTATACGTTTATAGAAGTTTTAGAATGATTGGGAACCTACTGTATTGGCATGTTGCCATAAAAGAATTGTTCTAATGAAGAAAGATTGGTACAAAAAAAATCAAATATGAAATATTTCTCGTATTGAGTATTTTTCTTGAGAACAGTATGAAATGATTAGAAAATCAACAGAGTATTAAAAAGTCAAGAGATCACTACGAAATGTAGAAGATGAGAAGTACCTGTGCACAGTTTCTTCTTTTTTGAAGTTTGTTGATTTTGGATGATGATTTGATCCTGCTTTCTTTGATTCATTACTGTATATGCTGCTTTGCGTTTTTCACTACTCTTGCTGATTTTTTAGGAATTCGAGTCCAGTAGAAAATAATTGTAAGTAGTAATTCTATTAGTGATTGTGACTTTTAGTACAAATAGTAATAAGGTAAAACACATGTTACCTAAAAAGAAATATAATACCCAAGGAACTTTCTGCTTCATCCAATGAAGATTGCTTCTTCCTAACATATGCCTCTCGCCTCTTCTTATTTTGTTCATTTCTTTGCTCTTCTTCTGTTGGGAGTATACTTTTTTGTAACAAGAATCCGCTTTTATTGTTGAAATATGTTGTTATCATCAACATAGTATTTGTTCAACAAAAAAAAAAACTCCAACACCTAAAATGACTTTTACTTATTATAAGTGACTGAGAGTTGGACATCTTTAGTTTCAGCACTTACTTTTGTCTTTTTCATTGGTGCCTCTATCCTTCAGAATATATGTCTAATTAATCCAAGTAAATTTTTTTGTTAAACCGCATTATAATATGAAAGAAACCAAATTGATCAACAATTATATATGATGAAAAGCAAAATGTTAGTATAGATTAACTTGTATACATACAGAAATAATAAATAGCCAACATATATATTCACATTTAGCAGTTAAAGAAGCTTAATTAGCAGCTGGAGTAAATAATCAGTGATTAAGAAGCACTTCTATGGAAAATTTTAAATACAAATTCAAACATCAGATTGTTTATGAAGAAAGATAACTAAAACATGTTTTCATTAGTTTTCAATTCTGTACAATAAGAATAACTAACCATTTTGAAAAAAAAGCCAATCAAATAACAGTAAGAGCCTAAATCAGTCAATTACATAGCATCAATACAACAATCAAAGACAGTAAAAATCTTTAATCTAATAACAACAAATCAATTTCGACATCTTTTCTCATAACCGCACTGTTGGGTGAAATAATTTTTTTGTTTTAATAAAAAAAGTTATATTGAAAAACTGAGCACATACAACACAGAAGATGAATAAGAAAAATAAATAACCAAAAGATGAAAATAAAAAAATTCTAACCAAAAGATAAATAAGAAAACTAACAAAAAAGTCAGTAACCAGACATAGTCACGTAAAATGAGCTTTCAAGTCCGAGATGTGGCTTGGATAATCGGCAAGCTGCTATCTGAATAAAGAAAGGGAAAGATAACATCAAACATACAAATAAAAAAAGATACAACATGAAAATGTAGCTTTACTTCATAAGGGAACACAAAAATTTAACTTTAATTCATAACAGAAACCAAAAAAAATTACAAAAAAGGATACAACACAGAAATCTAGCTTTAATTTATAACAATACAATAGAAAAACACAAGAAGGCAAAATAAAACTTGTATCTAATAGGAGCGAAAATCCATATAATGAGAAGAGTAGAAAGAAAGAACAAAGCGCTAAAACAAAGAAGAAAATGAGTCCGTAAACAGACCTATTTCGAAAATCACAGACGCGGTATTGGATGATTGACAATCTGTCTCTGGAGGAGCTCCTGTAAGCCTAAACCTTATAAGTAACAAAAGGAAAAATATAATAAAGAAAAAAAAGAAAAGGAAGGGACAACAGAAAGAAAGAAGAGAGAAAAGAGGTATACTATCACGCCCCGAAACAACCCAAGAGGTTTATGACAACACTGCACACTCACAAGGTCACACCCTATGAGCATGCAAGGCTACAACCTGAACAATCTCATAAATAATTATCGAACAACCCAACAAACCTCAAACAAAAGAATATCCTTGACTTCAAAGTATTTAAGAAATCACCATCTAACTACAAAATGAAAATTTTCATGATTCCAAAATACCCCAAACATTCAAATAACAACATCATCTCTAAACTAACCAATTATAAGTCTTACAAATTATAGACATAAAAGACTAAGTCTCAATAAATTCAAAATATGAACAAAACAAAATACTATGAAGCCGCTTCTCAGATGTCCCTCAAGTCAATACTACTTCCTTGAAACTGAAAAATATAGAATGAAATCAGCTAGATAGCCTAGTAAGTAACCCACTACCACAACCAAATGGATCAAGTGTAGGAAAATATCATTTGAATCAAACAATTTCCACTAACAATATAGATTACAAATTCAGGATGACATGCTATAAAAATCATCCAAACAATTTAACAAATCCATTTCTCCATAGTTCAATATACAAACTAAGGTTTAGTGACAATGGTCGCATTAGCATGTGACAAGCCCCAAAACCATAATTCGATCTATGGTCGAAGCCCAAAAGAAACTAGTTTCAGTACCAATCTTTTACCCCTATTGGCATATGGTCCAAATCATAGTCAAACAAGAGTCCCAATATCATTTACATAAAGGAATATACAATTTTACACTTGATCCATATTTGATATGAAAAGTATAAAGGAAACAAAAACCTTTATTCAAACAATGATTTAACAGATAATCCAATAATATAAGATTCCAAAGCAATTTCCGGTAATTTGTAAAATTGCAAGAAGTGGTAGTAAGTCACTTACCTCTCACACCAAGAGTCATTTCCCAAAGATTAAAATCATACCACCCTAATACAATTAACAGTAAACAATATTATAAATTGAACAATGAACTTTGTCATGCATATGCCTAATTAATCTCGGATCCTAGCTCTTATTTTTTAATAACTGGGGAACTTAAAAACTTTATTCTCCAACTGCACGGCTGAAGTTTCATCTCGCCAAAAACCAACCAAACGACCATTGATATTAAATAAAATAATGCAATCTTTCAGTTGCTTCCACAAAACAAGAACCACCTTAACCTTTATTTCTTCTTGCTATGGATTTAATGCCACATCTCTAAATCAAACATCTAGCAAACTTGTGAAAGCCATTATCATTTAACTAGAAAACCATACGAGTTGAGTACACACGGCCAGTCGCCATAAAATAACAGCACGCCAATGAACCAATTAATTCAATGAGCCGATCAAAAGCCTCTATTCCGAAAACCGCATAAACCTTAAGAAATCAATGATGTAATTTCACTCTCATAGTCTAAAAGTCGTCTAAACAGTCAATTTTAAGAAGACTTTCAACCTTTTGACAGATTTGTTTAAGATCCTTCTTCTCCTTATTTTCTAATGAGTTCATGCACAGGAACATAATTAAGGAGGGTTAAGACTTACCTTAATCTTGATTCTCCAAAGATGATGATCCGTCTAATGCAGTCCTCTACCAAAGCTTCCTCTGCTTTAATGGGTTATTTGTGAAAGTACGGAATATGGCTGCTGTTCCATTAACAATATAAAGTTAGGGATTTCTCTAGGTTATTAGGAAGCCTATATATTTATGTCTTACTAGAATACCCTCCAAGATATCATGTAAAATAATGATATCTCTATAATAGTAAAAATAAAATAAAAACAAATGTGGATAATAGACCAAACACACTGATGAGATGAAGAGGGAAACCAGACAAGATACAGATAGAGAGAGGAAGAAGAGCAAATGGTATACATTGCTGTGGTTTCAGGTGAGAAGATGATAATTCTCACTCTGAGCCACTATACACAGATAGTGACAACCACCATGTCAATACAGACAGAAAAAAGCAAACCAAGGCATTGATTTCAGTGATATAAGATATATATCTGTATATTTGTGCACCACTTGCTCATTATTACCCATAACATATAAGACAAGTACATGGATGAGGAAGAGTAAAAGTAGGGGAAAGAAGGGCTTACTGGGAATTGAGCATCTCTCTTGGGAAGGTAATGATGATGACACTAAATACACCTATACATATTCCCATTATTACCCACGACATATAAGACAAGTACATGGATGAGGAAGAGTAAAAGGAAGAAAAAAAAGGGCTTACTGGGAATTGAGGCATCTCTCTTGGAAAAGTAATGATGATGAGACTAAATACACCTATACATATATATATATATATATATATTTTGGCTCTCTTTACATTATTACCCTTAAACAAGATAAGCATGAAGAAACATGAGAGAATCACACAGCTGCAAATGAAGGGTAAATTGGACATTTTACAGACGACGAAAATTTACTATTGATGGACCTTCATGCTTTATATATACACTAGTGATGCCCAATACAGGAAAAATGGCTACATTCTCTATTATAGATGAACACAATCAAGCAGTTCTAGTTATATGCTTTGGATGTGTTAACATATAGTGGTGCTTTACTGCAAATTGATCCAAATGAAGAGTGAACTTGCTCCTGTTTTGCATGTGACATAGCGATAAACTTAGGGAGCCCAGTTTTTCACCACCTCAGCTTTGCGAGGAAGTATTGCAATAACATGCCATTAATTGAAAATAAGTATCATGAATATTTGGAGCAGGGAATGAAGGAACTTGGGAATAAGAATATCAGTGCATTTTAAGACAAGAAAAATGACAAGGATTTAGTCACAGTGGTGGTGCTCACTTTTTCAATGAGAGAATTATAGTATGTGTTTGATTCTTCCACATCAATTCACATTCGGCTATTTTAGTATGGGTCATATTTGTTGCACACAGAAAAAGAAACCAAAAATGATAATATTAGATTAATTGGCTGATGATAAGCAAACAGAACAAGACCAATATTCATATATGGAGAATATAGCATAAATGATGAAGTTAAATATTTGGAGCTACTTTAGATTGTTAATGTGTTACTCATTGATTAAGTGCCTCTATGTTGCTGAGATATGTAAAGCTGCAAGAGTAAATAACTCCACTAAAATCAAGTCAAATTGATCTTTGTACTTCATTTAGTTTAATTCATTGCACCTACAACATTATCGTGATTTGACGAATTATGTGAAAACCTGAAAACTAAGAGAGAAAAAAAAGTCATCAAATTTACAAGGCAATAAAATAAAGAACCTGAAGTTAATAGGACAGTCAGAAATCCATCAACATTGCAAGTTAAGATGACAGTGACAAATTAATGAACATCTCATGCTGAATACCTTTGTTATTCAAAGTTACATCTGTTCTTTTGAGTAAAAAAATATGAAAGCAATTCTATTTCCATCACAAGAATTGTAGAGATTCGAAAGATAAAAAATGTCAATCCGAATTCAATTGAACATAGAATAAATCTAACAATTTTTCAAAACTAGCAAATCTTCACATCAAGAGCATACATATTAAAAGATCATGAGGCATTGAAGCTTTGAAAATCAGAGGATACTTTTCATGCCAGAGTTCTCAATTGAGTGGCACTTATCCCGTCATTCTCAAGCAAATGAGTTCTCAACATCTAATTTCGACTGGACATGGCATTCATATCCAAGGCCTATATGCAAAATGAGTGAAACATTTTTTTTGTCTAGACTAAGAAACTTAAATGGAAAGATAACAATTAACAAAAGATGCTTCGCTCAATTACCATTTACAGAATCGAGAACCTAATTCACCTTTCCAATAATACAATTATCCATTAAGTTTCCAGTTGCACTGAAAAATTGCCTAATGCTGAGCAAACCAATTACAACCTTAAGAGTCTATGAGAAAATACTCAAGCAAAAGTTGCTATTAGAATGGGGCAGAACTATCTTGCATAGAGGCAGAATGTAACTTGAAAAATACACATGCAGAGTTTAAACAATATTAGCAGTGGCAGTAAATTGAACTCAGTTTATCAAACAACAAGAAGAAGGCCAATTCAAATTCAAAAGTCTTATAACCTAATCGCACAGAAGCATACTTGAGCTTTACCCAATTTTAAGGGTTTGTGTTTGGAATGGGACTTTATCTCATTGTCTGATGCATACTGTGATACTCAAACTGACAGTCATACTAAAACTCGATTTGTTGTGAAACAACAGAGTGGTGTCCAAACAAAAAATGCAACAACAAACTGCTAGGTTGCTATTACTATGGCCAATTCAAATTTAAGAATCCTATGACCTACTCCTACAAATGTATATACCTAATTATTAGGATTGCCATTTGGTAAGGAGCTTTATATTGCTGTCAAAGGCATACAATGATACTTAAACTATAAAATTCACATGCTTTCAAATTCTTTTTGGAAGTAGTAAAAAGATCCGCTAGCGAAAAGATATGCTCGGAATATATATTTTAAAAATTAAATGTCATAGTTAACTGGAATTAATTTCAGAATTACTGTGAAGCAGAAGCCAGATATAAAAATAGGAAAAAAATTTAGGTTGGCTGACCATCTTATATATTCTAGAAGCCCCAAAACTTTGGCACTGTAAGATTCTGCAATTTTTTTTTAGTTGATCTATCATAATAGAACACACCGAAGAAAATTTTCCTCACCTCCACATAGCTTTCAACAATCCAAATCAAAAAATATGAGAGAGAAACGAAAATAGCCTCCTTAAAGTAATCATTTAATTAACACCCTATTGGGAACCCAAAACCAAAAAGAAGAAAAACAAAAAAGACAACAAAACACTCTACAAAGTCCCTATAAATTTTTTCACACACATCAATATACAATCTGTATCTCATTTCAACAATTGACACAACGCTCTCAGAAACAATATCTAAAAATTAAAAAGAAAAAATGAAACTAACTGATTGAATTGAAACCCTCTCTCTCTCTCTCTCTCTCTCTCTCTCTCTCTCTCTCTCTCTCTCTCTCTCTCTCTCTCTCTCTCTCTCTCTCAGAGTATGTATATTACATACTAACTTTGGAAAGACCAGCTCAGTACTACGTACAACCACCCATAGATGCTATAAACTTTTTTTGGGCAGACTACCACACAATTGTATCTGTCTGGCGTGGTGATACACGAGAAGAAATGACTCCAAAAGGGGTTTTAGGCATATTATTGTCCAGCAAAGCATTCTACTTAAGCTTATAGGCAGGTCCAACAACTGGACGAAACTTAAACCTTTCAAGTGATAACATCCAAAAGCTCACATGGATACAGTTATTTTGAAGTACTAAATCATTGTCTGTCTTTGAGCCATCCAACACAGCCACCCTTTTCATCAAAAGATCTGTACAAGATTTCACAGCTGATGCTGTATTGTGATGAAGTTGAGTAAAAGCACCTCGCCTCAGATACTTAATGCTTGAGTTTCACATCCGCGTTTTCTAGTTTGGAGACTTTGATTGCCTATCTTTTGGAGACACTTTTCCCATGACACCATAAAAAAGTACCCAAGGAAGAATATTATATAAAACTAAAGTAGCCTAGGAATTCAAATAAGATGTAGATTTATAGGCCTACAATTTCCCATTGCCTTCCAGAAAATTAGAGGTAAACAATTGTTTTAAATAATATACCCAGACAACTTATGCACATATATATATGCTTAAACACGTGTCTATATAATGCATGTCCCTACAAACACGTATCCATATATATGCCGGGCACAAAATCTACTTATTTGTTTATGAATGATTCATGTCCCTCCAATTACCTCATGAAACTCAAATAATATATATATATATAAAAAATTACCCCATGAAACACTGATCTTCACAAAATTACTATTGACCTCCTAGTTCTAATTCCTCAACTTCAGTATTGCATGCACAGGAATGCAGGGAAGTATCCATGCACTACTTGATTATCTCTAGGCTTCACTAAACTTCAATTTCATGGTGAACACTGAGCTTTAAAATGTATCTCCGGAATCAATTTTTGAACTCTTGATACACTTATAGATGTACACATGCTCATGCACCATTGAGTTTTCCCTAGGGTTCAGTAAAACTTCCTTTTATTCTACTCTAATTCATGTAGCTTATCATATGTCCTCTCTTCAATTTGATATCCTGGAAGGTCTTTCAACCTGTTGACCAGGAAAATTTTCAATTTTCAATCACTTTGATCAAGCAGATTTTAGATCAGCCAAGTTATCCAAAGAAATATTGTGAAAACAGTAAATAAGATGCATCATGAAAGTACTGACAAGGAATAGAAACTTCAATATTTTTTTTCTTATAACTTTTGAAAATGATAAATTCATTCATTCAACAATTTCATTTACTTCTAAGAATAGAAAACTTACATCATTTGTCATTTGATTTTTCACTCCTTGCAACAGAAAAGTCTGCACAATTTTTTGCTTCAGAAATGCAAGCTGTCACAATCCCTGAAGGCAGGCCAAAAGACGCAGCATCTGCACATAAGCTTTTTGGCATTTTTGTAGGAGTTTTTTCTTCAGTCAGTACTCAGTGGCTAAGATCACAAAGTATTAAATACAAGTCACAAAGCCAACATGATTTAGAATGATTAATTTATTTCTACATGCATGAAGGATTGATTCTTTATGGGATTCAATTTGGTCAAATATTTTATTTTTATCGTCAAATTTAAAAGCAGAGCAATCCTATATTTATGACTCCTTCACGTGACTGAAGTGCTCATCAATTTTTCAGTTGATTTCAATTGAAAAGAATGACAACAACTGTCGCATAAAATTTTGAAAGTGCCTTCGTTATTTTAGCTTTTTATTAGAAACAAGATGATGCAGCCATGAAAACTATATATTCCCATAAAATGTTTTATCTGCTAGTATAAACAACTAACTCTTTGTGTTGTGCCCTTTTGCTTATGAGGCAGTTAGTTCATTAGGTAGGATTTGTAAAATGAACATTTAACCAGTTTCTAGGCTCCAATCCAGTTTTTTCCTTTTTTTTTTTTTTTTTTTTTGGATATTGGATACAGAGCACAAGTCAAAAAAGAAACTATGAAAGATCTCCCTGAGGAAAACCCGCAAACACTTGGCATGCATAGACATGAAGGCACTGTGCAGTTGCTTAATCATTGATCTAATATGCTATACATCCATAAAAGTATATACACAGATGCAATTTACAAATGCAGATGCACCTGAATGAGAAATCGAAAACATCATACATAACTGGTTAATAAAAGAAATTCTTACCTCTGTAGCTAGCAGCTTGTTGGATGAGGTCCAATATGGTGATGGTCAGCCGTGCATCAGCAGGTGGGTATGCTTTGGGTTTACTGCTTCGCCTGTCTGCAAACACAAATACGACCACAACAAACAATAGATTATGCATACACAGGAATACACAACAAATCAATCCGAATACAGAGAAGTGATATAAAATGTAAAAACAAGATTCTTATAGCCTGAAAATTCATCAAACCCTTGTAATCAGGAGTAAATAACCCATAAATGGAAGTGAAAAAGAGGAGGGCAGTACTGGGGGCACACACACATGCACTGAAATCAGACCACAAAAAATCGATTCCGTGTGATGATGGGTAACATGGGGAAAGTCGATTCCAGCAATTCTTTTAAGGAGGTAGCGATGTGCATTGGTGGGTGTTATTCGGATGGTCAACGTGTGGGAAGTGGGTCTTCTAAGAGAAAGACAAACCACCTTTCATGGTGGAAGGAGGGTTCTGGTATATCTGCAGTCGTAGTTATTGTCGAAGGGAGAAAAAATGGCTCGGCTACGGAAAACAAAAGGTAGTAGAGGCAATAATTGTGCACAGGGTGTGGGTGTTCTTTGGGTAGTCAACTTCAGGGAAGTGGAACTTGAGCAAGACAGAGCAGTGGGTCTTTCATGGGGGAGAGGAAGTGCAAGTGTGATGTTGTTGTGGTGGTGCATACAGTAATCGAAGATGAAGATATTTCTGTACCAGTGAAGAGGTCAAGCTTGTAGACAAAAACAATGCAGCAAAGAGAAGAGGAAATTGACATGCAAAAATGGGGAATAGAAAATAAATCTGTGAGAACTCCTCTCTCTCCAACCGTCCATCTCTCACCAACGCCTCTGTCTGGACAAGACGTCGATGGTCATCCCATAGTAGCACTAGCAGGCTCTCTCGATTAAGGAACCATCTGTACCACATTAGTTAAATCTTCATTATTACCCCCAACAATAAGTGGATAACCGATCAATTAAGGGGCACAATCGCCATTTCACACACAAATGCAGCTTTCTACTCCGTTAACGTGAGAATACATATAGACACATATATTTCTGTTGAAGTTCCATTATTACCTCCACATGGTAATAAACATCATGAACACAAGGCCGCAACTCAGGGCATATCAGACTTTTTAGCGAGGCCGAAAAATTAGTGCTCACAATTCCTTTGCATATAGGTATGGATGGATATGGTGATGGATTATCTTTATCTCTAGATAAGTTTGGCCATTCGAGGTCGTCAAAGTTGATTCTCAACCAATGCTGGGATGAATGGGCTCCACGTCAACACTTCAATTCTTTTACAGTGAGCTCTTATGTGCAGTTTTTTTTAGTTGTACTTGATTGATCCTTTTTCCAGCTAATAATACATACTTTGCGATAATGCTTTCCGATCTTTCAGATAGGCTTTTATGTATGGTCCGCGACCAATGGACATGGTGGTGGGAAGCTAGCAACAAGATAGGTGAGCTTGCTCGAGCAGTTCTCACGGTCTCAGTTCTGATTCTAGCCATCTTCTGGTACCTATGGACATCTCTGAGGTCTAGAAAGGGTACGGTGGCTCCACTGCCGCCAGGACCCCGTGGCTTGCCAATAGTTGGATACCTCCCATTTCTAGGCACAAACTTGCACGAATCGTTCGCCGAATTGGCTCATCAATACGGCTCAATCTACAAGCTCTGGCTCGGAAAGAAATTGTGTGTTGTGCTAAACTCACAATCCCTAGCGAAAGAGGTGGTTCGTGACCAGGACACTATATTTTGTGACCGAGACCCTCCTATTGCAGCGTTCATGGCCTCATATGGTGGACTTGATATTGCATGGGCTCCCTATGGCTCCTACTGGCGCACCATGCGGAAAGTATTTGTCCGAGAAATGTTGAGTAACACCAGCTTGGAGGCTTGTTACAGTCTTCGAAGAGATGAGGTTCGGAAGACTATTAGAGAAGTGCATAGCAAGATCGGCACATCCGTGGACGTTGGGGAAATAACTTTTCTGACAGAGTTTAATGTCATAACAAGCATGCTGTGGGGAAGCGCATCTGACAGCCAGAAGGCTAATTGTGTTGGAGCTGAGTTTCGAGCAGCGACATCTAAACTTGGGGTGCTGATGGGTATGCCAAACATCTCTGATTTCTTCCCAATGCTTGCTAGGTTTGATATACAGGGAGTGGTGCGGCAAATGAAGACGTTGTTCCTCTCTCTTGATCAAATTTTGGATTCCATAATAGATGCACACGTGAAATTGGGTATGGTCAATGGAGAGGATGCATCCAAGAACAGAGGGAAAGGGAAAGATTTCCTGCAGATCCTCTTGGAGGTCAGGGAGCAGGAAGATACTGCAATACCCATTACCCTAACACAAATAAAGGCCGTGTTGCTGGTAATTTCTCTCAACAATACCAATTTGGCTAAGCTTTAAAATTTTCGATTCATGAACTTAAAGCTGTGCTTGTAAATGTTGAAAACAGGACATTATGGTGGGCGGAACAGACACGACAGCAGCCATGGTGGAGTGGGTGATGGCAGAGACCATGCATAATCCAGAGGTAATGAAAAGAGTCCAGGAAGAATTATCAAACGTTGTAGGAATGAACAACACTGTTGAAGAGTCCCACCTTTCCGAATTACTTTATTTGGATGCGGTTGTGAAGGAGACCTTCCGATTGCACCCTGCCCTCCCTCTTCTACTCCCCAAGCGTCCAAGCCAATCTTGCGTAGTCAGTGGATACACCCTACCAAAAGATACCAAAGTCTTTTTGAATGTCTGGGCAATACATAGGGATCCTAAGGTTTGGGATAATCCATCAGAGTTCAAGCCTGAGAGGTTCTTGAGCGACAATTGCAAATGGGATTACAGTGGCAACAATTTTCAGTATCTTCCATTTGGATCTGGGAGAAGAATTTGTCCCGGCATTCCCCTCGCAGAGAAAATGGTAATGTATGTGTTGGCTTCGCTTTTGCATTCATTCAATTGGCACTTGCCAAAGGGTGAAGAGCTTGATCTTTCAGAGAAGTTTGGGATTGTTGTGAAGAAAAGTACACCACTGATTGCTATACCCACACCAAGGTTATCTAATTTGAAGCTTTATGCGTAATCCTAACTATGTTGTTTGGTAGAATAAAACAGGAGTTGCTCTTGTGTGAGTTCGTCTAATCCTGCTACTGTACTGGATAAAGTACTTGTTAGATACTGTTACAAACTCTTATTTGTATCTTTACTTCTGCAGCCAAATTGATCAGTTTGAAAAGAAATTTCAAAGCTCTTGAACTTGATTTCTCGGTGTTTTCGTATTCAACCTGTTTATATCCTTACATTTAACTTTTTCTTTTAAGAAGTTAAGGAGAATAATAATAATAATAATAACGTTGATTCAACAACCGAGCTTCTGTTGCCTTTTAGATTCTGTCATTCAATATCCTCAATGCCACATGTTTGTCATTCAATGTCTTCGCTGCCACATTTTTAATAAGATCAAGAGAAGGGCTACGGGCAGTTGCAGCGGACAATTAGACATTGCCTAATTGCGGGCACATCAGCCCTTAGCATTCTTCTAAGATCAAATGGGGTTGATTCTCTATTATTTTCTTTATGTTTCAAGATCCTGTCCGGTGCGGGTCTACCTCATATGGGGTCAACTGCCCAGCCCATATTTTTTTGACTTTCCCCACAAAGAAGAGGGAGTACTTGCGATGCAATTATTTCTTCTCCCATGCTCTTAAATAAGTTGAGAATACTTTTTTTTTTTTAAATTTCTCTGCCATCGTAAAATTATTTAAAGTTCTTGTAGCACCACATCATCCTTGTTTTAATAGAGTCTTCCTTGTTAAGTAGGATCAAATATCTAACCTAGTAGATGAGGGACTTGCTCCCATGTAAGTAGAGTAGCAAGAACATGTAGCGCTTTAAGATGACTGAATAATTTCTCCCTTTTTAAATACTTTTTTGGAATGATATAGTATTATAAGGCTAAAGACTCAAATTATGGAGGGTCTTTATTGGGTTAGATAAACCTATCAAGAAAAATAAATATTATTCAAAGTGAGAAACAAAATAAAATAAAAGGAATAGATTACGAAAATTAAAAAGGAAATAGAAACCATATATTTTTCTAGCAATGAAAATGAGAAAGTTTAAAACAGAAAATTTTGGCTTCACTAAGGGGCATTGGGGAACTTTTTTAATTTTTATTTGTTATTTTTTTATCTTATGTGTAAATTTTTTGTGTTTAGTTTTTACTTTTTGTAAAAGAAAATGAAAGTAGAAAATATGTATAGTAACTCTAAAATTGTTATCCATTTTTATTAATTTTATATTAAAAATATTTATTTAATATTAGTATGTGGTTATGGGTGGTGGCAATGGGTGGTGATAGGGAATCATGGCAGCGGTGACAAATGTGGCAGCCTTAGTGGGCGGCCGTGGTGATGGGCGCTATGTTGTGCTACTTCTATCAATAGGAAAAAAGTGCACTGGTCAAGTAGTACTGATTACTCAATAGTAATCTCTATTAAATAATGATATATGGTGTGTGAATACATTAATAATTTAAATTAGTGGAGACTTTTAACTTAATGAGAGAATTTTAAAGATAATTATCACCTAACAAAATTTGATAGGATATTTTTTAAAAAATCTCTCCACTACTCTACAAACTTAGGTTGCTAATGTATTCATATGCCACATGTTACAATTTAATAGAAATGATTACTGAATAATCTGTACTACTTGCCTACTAGACTATTTTCTACCCATCCTCCCTCTCTCACAACGTCTTACCAAGTCAAAACTATTACTTTCCCTAAACTCAATGTTGCTTTTATAATATACTAGTGGTTGCCAACCACATTTTTTCATAAATACAAACAAATGAAGATAACAATTGGAAAAATTTTGCATGGCTAATGAAAAAATATTAACTATAATATGCTAACCCGATAACTGTAGAATTAACAAAAACTTTTGAGTAATATCATATGGGAATTAAAAAATTTGTATTGAGTGTGTTACGCTATATTTTTTCTCCCTAACACAAGCCTTCATCTTTTACTACAGTTCTTATATATGCTATTTTAATTTATCATAAAAATTTTATAAATTATTATTCTATTTCTAAAAGTTTTCAGCTACTTCGTCAAACTCAGTGCCTCAAAAACTATAAACTCAAAAACAATTGTGTTTTTGCAGTTTACTTCAATACATTAGCTAGCAAGTAAACACCTTCCAATCGATTTTGTCAGTTCCCCAATCATAGGAAATTTTTTTATCGACATACATTTTTTCAATTGTTAACATTAATGTATTGGCCAATGACTAAATACCCTCTAATCGATTTCATTCGTTCCCCAATCACGCAAACAAGTTTTTATAGACACACATTTTTCCTGTTGCTACCTTAGTTGCCAACTCATTTATTAGCTATTTCATCAGACTTATCGCCCCAAAAGTTGTAGACTCAAAATTAGATATGTTTGCATAGCTTACATCAATCTATTGGTCAGCAACTGTACACCCTCTAATCAATTTTGTCAGTTCTCCAATTATGCAAATATATATTTTCGTCCTTAACACAAATCTTCATCTTTTACCACAGTTGTTATCTATGTTATTTCAATTTATCGAGAAATTTTCATAAATTATTATTCTATTTTTAAAAGTTTATCAGCTACTTCATCAAACTCATCGCCTCAAAAATTATATACTCAAAATCAAATGTGTTTTCATAGCTTACATTAATCTATTGGACAGTGAATAAACACTTTTCAATCAATTTCATTAGTTTTCTAATCATGGGAACAAAGTTTATACAAGTCTTTTTGTGGTTACTAACATCAATTCATTGGCCAGCAGTTAAATATTTTTCAATTGAGTTCGTCAGTTCTTAACTACGTGAACAAGTTTTATAAGCACGCCTTTTTCGGTTGCTAATAATAATTATTGGTCATCAATTAAACACCCAATCAATTTCGTCAGTTTTTAATCATGTAAACAAATTTTATAAACACATCTTTTTTTCAGTTGCCACATTAGTCGCCGCCCCAGTTACTACTCTTTTCATTATGCCGTAATTCCAACGAGGAGAAAATATATATATATACACACACATATATTAATGCACAGGTTGTGTACACTTTGAATGTGCAACGCGGTGGTGACAGTAGGGGACGGTTTTGCTACGATTCTTTTGATTGGTTACTTGAACACCAACACAGTTGGGTTTGGTGTGAAGTAGGCTACAGGAATTAGACGGTTGTATGCAACGTAAGGCTTGAATAGAATTCAAGGGGTAAATGAGGGATAATATAGACATTTTAACATAAGTGTAGCAGACGAAAAAATGACACTCTGGTTTTTATTATAAGTTATAGAAATGCTGCCTCTGTTACTTTAATTTATTGAGAAATCTTTATCAAAAAAATTGCTATATTTTTAGAACAGTAACACCGTCATCATCAATCAATAGAACCCGACCTCCTGTGACTTTTGTCACCACTATAACGTACCTTTGTTACTGCCATAAACATAGAAGTAGCCACAATTTTAATATAAATATCTCTATATAAATATTTATGTTGAAAATCGAACCAAACCACATAGTCACAACCCATTTTTATAACCACCATCACCCCTTCGAAGCAGGGGCGGATTTATGTGTTGGTAGAGGGGCACGTGTCTCCCATCAGATTTAAAAAGAAAAAAAAATTTATATGTAATTTCAGTAAAATTTTACACTTTGCCTCCTTTAGATTTGTGAGTGCCTCCTAATTTACTTATATAGGTTAAAGAGTGTCTCCTTAATGAAGTTTCTAGCTCCGCCCTTCTTCCTATCACCTACCTTCATCATCAAACATATTACCATATTCCACCAACAAGTGTGTACACAAATTGGCATGAAATTGTATGGAGTCAGTCAACAACTCACTTTCTTTTCTGTGTTAGAACTTCATTCTTTTATGTTATATATTTCTTTACTTTCTCGCCGATATGTATTGTGGCTGGTAAGGGTTGCAACACCCACTAATCTGTGGCAATATGTTGCATTCATGCTTGCAACAATACATTAGGGTCTATTTGGTTGTGTAAATAAAATAATTTTATTTTAGATTAATTGATTTAAAAATTGTCAATTGGTAATGAGTTAATTCAAAATTTGTGTATGCACTAAACTAAATAGAATATTGATTTTGGGTTAGGTACGAATAATTTTTTTTTTTTTTTGTTATTTTTGACCTATTTTAAGTATACAACCAAAAACATTGAATTCTCTAAATTCATAAAGATTCCAATTTAAAATGACAATCCAAATTCCAATTACCGAAGTTAATTTATTTTCCTCCTACTTCACCTGACCAATGCTATTTGGACAATGCTCTCGGCCAATTGTGGGGCTGTATAAACGCTGCATAAGCCTCGTAAGGGGAGGTATTAATAAGTGAAAAGGGCCCACTTGGTGTAAGGAGCATTGGATGATTTTTCGGGAAGGAGAGGAACCAACCGCCACATCACCATGGGCTAGCTTACGTCATGGGCATAGTGTCAATTGTTGTTCACTTGAGGCGGTTTCCAGAATCAATTGGTTGGAAGTGCATGAAACAAACAGAAACAATAAAGGGAACAAAGGACAACTTACATGCTACACACCGGAGGAAAAAGCACGGCACTGCGGCTTTTATATTAGTTGATAGATATATATATATATATATACACATATATGTCATTATTTACTTAGACTTTGGTGCTACACTTAATTATTTTTATTGATGAATTTGCTCATCACCTAAAAAAAGGGGTTTTTTTTTCTTCCTAGATTTCTTCCTGGTATGGATCACCAAATTATAGAGTGATAAATTTCTTTTTGCATCAGTATTAATATCATCAACAATGTTGTCGCCATCATAGTCGTAGTAGGAGTAACAATACTGGCAGTAATGTAGTTAATAATAATAATAATAATAATAGTAATGATTATAAAACTAAAAAATTATAAAGTAGATAAAAGTACTCAAGACGAAGTATGTATATGGAATAATTTTTTAGAAATTGTCAAATATTTATCATATTAATTCTTCTGAAATTATTAGGACTAGATATTCTGGATCACCTAATATTTTTATTGATAATATAAAACTAAAAAATACAAAATGAATTTTGAGAAATTACCTATACTGTTTCCTGTCTATTTTCTCTCCGTTTCTTCCTTTCTATTTTCTCTCAATATTTCTTTATTTCTTTCTATCTTTCCTAAGTTCCTGAGCTCCTATATCTATACTAATTGAGCCGTGAGCAACTAAGCTACTTAAGGCAATAGCCGCCTATAGTGAGGTCATCTATGACGGACGATATTTCACAACACTCCTCTTGGATGATTGCAATACATAGTAAGGTATGTTATAACTGTCTCATTAAAACCTTGTTAAGAAAAATTCAGTGAGAAAAAAATCTTAGCGAAGGAAAAATAGTACAGTGCTTAACTCCTCATGTTTAATCAAAACTTGTTTGCTTCATAATAGATTTCTAAGACAGCACGTACTAATGCTTTGTACTAGTTTTTCAAATGTTACAATTTATAGTGATTTAGTAAATAAGTCTGTCAAATTATCACTTGAACATATTTATTGGATATCAATATCACCGTTTTTTTAGAGCTCATGTGTATAAAAGAATTTTAAAAAAATATATTTAATTCTGTCACATTTGATGTGACCTCCTTTAACTTGTGCAACAATTAACAAGGACAAAAGTAGATAGTGAAGATAATGTATATATAGCAAACCCCGAAACAATTGTTGGCCGGCCTTAAATTAACATTTTACAAACACCTGTCGATTTGGATCCTAAATCTCCATTTCAATCAATCCATGTACTATTATATGTATTATTAAAATTACGTTGTCTTATATTGAAAGTTTTATTTTCTTATATATAAGT
Source organism: Euryodendron excelsum (assembly GCA_033060915.1). Taxonomy (NCBI): domain Eukaryota; kingdom Viridiplantae; phylum Streptophyta; class Magnoliopsida; order Ericales; family Pentaphylacaceae; genus Euryodendron; species Euryodendron excelsum. The sequence continues at coordinate 4,208,038 of CM065397.1, read as the reverse complement.
TTGAAGTAATTTATTCTTAAATAAGCTTTAGCCAACTCATCATAACTTTTAATTTTTATTTTAGCTAACGTATCGATACCTCAATCAATGAAATTCTAACTAATTATGATGTGTTTGGATTAAAGATTTGATGACATAAAAGAAAAGGAAAAAAAAGTGAGAAAAAAAAAAGAACAAATTATCCTTTCTTTTTGTTCTCTATTCCCTCACTTTTTTTTCTTTTATGTTTTCTTAATAAATTCAGATTTCAAACACAATATTAGAGTCAGAATCTGATTTCGTTATTCAATTCTACAAAAGTCATAGGCTCATAATTGCTGCTAAATCACAATATAGCAAGTTTTTCTTTGTTATATTAACCTAAGTTGATTTTGGTATCTCTCCTCTTCAAATATTATCATCAATGATGATAATGCACATACAGCACCGCACTCTTAAATTGTTCCCGCAATCAGTAAATTTCCTCCATCTGATCACTTGGTGTGTAATGACTTCTTTCATGTATTACTCCAAATAAAAATCACTTCTTCAAGTGAAAGTATAATTAAATTAGGACAAGGAATTCCTTTAGCTTAGGTTGAAGAATTACTCTTATCCTACATACGTGGCAGCACATCAAGTTTTCACGTGCTATAACACTAATATTAAGTTAAATAACTCTAATACCTAAATTATTTTTAAATTTTAGCCACCATTAATGAGATTATTATTTCAATAAAAGATATTCAAATAACAAATAAATGTATTAATGCATGATCAAATAATATATTGTCACATATATAAAACAATAGAAATTCTTACAATCCAGATATCAAAATCACATTGAAATCGATATCCATTAAATTATTCAATGGATAGATGCCAAAATCACGTTGAAATGCCGGAGGTCGCCTTCGATATTAGGCTGAATCTGTGGAGTGTGGACCATATGATGTGTACCTGTATATGAGAGAGTTAGAGATGCCGATTTGGAAGCCAATACAAGTGCCCTCTCACTGTAGCACATTTATATATGTATATATAGTCATTTTGAAGTCATCGTAGGTTGTACTTAAAGAGTCCGTTTGGAACTTGCAGAGAAGAGCAAAAGGGAAGAGACTTTTTCTTTCTTTTTTTTCTTTTCTTGTTTGATTCTACTTAGAGAAGGAAGTGAAGGGAAAAAAAAAAAAATTTTAAACATCTCTATCTCTCTTTTCATTCACTTTTGTTTTCATTTTCGTTACAAAACCAAATAATAAAGGAAAAATATTTTCCTTCACTCTCCTTCCCTCTCCCAAGTTCCAAACAGGCTGTAAAAATATTTAGAAAGCAACTTTGCTGAGAACATATATTAGTGTCTTATTAGATCTTTCGACAAATCAAAGATTTATCTGTGAGACCTCCGCAAATTACAAGTGCAAGGCTGTGGGAAAGTACCAGTTGAATATTAATCTACTGTATGGACTTACGTATTCGGAAAGGTAAAAATCTGATCTTAATTAACAACAATGCCTGCACGGATCTGCCAATAAACAAAACAAAATTGAGAGCTGGCCATGGAATTCATGCGGAATCAGTCTTTTTCCGAATCAGTCTTTTTCCTTCTATTATTTATTGGATGAATAGGCTGCACGCCAACAATTCAATTCATTGATCCATTGTTTTTTCCGCTTAGGCTCAAAATCAATCAATACAACTATATAGTGAGCTCTTCCGCAAAACTTTTTAAGTTGTAGTTGCTTAATCCTTTCCCAGCTGAAAAGCATTGTTTGTTACCATGGTTTCAGATAATCTTTTAGATAGGCTTTTGTGTACAGTCCGCAACCATGAGGTTGCTCGAGCAGTTCTTCCAGTCTCAATTCTGACTCTAGCCATCTTCTGGTACGTACGGACATGTGTGAAATCAAGAAAGGGAATGGTGGCTCCACTGCCACCAGGACCCCGTGGCTTGCCAATAGTCGGATACCTCCCATTTCTAGGCACAAACCTGCATGAATCTTTCACTGAATTGGCTCATCAGTACGGCTCAATCTACAAGCTCTGGCTCGGAAAGAAATTGTGTGTTGTGATGAACTCACAATCCCTAGCGAAAGAGGTGGTTCGTGACCAGGACACTATATTTTGTAACCGAGACCCTCCTATTGCAGGATTGGCTTTTACATATGGCGGACTTGATATTGCATGGGCTCCCTATGGCTCCTATTGGCGCACCATGCGTAAAGTATTTGTCCGAGAAATGCTGAGTAACACCAGCTTGGAGGCTTGTTACAGTCTTCGAAGAGAGGAGGTTCGGAAGACTATTAGAGAAGTGCGTAGCAAGATCGGCACATCGGTGGACGTTGGCGAAATAACTTTTCTAACAGAGTTTAATGTCATAACAAGAATGCTATGGGGAAACGAATTTGACGGCCAGAAGGCTAATAGTGTTGGAGCTGAGTTTCGAACAGTGACATCAAAGATTATGGACCTACAGGGTGTGGCAAACGTCTCTGATTTCTTCCCAATGCTTGCAAGGTTTGACATACAGGGAGTGGAGCGGCGAACGAAGACTCTGGTCCTCTCCCTCGATCAAATTTTCAATTCCATAATAGATGCGCGCGTGAAAACGGATATGGTCAATGGAGAGGAGGCATTCAAGGACAAAGGAGGGAAGGATTTTCTGCAGATCCTCTTGGAGCTCGAGGTCCAGGAAGATACTGGAATACCAATTACCACGACACAAATAAAGGCCTTGTTGATAGTAATTTCTTCTTCTCTCAAAACCTTTATGGTAGATATGATCAGCATACTTATATAATAGTTCTCCTCAAGATTTCCTATGCCAAGATTTCTTCCTTTGCATATAGTTATATCAAGTCTGCCACAGGACTAGCTTGGTATGATGATTGTAACCATTTGATTATACTACCCGTACACTTAATCATCTAGATGGCATGCACAACATATAGTTTTAGTCTCACCCTTTCTTTCCATGTTAACTAATTGCCTATTTCCAATGGAGTCAAATTCTGAGATAGGGTATCTGGGGGTTGCATTTTCTGCCATATAGTTACCCTATTGATTCATCAACTTAATTTGTTATTAAACTGGTTTTGGGTTCAAACTTAACCTATCTCGGAAATGCAATTTATGTAATGAAAGATCCAAGAAGAACCAAAATCTCGTATATATAAGTACGCTTTAATACTTCGACATCAAGATGAACTTCACTTTGTTCAATGACAGTAACCAATTTTGTCTAAAGTACTTCTGAAATTCTCGATTCATGAACTTCAAGTTGCGCTTTTTAAATGTTTAAAACAGGACGTTGTTGTGGGCGGAACAGACACTACGGCAACCATGGTGGAGTGGGTGATGGCAGAGACCATGCATAATCCAGAGGTAATGAAAAAAGTCCAAGAAGAGTTATCAGACGTTGTAGGAATGAACAACACTGTCGAAGAGTCCCACCTTTCTGAATTACACTATTTGGATGCGGTTGTGAAGGAAACCTTCCGATTACACCCTGCCCTCCCTCTTCTACTCCCCAAGCGTCCAAGTCAATCTTGCATAGTCAGTGGATACACTATACCAAAAGATACCAAAGTCTTTTTGAATGTCTGGGCAATACATAGGGATCCTAAGGTTTGGGACAATCCATTAGAGTTCAAGCCCGAGAGGTTCTTGAGTGGCACTTGCAAATGGGATTACAGTGGCAACAATTTTCAATACCTTCCGTTTGGATCCGGGAGAAGAATATGTGCTGGCATTCCCCTCGCAGAGAAAATGGTAATGTATGTGTTGGCTTCGCTTCTGCATTCATTCAATTGGCACTTGCCAGAGGGTGAAGAGCTTGATCTTTCAGAAAAGTTTGGGATAGTTGTGAAGAAAAGTACTCCCCTGACTGCTATCCCCACACCAAGGTTATCTGATTTGAAGCTTTATGCGTAATCCTAACTATGTTGTTTGGTAGAATAAAACAGGAGTTGCTCTTGTGTGAGCTCGTCTAATCCTGCTGCTACTGTACTGAATAAAGTACTTCTTAAATACTGTTTGCAAACGCATATTTGTATCTTTACTTCTGCAGCCAAATTGATCAGTTTGGAAAGAAATGGCAAAGCTCTTGACCTTGATTTCTCAGTGCTGGCATTCCTGCTGGTTGTTATCCCCACCCAAAGGTTATCTGATTTGAAGCTTTATGTGTAATACAGGGTATGTTGATAGATAGAATAAAGCAAGTGACTCTGGCTGTTGTGTGACCTCGTCTAATTCTGCAACTACTGTAGTATGAAGTACATCTTAAATAATATCGCAAAACCCATATTGTATCTTTACTTCTGCAGCCAAATTGATCAGTTTGGAAAGAAATGGCAAAGCTCTTTAACTTGATTTCTCAGCTCGTCTAAGTGTTTTCTCAAACTGCGTGTGAATCAAAGATTTGGTAAATTTTATTCACTTTTTTCTTACCTTTTTCCTGTTCTTTTCTTTTTTCTTGATGAATTCGGATTCTAAACACAGTATTCAATATAATAATTACATTCAATAAGACGTTTCTTTATGATAACGATCAAAGATTAATTACAAAACACACTCTATGAATTATAACTCAGTATTATTATATCTCTTTAAACTTTAAAACGTAACAAATTGGTCTGCTAAACTGTCAATTTATATCAATTAACTCCTTCTGTTAGCAATATATTAGTAATCAGTTAAGAGAGTAACTGACCAAAAATTCATTTTATACCTAAATTATACTAACTGAAGGGGCAAGGGTGATACTGACCAAGAATTTAAATCCTTGGCGTAAATTGGTGAATGGTGCCACTGATACAGTTTTGGGGTTTTGGGTGCTAGACGGCGGAGATGTATTGGACATATAAGCGAGGAAGAAACGCTGCCATTAGTTAAATTTGACTAAGGGCCAGAAGCGATCATGTATCTGTGGAATATAAGCCGTGTACTTGTATGAGAGAGTTCGAGATGCCGATTTGGAAGCCAATACAAGTGCCCTCTCATAGGTGCACAACAATACATAGTCATTTTGAAGTCGGTATAGGTTGTACTTAAAAATATTTAGAAAGCAAGTTTGCTGAGAACAAATATATTAGTATTTTATAAGATCTTTATACGCACCAAAGATCTCTTTGTGAGACCTCCGCATTTACAAATGCAAGCTTGTCGGAAAATGGCAGTTAGGATCTTAACAAAAGTGACTACATCTATGCTAAAAAACACAAAATCGAGAGCCGGCCATGGAAATTGGCAGTATCTGCACGTGGACAACATGCGGAATCATTTTTTTTCCTTCTCCTATTATGTATTTGATGAATAGGCTCCACGCCAACAATTCAATTCATTGATCTTCGTTTCCTTTTTTTTTTTGTTGGCCCCTTAGGCCCAAAATCAATCAACGCAGCTATACAGTGAGCTCTTCTGTAAGAAATTTTTAAGTTGTAGTTGCTTGATCTCCTTTCCCAGCTGAAAAACATTGTTAGTTACAATGCTTTCAGATGATCTTTTAGATAGGCTTTGGTGATGGGAAGATAGCAACAAGAAAGTTTACGAGCTTGGACGAGCAATTCTGACACTAGCCATCTTCTGGTACGTGCGAACATGTGTGAAGTCAAGAAAGGGAATGGTAGCTCCATTGCCTCCAGGACCCCGTGGCTTGCCAGTAGTCGGATACCTCCCATTTCTAGGCACAAACCTGCATTAATCGTTCACTGAATTGGCTCATCAATACGGCCCAATGTACAAGCTCTGGCTCGGAAAGAAACTTTAGTTTGTGGTCCTACCAAAATTGACTTTTTTTTTGCTTATAAATTAAAAAAATATAGGCTTAAAAGTCCTATCAAATGGGTCTTAATGTTGTAACGAGCATGATGTGGGGAAGCACATTTGACAGCCAAAAGGCTAGTACTGTTGGAGCTGAGTTCCGAGCAGTGGCATCTAAAATTATGGAACTATTGGGTATGCCAAACGTCTCTGATTTCTTCCCAATGCTTGCAAGGTTTGATATACAAGGAGTGGAGCAGCAAATGAAGAATCTATTCCTCTGTGTTGATCATGTTTTCGATTCCATAATAGATGCAAACATGAAAATGGACAGGGTCAATGGAGAGGAGACATTCAGGAACGAAGGAAAGAAGGATTTTCTGCAGATCCTCTTGGAGCTCAAGAATCAGGAAGATACCGCAACAACCAATTACCACGACAAAAATAAAGGCCTTGTTGATAGTACGTAATTTCTTTTTCCCACAACATTATTATACTTTGTGGTAGACATTAACTACAGATTTCAGCATACTAATAAGTAGATCTCCTCAAGATTTCCTATGCCAAGATTTCTTCCTTTGCATTCCTTTAGTATATCAAGTCTGCCAAAGGAATAGCTTGGTATGAAGATTGTATCGATTTGATTATTGTATATATATCCATATATATCCCATTAGAAATTCTCGATCCATGGACTTAAAGCTGTGCTTGCAAATGTTTACAACGTAGAGGACAATGTGGTGGGCGGAACAGACACTACAGCGACCATGGTGGAGTGGGTGATGGCAGAGACTATGCATAATCCACAGGTAATGAAAAAGGTCCAAGAAGAGTTATCAGACGTTGTAGGAATGAACAACACTGTCGAAGAGTCCCACCGTTCCAAATTACACTATTTGGATGCCGTTGTGAAGGAAACATTCCGATTACACCCTGCTCTCCCTCTTCTAGTCCCCAAGTGTCCAAGTCAATCAATCTTGCATAGTCGGTAGATACACCATACCAAAAGATACCAAAGTCTTTTTGAATGTTTGGGCAATACATAGGGATCCTAAGGTTTGGGATAATCTATCAGAGTTCAAGCCTAAGAGGTTCTTGAGTGACACTTGCAAATGGGATTCCAGTGGCAACAATTTTCAATACCTTCCGTTTGGATCCGGGAGAAGAATATGTGCTGGCATTCCCCTCGCAGAGAAAATGGTAAGGTATGTGTTGGCTTTGCTTTTGCATTCATTCAATTGACACTTGCCAAAGGGTGAAGAGCTTGATCTTTTAGAGAAGCTTGGGATTGTTGTGAAGAAAAGGACACCACTGATTGCTATCCCCACACCAAGGCTATCTATCACGGGTTGCCACTCGTGGCACGTCAGGGGCCGCGAAAAATTTTGGCGTGGGGCATGTCTGAGCATGATTGGCCGGTGGCATGGCAATCTCGTAATTTGTATTTTTCATATTTATTGGATTTATGGATTATGACTCCTCGAGGGGGTAGGATGTTTCCTCCTATCAGTTTGGAGATGGCTCAGAATGCTATTATAAGGGGGGCATGGTATTGACTCTACCACCCCCTAGTGCTACCGAAAGGGCCAGCATTCAAGTGAGTCCCCCAAGGGAGTGGGCGAGACTTGGGGGCCGGCTGTAGCACGTGGCTGCAGTCCTCATGCTAGTCAAGGGGCTACATGGGCGGCATTGTGCCGGTGGGGCAAATGTTGGGCATTGGCGTCGAGGATGGGGTTGTGGCATTCGCACCCGCTACGCCATAATTATAAAGTGGTGGGGCTTATGTCCATGACGGATTGGACCTCGGTGTGCACACTTGCATGCCGTGTGTCTCGTGTGCACTTGCGCATTGGGTTCACGCTTGTGCACACGGCCGCTTGGTTTGGCTAACATTGGTGTTGTGGGGCACAATGTTGTGGGCTTATCAGTTGCTATTCGGTGGTGCCTTTCCTTGCGGGCAACCTTGACGCGGGGCGTTAAGAGTTTCATGGATGGAGGCGTTGTGCCTAACAGGTGATGTTTGGCCGACGCGCGCATGTCTAGTTGCACATGGCCATCCGGCTTGTGCTTCGCGAGGGACTGGTGCTAAGCACATTACTTGCCATGTGTGCGCGCATTTGAGAATGGCGTTGCTATCGCCTATAGCTTGGGTTGCCTTATGGCTTAAGCATCAGAGGTCCGTGCTTAAAGAGTTATGCGGGGCATTACGGATGGATCCTGGACAAGCGCATAATCTTATGCCTTGGTGTTTGAGTTTGGCGGGACTATTGCTTGGTGCATAGTCGCCTCACGGGTGCATTCCGCTGCATATGATCATGGCGGGTCGCATTAGTGTCACCGTATGGTGCCCGGCCTGCCAGCCCGTGACACTATCTAATGCGTGATACAGAGTATGTTGATTGATATAAAAAATAATAAAAAAAAAATTAATAAAAGAAGCAGGTTTTGCTAGCTATTGTCTGAGCTCGTCTAATCCTTCTACTGTATTGGATAAAGTACTTATTAAATACTCTCGAAAACTCATATTGTCGGCGCATAATTTTTTTTAGCTTTTTTATGTTACTTTTTTGATTTATCAGTAAAAAAAATTAAAAAATTATAGTTTTTTTTCCTTTTATAAGCTAAGACTCGTAGAAAAATAAAAAAAATAAAAAAGCTAAAAAAAATTTAACTTTTTTATTACTTATAAGTCAAAAAAGTCAAAACAAAAAAATCTTGAAATAAGCCATATGATAGGCATTTTATATCTTTACATCTCTTGCCCATGAATTTAAGTTGTGTCCGACTTTGTAAAGGTATGTTTCTCTTTGGTGCGTTTGTGCACAAGTTATTTGCTTGTGCACAACACGTGTACTTGGGATTTGATCCCAACAAGTGGTATCAGAAAGCCTTTTAAACTCACAACAAATCTAATGATTATGCAATTTTTGGGGGGTTAGAGGGACCTTTTTTGTGATATCTGTTTTAGTTAATAAGACAAATAATTGGATAATGACAAAAAGAAAAATAATATTCTTATAGAGAATTTGTATACAAACTCCTATTAGATGACATTGGTAGTGATAGTTTTGTAATTAAAAATTATTATAATGAGTGTTTTGTTTAAAAGTATAAAGTTTTCTCATTATTTTGTATAAATTTTCTATTTATATAGTATCACCCCTTCAAAAATACTATCATTACATATTTTTTGTAAAAAAAATTTAAGAGTCATGATATGAGTATTTATTTTAAATATAATGATATATAAACAAAAAATTCATATATAATTATCATCGACATAATAAGGCACTTGTTTTTGTGAGATTTTCACCAGACTTATTCATTTTTATGAAATCTTTTTATAAAATAATAATTTTTATTTTAAAATAAAATATACTCATCCAACTACAAGACGCCTTACCTAAAGTATGTACTAAGTTTTACTCTTTTTGGCCTTTTTGCCTCAATCATCAGCAGAGGGAATCTTTATCTTGAGGGGTCTTTATCTTGTGCGGAGGGTGTGCCACTTGTGAACCTGATTTAGGAGTTGTGACAGTGCCGTGTAAGCAAATGTGAAGGTGATGGGTTGGCTTTTAGCCTTTACGAGACCACTTTAAATTACTCTATATTTAGTTCTGTTATCTGAATTTTGAAATTCTTATAATAAGTTTCGTAGCTCAATTAATATTCAAATAATAAAGTTTCGTCACTTTCGTGTGGAGCTGAATTCATACTCAATATGATCAATACTCAAATCGCAGTGACCATTACATTCACTTGATCATCATAATGTGATAACCTATTTGTCAACGCAATTTCTATTTTTGTGTTTCAACTTTTCACTCGTCTAAAGAAACACAAATTATTATTTTTTTCCTGCTCTAGAATTTTCACTTTTGTGGACCTACTACCTTAAAGTTTTGAAAATTTTTTTTATACTCCATAAATTTTTAAATATTTAGAATATAATATAGTGTATTGATCATTTTTAAATTTTAAAATTTTTTTTTACTCCAGTAAATTTTTAGATGTTTAGAATACAATACAATGTGTTGATTTTCAAAACTTTCTAACCCTTCTTTCAACAAAAAAATTACCATGACTCTCTCTCAATGAAAATTTTGGGCTTAGTGGCGGACCAAAATTCATATTAAGGGGACCTAAGATTAAAAAAAATTAAATTTCATAAGGACCAAGATTATTTTCAAGGAAAGAAGTCAGGTAAAAAGTAGAAAATTTGATTATTTTCTTATACTTGAGGTACGAGTTGATAAACAACTGAAGGCCGCAATACATCTCGCCATCTCAGTCACTATTCTCCACCAGGTTTCTTAATTACGTTAACAAAAATATGACATGACTCGATTTAAGAAAACATTAAAGAATATATCTCTTGGATTTCACGTCATATTTTATAAAAAAAAAAGAAAAAAAAGAAAATAGAAAGTAATAACTTTTTCATAGTTAAAATTCAAAAAATATGATAAATAATAAAAAAAGATAAAATTTTAAAAATGAAAATCACTTTTTCTTTTGTCACTTTTATTTTTTCCCTCTTCCCTTTCTTTCATCAATTTCCAAACAGGCGGGGCACCAATTCCATTGATCGCAACCTTGCAACAATATACCATTTGACGGAGACAGAGGGAGGAGAGACCCAGAGAGAGAGAGAGCCACCAAAGCTTCACCGTCTCTTCTTCAATCCAACTATTACACAACTTCTAAAGTAGAAGCGAAAACGATTCCGAGTCTACCCTAACCCTAACTCTACAATGTATATATGCTAATTTGTGTTTGTATATATATACATATCATAGATTCATAGGCAAGGGCAGTAAAAGTTAGGGCTTTGATCACAGTATCAGGCCCTATTTCCGGCAAATGACGCAGTTGAAACCGATAGTATCGCACATCGACAACATTCCGTCTACTCCCGGAAAGTTCAGGCTGGAGAAATCGCCGCCGTACATTCACCGCCTTCGGTTCCACACCTCCCTCCCGAAGCTCACCCTTTGGTCCTTCCTCTTCCTCGCCATCTTCATCATCTTCTTTCTCCTATCGCCGCTGTCAGCGCCGCCGCCGCCACCAACCGCCGAGTCTTCTCGCCGGAATCTTCAGAACACTAATTCCTGGGGTGGCCCTGCCTGGGAGCGGCGCGTTCGGTCCTCGGCCCGCGTCCGCTCTCGGACCGGCCTCACCGTGCTGGTGACCGGCTCGGCGGGTTTTGTCGGCACCCACGTCTCGATCGCGCTGAAGCGGCGCGGTGACGGCGTCCTCGGGCTAGACAATTTCAACAGTTATTACGACATTGGCCTCAAACAGTCCCGCACGGTTCTCCTCGAGCGGGCCGGCGTGTTTGTCGTCGAGGGCGACATTAACGACGCCTCTCTTCTGCAGAAGCTCTTCGATGTTGTGGCGTTTACGCACGTAATGCACCTGGCGGCTCAGGCCGGAGTGCGGTACGCAATGCAGAACCCGAGTTCGTATGTTCACAACAACGTTGCTGGTTTTGTGAGCCTTCTTGAAGCGTGTAAATCGGCGAATCCCCAGCCAGCGGTTGTATGGGCTTCGTCCAGTTCGATTTATGGACTCAATTCAAAGGTACCCTTTTCAGAAAAAGACCGGACGGACCAACCTGCGAGTCTCTACGCCGCAACAAAGAAGGCAGGCGAAGCAATTGTGCATACATATAATCATATACATGGTCTGTCAATTACTGGGTTGCGGTTTTTCACCGTGTATGGGCCATGGGGTAGGCCTGATATGGCGTATTTCTTCTTCACAAGAGATATTCTGAAGGGGAAGCCAATTACTATATTTGAAGGTCCCAATCATGGTACCGTTGCCAGAGATTTCACCTACATTGATGATATAGTGAAGGGTTGTTTGGCGGCATTGGACACTGCAAAGAAGAGCACAGGCAGTAGTGGGAAGAAGAAGGGCGCAGCACAATTGCGGATTATCAATCTGGGGAACACATCACCGGTTCCTGTGAGTAAGCTTGTGAGCATATTGGAGAAGCTTTTGAAGGTGAAGGCTAAACGGAGGGTGTTGGTTATGCCAAGGAACGGAGATGTGCCATTCACGCACGCAAATATAAGCTTGGCGCGTAAGGAGCTGGGGTATAAGCCTACGACTGATTTGGAGACGGGATTGAAAAAGTTTGTCAAGTGGTATCTTAGTTACTATGATCCTAAGAAGAAAAGTGCCTGGTGAATCTCCAGTACAGGTTCTGCAACAATCCTTTGAATTAAGCTTTATTTTGGTTGCCCATGATGTTGCTGCCACTTTCGGTGATTAATGCTCTCTTCTTCCACAAATAACTGTAATACCAGGAGAAATTTTGTCCTCCAATGGGCAGTGTTGTTGGTTGTCCTGCATTTTTTTTGCAGGCATTCCTGGTATGTGCTAACTCAGTAGTAGAGGCCTTCTTCATTGTTCTACCACATACTGTTTTTTAAGGGTCTTATCTGTAGCTTAGGCATTGTACATTCCATGACCGATCGATTGCAAGCATGTCTGTTTGATGGACCTTTTCTATTATATTTAGGTGATTTTAATGAATAAAATATCATTTGCCCTATTTGGCCTTCAAACTGTCCCATCATGCTGAGTTGATTTGCATCTGGATTTGTCTCCTTAATTTTGATATGAGATGGTGGTATGGTGTAAAAGGCTTCGTTGCTTTGAAGTAAATGGTTCTTATACTATTAGGATCCTGTACATAGCTGCTCTATTCAGCAGGTTGATTTTTTTTCACTGTTATGTTGGAGATGCTCATGATCTAAGATTAGTATTTTTGAACTTCCATTTACATTTTCTGTGTACCTTGGAGGCCAATGTTCATCAATAAGTGTTATACTTTTGCAACCTGCAACAAGAATGTTTTCTAGAAAAAATTATGATGTTAAAGTACTGATGTATTGAAAGATTTTGTTCAACTTTTGTTCCTGGTATAAAGCAATTGAGACAATTGACTCTAAGTGACTAAGTTTTTAAGCTCAACTGCAGCGGCTCTATATTCTCTCTTTTTTTCTTTTGGGGTTCTTTTATCCGCATATATGACTCTGATATTACTTTCAATTGTTATTGCTTTGCCTCTTGGTGAAATCCCCATGGTGTATCAGATCCGTCTCTAGGATACGGTCCTTCTGACCTTTGGCTGCTAAACCTCATCTTTGTTAGCTATTTTGGTAACTTTGGAAATAGCTCAATCTTTTGGATACTAGTGACTTTCGGTAACCATTTTTCTGCTTCTTTAGCAAGTTGGATAGAGGAACTCTGAGATTTTGTGAAGTGCTATTCTTTTGGAATGCAGTGATCGTATGAGCTGTAGTTAAGAGGAGCAATTTGACTATTTTGCAAGATTGGAGCATAGACATTAAGCAATATGTAGCTTCTTGGTGACATTGTGATTGTAAGCTGTAATTGTCTAGACAACATAAAGAAAAACAAGGGAGACAATTGATTAAGAAAAAAAATAATGATAAGTTTCTCTTGGAAACATCGATCAGCAAAAACTTTTTTTTCACTTAGCTTTTTGACCTTGTAGATGCTTCACTAGATAAGCTAGTTCATGTAAGATTTGATGGCTACATCAGGTGGAGTTTGGGCCTATTCAGAAACAACTTGCATTTGTGTTTTTCTACATGGCTAATTTGTTCGGGGAAGTCAAAACGAATATATATAATACTCGGAAGACCTGATAATTTATCGATACCTGTAGGCATTTTCCTTAATTAGCACAAGAAACATACGTGTATTCTAGAGTGCTACAGTGTTTGGTTATTTTCCAGTTTCGGATACATGTGATGCAAAAGATGTTTCTTTACTTGATAAAAATTACATGCATGAGTATACAATTTAATGGCAGATGAACCCAGTTTGCCTGTTGTATTAATAATCTCTTTGAGTATATGAATTTTTAGATGATATAGTCAACTGAAAATGAAGAATTATAGTCAACTAAAATTCACCCAATTATTAACGGGATACAAATTCTGGTAGAACCTTAAAACAAGTCCTTTTTAATTTCTAACGAAATTAAAATGTATATTTTTTTAAGAAAAATAAATCTTTAACAGATACCATTCCTAGGTGCCGTTAAACCAGATTACAGAGGGGCTTGTTTCTGCAATAAAGTGATGGAGAATCAACGACAATGAAAGTAATTCTAGAACAAAGAGATGAAGATTGACGCATGCCTCGTAATTTTTTTACTGGAGAGCCAGAGTACTGGAGATTTTCTCAGTGCTGGATCTGCTGAGTTTTTTCTTCTATATCTAAGATTAAAGTGGGAAAAGGTAACCTACTTCCAAATTTCAGTGAAAATAATTTTAGAACCTGTCATCTTGCAATTTGGCCCGCTCAATCTTAGGTTTTGTTTAGTTCTTTTTGCTTCATTTCAAGTTTTTATGCATGGCTGGCCAGTGATATTGGATTGAGATCTGTGGAGATTGTGACCTTTTCCCACTTGTGTTTCCAGTGTCTATAGAAAATAATTTCATTTCGTTTCTCTTGATTAAATTGCCTCATGGTGGTATTTATGGCTTCCAAATTTCCTCTGGATCTGTTACACGTACTTTCTGATACAAGACTTGCCACTATTCTCTAGTGGAGGGGATTGTCACTAGATGTCTTCCAGATGTAATTGAAGAAAAGCTAAGACATAGACCTACAGCTAAATTTTGCCATATTTTTCCCAGCAATTTCTATGCCTAGTTTGATTGTCTGTCTCATTCGAGACAAGTTGGGTGGCATGATGAATCTTTAGAGTTAATCTATGAAACTTGAATTATTGTTGATTATAAACTGATTGGAAATTAGTATCTTCTTTTCATCCAGAAGGTTCTTAGTCCGGTTGCAGGGTCTCGCAAGGTCAGTATATGTTTTGGAATCTCCTCATGTTGTTTCTGCATGTTTGTGATAAGATTGCCTTTGAATAGAAGAAGATGAAAATATTGGCTCTAGCACCTGAACTGCACACTTGAAGAGTTGGATTATTGTGATTTTTTTTGGTCGAAGGCATTGCTCCCACTTGTATCGTGATTTTTAGATTAATTGGGAGGAGGTTTTGATCCCGAAACAACCAATGATTTAAAGCAAGAACTTGTATCCTGCAGATGCCTTAATCAGATTAAGTAGCTGAAAATATTCATGTCTAATTTTATTACAAGAATGTCCATCACTCCATGCACTTCATATTTTGATAATATGATGTACTTTACATTGTTTGAAAGTAAAAAACAAAAAAAAAGTATGCATAATCTGACCTCTAGGTTACATTTAAGAATGTATCTACATAAGAATTATATGTATACAATTGCAGAAGAATCAATTATTACAAGAGGATCCGTGATGAGAAAACTTTAAAGGAATTAATCACCATAAAGAAACATAACTATTAAAATCATCAGATTTATCACTGTCCCTTTGTACATTCTTTCATAAAAATTCCACTCATTTGACAGCAAAGAAACATTACAACTTGGAAAAGAGAAGAAGGGCTCTGTCAATTAGCTATAAGTTCTGGAGTCTTTCTTCTCCAGGTTCTCGCAGGCTTCAAATTGACTTGATTTATAGACATTTTTCTGTAACTCAATTCTATTTGCCAAATCCTATGTGATTCACTGAACAGTTGATGGTTATAATCCTGTGAAAGGATGATTATTAGACAAAACTTAACAGGGCATCGAATGGCATGCCAATGAGATTGACCTTTCTGGGGACATCTAGCTGGACATAAAACATTGAAGAGATCACTTCATAGAACTAAATCATGGTCGCGGGTCGAGACGCGGACGCGGTTGGGATGTAACGGACGCGGTTATCGCAGATGTTACGTAACGGGATGTTATCACCGTGGTCGTGAACTTTTTTTTTTCAGACCAGCAAATTTTTATAAAATTTATTATTATGCATATCTTGGCTCCAAAGCAATTTATACTATTGGTTTAGATGATTTTTGATAAATTTCAATAGACTTGAATGGAACATTTATATAACAGTATTATAATATGACACTATTTCTTTTATAAGTCCAAAGTTTGTTCATTGATTGTGTTTGGATATTCATTCAATAATTATATATTTTTGTTCAAGTTTAAGAGTCTGAGTCATTTAATAAAATAAAAGAGATAAGTTAAAGTTTGAGTCCCTTTAATAAAAATATAAAAAAGGAGAGAAGTTTAAAAATCAATCTAAGCAATTTAATAGCCTAGGGTAAGGGGTAAGAGAAAAAGAATAGCCACTGAAAATTGAAATGTAAAAACATCGACTCAAACAAAAGACAAACATGAGAGAGAGAGAGACTGAGTCGGTTTGCCGATATGGGCTAATAAGCAAACAACGGCAAATCTGAAGCAGAGAGGCAGATTTCAAGCTAGATCTGAAGCACAGAAGATGAACACCACCTTTTTCTCGGACGGGTGACTGGCGATAGGCGACGAGCAACACCAACAGCAGTAAATCAAGGCTCAAATTTCTTTACCTTTCTGTCATTGTTTGTTTGCAACGGATTGTAAAGCCGTTGCGGTCGCCTTAACGGAGGGTAACAACCGTTACAGACACGATTCCGTAACGGTCGCTTCAACGTGACTCAAAGTTTCTTGATATAAAATGTCTGTAACCGACTCGTCATTCACCGATCCCGTAACGTAACGGCCGTAACGCGTGACGGCCGATTTTTAATTCTATGGATCACTTACTCTCCATGAATATTCTTAGCGATGGCTTGTGCACTGCGCCAGTAAATTTCATCGGATGAACGAACGGCGAGACTCAACAAACGATGCCACTGCTAACTAGTGTTTTAGCATTCTTGAATCTTTCATGCATTTGAAGCTGTCGACTTCCAAGAGTTGCAGCAGAAAGACTCCACTCCTGCAGTAAGAATTGAACTCCGGGTTGTACGCTAAATATTTGAGTACAAAATTATTTTCTTAATTGGGGAAAATGTGATGATCCAGTCAAATGGCCAGAAAGTGGGGTTGTTTTTTTTTTTTAATTATATATAATTTTGGGGATTTTTTTATAATTATCCCAAAATTAATTTAAAACAAATTAAAACCTCTATCTCTTCTCTCTCTCTCTCTCACGAACACTCTCAGCAGCCAACTCATCTCTCTCTCTTCTTTTTTTTTTTTATTCTCTGCTTCTTCCTTTTATCTTTTATTTATTTTTTTACTTAGAATAAGATTTTAATACTACTCTTTAGGGGTTTTGTGTTCCTATTTACAAGGGCTTCCGGTGGGTGATTTTGAATCGTGTTTTCGATGAATTCAAGTTCTTGCTTTAAGTTTAATATTTAAAGAGTTAGAGGGGTTACATATAGAATTTCCTATAGGGTTAATATATTTGAGATATACATGTTGTTTGGCGTAAAAATCATTCCTCTAGAATTTTTAGGTCAATTTCTAAATTTATATATATTCAAACAACTGTTGGTCATATTTCTTTTTATCGAGAAATCAAAAAAGCCATACAAAGGTTTTGTCGAGCCTGTTCATATAGTATCTAATCATACGATACTTAAGCTAAGTAATTCCATGAGACCTGTGGAAATTCGGGTCTCTCCAGTTCAACTAGGATCATCATTTTGGAATTTCTACATGAATCAAGATTGAGAAAATAAAGTTTTTCAATGAGGACTCTAATCTGTTGTCGAATCTTACTCAGCGAAATATGGAGGTACTTATGATCTTTCACAATAAGGCGATAGACAGAATTCTAAAAATTTAGAAATTGGTCTAAAAATTCTAGAGGCATGATTCCTATGCCAAACGGCATATATATCTCAAATATATTAATTCAATAGCAAAACTCATGTGTAACCCCTTACCTCTCTAAAGATTGAACCTAGGGTAAAAATTTAATTTCACTGGAAACACGATTTGAAATCACCCACGAGAAGCTTTTGTGAAAAGGAACACAAAACTCTTAAGAAGTGATATTAAAATCTTGCTCCGAGTAAAAGGAAATGAAAGATGAAAGAAAGAAGAGTTAAAAAAAAAAAAAAAGAGAGAAATCGAGAGAGATGGGTCGGTTGCCAATAGGCCCAATAGTGAGAGAGTGAAGAGATAAAGTTTTGATTTGTTTTAAATCAATTTTGGGATAAGTATCAAAAAAGCCCTAAAGTTATATATAATTTCAAAAAAAAAAATCTTATACCTTTGAACAAACTATAGTTGTTAATACTGTATTAGTCAACATATCGTTTTTACTATTGGTACAGTACATGTTGGTATTGGTGCAATATCGGGATTGTCTTGAATTTATTGCAATAAAATATAATATCTATACAAATATATATTTATTTACAAAATATTCACTTAAAAAATTTGACATTACTTTTAACAAATATTATTCAACTTTAAATCATTTTAACATAATATAAACGAGTTATCCAATTCAAATATATATTTAAAAATACTTAAAAGACATATTATTATCTAGTATATCTAATATAAATTTTAATAGACAATTATATCAATGTATAATAAAATTAAATTATTTTAAAATAAATAACACAAATACCAATACCATTCCGTAAATTTGGTATTGATCAGTACTGTCCAGTACTACTAGTATCGGCCGGTATTAGCCGATACATTGACTAGTACGAAAGTTACATTTATTAATACCATTTTATAACCGATACAATATGTACCTCCTTGTACCAACCGGTACGGTGTGAGATTGATAACTATGGAACAAACGACAACTAAGACAAGAAAAAAAAATGGAGCTCAGCTAATATGGTGGCCATCAACTGACGACTGATAGACCACTGCGAGTGTCGTTGGCATTTCTCACTAACGAAATGCAAGCCAAGAGAGAGTAATGATTATGAAGATGTGACATTAGCATCATATTCCAGCTTCCACCACGCATTCTCCTCCTCCTTATATAGACAGTTATCATCTTCCTCGGAAGAAAAGCCTTCAATTTTTGAATCCCAGCTCTTAGCAATATCAAACTCATCATCAAAACCATATAATTTTCTCTCTCTTTCTGGGTCATAAGAGGGTGTTTGACCAACTGGCTTATGAGCTATAAGGTATAAGCTACTTTTAAAAAGTTACTTTTAAAAATAACTTTTTTTGAAAAATGTAATTAGACATAAGTTGCTTTTTTAAGCCACTCACCCAAACACATTTCAAAAAAGCCATAAACATAAACCATAAGCTATTAAATAAGCTACGTCCAAATACCTCTAAGTCCACTCCAATCTATTCCTTCCACCGCCCCACAACCGATGCCACCTCCTTCTTTGCCTTTCCAAGCTTCATTTCTTACCACAAAAATCCAGCATCTGTAGATTCTGCACTTCTCTTAAGAGCCCCATCATTGTCATCACCCACGACAACAGTCTTGAAACATCTTAACCTTGCCTCCTTCAAAATTTTCACAAAATCAGAATCATATGACATAAGGGCAATACATTAAACTCGCCTCTGGTCCATCATATCCACCACATGGTTCCTCAACGCAATGCCTACCGCTGGCAGATTATCCGACACAGTCCTAACCAAAAAAAAACCAGCCCATTTCAACTCGTCCGACAATCCATACCCCACTTTAGGAGTCGAAACATCCCTCACAGCATTCTCGTACTTCTTCATCTTCATTGAAAACTTAGCTACCAACTTGACCCTCATCTTCCCGCTTGCTGACTCTATCAATGCTTATGAATTAGCTTCAAATGATTAACAAGCTTATCATTTGTATAAAATGTCCTCCCATAAACTCGACATATATATGTGGTTTCACTGGCTTAATGATGCCTTTATTCTCCATCTAGTTTAATGAATCCCTCTCTTTCCTTTCTTCCCTAACTTCTGGAGGAACATAATTAAATACGTGATGATTAGCATAATCTGTTGGATGGAGGAGAAGCTTCAACCACTTATGGTGATTAAATTACACACTCAAAAATGTAAAACACAACCAGAAACAACACTGTTATTCAAATCTCTGAAAAAAAATTACAGAGGACTCTCATTCTCTGTTTTGCTCTCTAACTCACTTCTTCTCCTTTCGAATTGATACAATAACACAGATGGCTCTCCTTATTTATAGAAAAATTCACAGTGTGAATACATAGTGTGAATGGTAGTTGATTCTCTTTAACAATGGCAGATTCAATAATGGTTGGCTCTTCTCTTCAACCATGATTGCTGCTTCTAGATGGCTGGCTTCTAGAATGGTCGGCAACTTCATTTTGTCAAGTTGACACTTTTAACATGCCCCCATAAACTTGACCATACCAAGCATGAACTTTATTCTGATGAACACATCATTCTTCAAAGGCTTTGTGAAAATATCCGTCGCTTGATCATTTATCTTGCATGATAACAACTCTACATCTTTCATCTTTATATGCTCACAGATGAAATGAAACATGTGTCTATATGCTTACTTCGCTCATGATGTACTGGATTCTTTGCAAGAGTAATTGCTGAGTGATTATTAACATAAATCTCAATGGGCCTTTCTTGAGAAAATCCCAAATATGTCAGCATATTTCTTAACCAAATACCATGAAACATTGCTGAATTTACAGCAACATATTCAGCTTCACATGTGGACAATGTCACTATTGGTTGCTTCTTGGATGACCATATAAAAGTTGTATCTCTAATGAAAAATACAAACCCTGTTGTACTTTTCCTATCATCCACATCTCTTCCCTGTTGAGTCAAGGTTGATCCCCATGTTGATTTTGATGATAACGAAACCATGTGGTTGTTATCTAATGATTTCAATTGAGTGTGCATATTATATTATCATCATTTGATAACAAGAAAATAATTGAGTTGATCGGTTGAGTATCCAACAAGAAAATTACTTAGGTAATCTTATTATCAAAGAGTTTGAAGATGCTCAAGGAGTTCAACAAGTATTGGAAAGAAGGATGCAAGTGGTGACACCTGAAGAAGATATAAAGTTTGGATATGCATATGTTTGGCAACATCCATGGCCAAATTATTCACTATGAAGACCCTCGATCCTCATGGCTATATTAATCCACTGAAGCATCAATTGCATAAGAAAGGGAGAGCAAAAGCTTGTATGCTCTGAGGCATAAAGCACAAAAGAAAAGAGGAGTAAGTTTTTACTTAACACATTGGAAGATATTGAAGAACTTGTGTTAAAAAGCTTGTCAATAAGGATCAAAGGTTGATGAAGTATAATGAGTTGATACATTCAGCAATTTTCTATTTACAACCTTATTTAGATGACTCTTACAAGACATGGAAGCTAACCTTGAAGATTTGAAGATGTCTTAAAAGTATTGATAAGAAATCACAAAAGTTGGAAGCTTCATTGAAGATTATGTTAAAGTCTTGAATAGATGAAAGAAGTTATAGAAAAAATCAAATTGATGAAGATTAAGCAAAGAAAGTGAAGAAGTTCAAATGAGCATGAAAGATCAGTTAAAGAAAAGAGATCTCAAGTCTTGGAAGCTCTCTTGAAGATTTTGAAGAAAAGTTAGATCAATGGAAGAAGTGATATTGATTGAAGAACTCTAAATGTAATCAAAAGTGTATTGATTTCATTTTGAAGAGTTGAAGGTGTTCTTGAAGTCAACATGTCTTGAAGAAGTCTTTTCAAGCCTTAGAAACCTTAGTTGGATGATCCTTGAAGAGCTTGAAAATATTGAAGAAGATTGAAGAAGTATTGCAAAAGTTAAGGATTTTCCTAAAAGAGTCGACCCCTCAAGCAAAAGAGTCAACTCATTCAAACAGAGGCTGAAAATGTTGATGGAGATCAAAAGAGTCGACCCTTTACTCTAAAAGAGTCGACTCATTCAAATAGAGAGTTAATTTTGTAGTGTCAGACAAAAAGAGTCGACCCCTAGACCAAAAGAGTTGACTCATTTGGGCAAAACCTTCAAAAATCTGCTGAAACACAAAAAGAGTCGACCCCTGCTTAAAAAGAGTCGACTCATTTAAGGTAACGGCTAGATTTTTGAACGTTATACTCCGCCGTTTTCGTATCAAATGGTCTCCCATCCATCTCCAACGACTATAAGCAACTCAAGGCTAGATATACAAGATCCCCAACACATATATGATGATGAAGAACAAGAAGAACATGAGAAGAACTCAAGATTAAGTGCTACAAAGTGATATTTCATCTTCTACATCTTATACTCTATTTTTATTCATTTGGGGGGCTCTTGAGTGAGCTGAAAATTTGTTTATCTACTCTTTGAGAGAGAGTTATTCATTGTACAACCTTTATCTATTATTGGGTTGGTTTGTAAACTTGTGAGTTTGAGTGTTCTTGAGAAAAACACTTGTGAGTTTGAGTGTAGCTTGGGAAAAACACTTGTAAGTTTGAGAGAAGCTTGGACAAAATCTCTTGTAAAGTTTGAGTGAAGCTTGGACAAAATCACTCGTAAGTTTAAGAGAAGATTGGACAAATCTCTTGGGTTTTGAAAGCTTGGGGAAGAACTCTTGTAAGAGTGAGCTAGGCACTTGGAGAAAAACTAGCAGCTGTGTAAGGGAAGTTTACATAGTGGAATACCTTCGAGAGGATCGAGGAAGAGAGGACGTAGGCAAGGTTGGCCGAACCTCTATAAATCTGGTGTTGTTCATTTCTTACTCTATTTTTCTTCCTTGCTTGCAATACCTGCTTGCATTGCATTATATTATTTGTTTACTTGGGTTATTAGTTTGATTGCTCACTGCTACATTGTTTAAATTGTTTTAAGTTACATTATTTGATATAAATTTTATAAAACCCAATTCACCCCCCCTCTTGGGTTGCCTACTTGGGCCAACATTCCCCAATCACTATCTGAGTAGCCAACAAGTTTAAAATCATTAGTAGAAGCATAAAATAATCCTTCATTGATTGTACCTTTTAGATAGTGGAGTATCCTCTTTGCTGCATTAAGATAGGATTGGTCTGGCGTCTCCATGCATCTGTTAATCAATCATATGCCATAGAGTATGTCCGGTTTGGTGCATGTTAAGTATTATAGGCTTCCAGCTAAGCTTTTGAAATATGTAAGATCAACATTACCATTGTTATTCTTTCGGATTGCATGTATCCATACCAAATCTTTTGAGGTTATTCATCACATAAGTACTTTGAGAAATAAAGATCCCATCTTCTCTCTGGTTGACTTTAATACCGAGGATGTGTGCCATCAAGCCTATGTCGATCATATCAAATTCTTTCATCATATTCTTCTTGAAGGCTTCAAACATGGATGAATTGTTGTCTATAAAGATTAAATCATCCACATATAAACATACGAACAACATACCTCATTCTGAATCTTTCTTCACGTATAATGAATGCTCGTATGGACATTGTTGGAATCTATTTTCTTGGAAGTAGTTGTTGATGCGACTATTCCATGCTCGGGGGGCTTGTTTAAGCCCATAGAGAGCTTTCTTCTCTTGGCTGTTGAATTATTTAATCTATACACTTTCCAAGAACATAGCTTTCACATATTTCATTTGGATGATAAATATATGGCAGTCCTCTCACCATCCTCTTGCTTGATAATAGTCTCAACCCTTCGAAGTTGAGATGTCCAAACCTCAAGTGTCATCGCCAGTCTTTATCATTCACAATTACATTCAGACATTTTGCCGAGTCATGCCGAATGTATAAAGCAAACATCCTATTCTTGGAAATTTTCACCCGAGTGATCAGGTTTCCTCTAGCATCTTCAATGGTCAGGTGTGAATCCTTCATTCATATGTTATAAGCCTTTTCTAGGAGTTGTCCTAGACTCAGCAGATTATTCTTCATATCCGGAACATAATAAACATCGGATATATAACTATGACTACTATCCTTGAGCTTGATTAAGATATTACCTCTTCCTTTCACAGAAACTTTGGAGAGATCACCGAAAGAGACTTCTCCTTGGGTTCTTTTTTCAAGCTCAACGAGCACGTGTTTCTTCCTACACATATAATTGTTGGCTCCTGTGTTTAAGAACCAGACATCCTCATCTTTTGCCGTTGCATGATGAGCCATTAGTAGCATGGGGCTTGGCTCATTTGTCTCTACGAGATTAACTTGCTCACCAACTTCATTTCTCGAATTATTTGCATAGCACATTGAGCTGTAATGCCCATAATTATAATAGTGGTAGCACTGCACGTTTCTTTTGTTGTAGATTTGATGGTTAGTGCAACCACCTCTTCTTCTTCGCCCTCTTCCTTTAGGGGCAATGTGTTGTTGATTTTTTCCTCTTCCTCCATTGTTGTGAGTTCTTCCACCTCTTCCTCTGTGATCAGAACTCCGACCTATATAGCCTCAACCTTTGCCTCAATATGCTGGTGGCATATCTCATTTCTCCTTTTGGCTTTCTTGATTTGTTAACTTTGATTGAAGAACTTGCTCTAAGGTTTTTGTTGATGCCTTCTTGTTGATTCTTTGCTCATGAATCTCTAGAGTAGCCATTAGCTCATCAATACTCATCACAGTGAGGTCTTTTGATTCCTCAATTGCTACGATTACGTGCTCAAACTTTGAATTCAATGATCGAAGAATTTTCTTTAATACTTGGATGTCGTTGATCTTTTCACCAGATCGTCTAATGTTGTTGACAATGGTCAAAGTTATGGTAAAATACTCAGAAATTGACTCATTCTCTTGCATCTCTAGTACTTCAAATTCACTTCTCAACATTTGAAGGCAAATTTGTATTGTCTTCTCAATACCTCAAAATGAATTTCGAAGTATATCCCATGCTTTTTTTAAACTAGTGGCGGAAGAGATCTTTTCGAAATTGGCTTCATCAAGGGCCTGATATATCAGGTACAATGCCTTTTTATCCTTCATTCTTGCTTCTCTGAGTGTTCCCTTCACCATCTCACTCAAAACATTTTCTGCAGCTCGAGAGGCTGGTTTTGAATAGCCTAGTTCAACCATATCCTACAAATCTCGTGACCTAATGAGTACTCTCATTTAAATACTCCAATTCTCCCAATGAGTACTCTCATTTGAATACTCTAATTCTCATAATTTTCTTTACCTAACTATGAAAGTTGAGGCTAAAAGAAATTACTTGAATTTGCCATTTTTCACTTGGCAGGGACTTAAGTGAATAATTTTAGATTTTTAGGGGCTAATATGAAATTAAGTTAATTTTGGAGGCCAATTTGTAATTAGGCCAAACTTTAGGGGGCCAATCTGTAATTATAGCAAATTGAGTTTGCAATTCACTGTAGCAGTACTGTTAAAGTACTGTAGCAGTGTCGGTAGGTTCACTATAGTAGTCCTGTAACAGTGTCGGTAGGATCATTGTAGCAGTCATGTATTGAAACTGTGGCGTTATTGTATCGACACTGTAGCGATGACATTTACTGACATCACTTTGTCTTCTCCGTGCTTCACCGGTGAGAACCCGTCGGAAAATTTTGAAAGTTTCGTACGAACTTGTTTTAGCTCCATTTTTTACATCGTTTACAGCGTTGAACTTGTATCAATGAGATGAATCTTCTAGTGTGATCAAAACACAGTTTATAGCAACTACAAATTTTTATCCGGGAGCAAAATTGCTCAACCTAGGCTCTGATACTACTATTGGATGGAGGAGAAATTTCAACCACTTATGGTAATTGAATTACACACTCAAAAATGTAAAACACAACAAAAAACAACGTTGTTATTCAAATCTAAAAAAAAATTACAGAGAACTCTTTATCTCTGTTTTTCTCTCTAACTCACTTTGTCTCTTTTCGAATTGATATAATAACCACAGATGACTCTCTCTATTTATAAAAAAAAATTCACAGTGTGAATACATAGTGTGAATGGTAGTTGATTCTTTTCAATAATGGCAGCTTCAACAATGGTTGGCTCTTCTCTTTAACTGTGGCTGCTTTTAGATGGTTGGCTTCTAGAATGGTCGGCAACTTCATTTTATCAAGTTTATACTTTCAACATAAGCTAACATGTATCTAACTACTCCGAACTCTGCCGTCGCCTTCTTTAACCAAACGGTCCCTTCACACGAAGAGAGTGTTTGGACGTAACTTATTTAATAGCTTATGATTTATACTTATAACTTTTTTTTAAATGTGTTTGGGTAAATGGCTTAAAAAAACAGCTTATGTCTAATCACGTTTTTTCGAAAAAGAATTATTTTTAAATATAACTTTTTTAAAGTAGCATATAGTTTATGGCTTATGGCTTATGGCTTATAAGCCAATTGATCAAACACCCCGGAGGAAATGATTTTGATTGCTTGTTATCCAAATCCCAGAAAATTGTCACATTGTTTTGGGGAAATTTTTGCACCAAAGACCGTGATGGGTCGGAAGGACCCAAATTCTGATTTGGTTCAAAATGACAATATCTATAGAATGCTAAAAATAGAGTTAGGGTTCGCAGTTTTCTAAATGGTGTTGCGTGGAAAATATTACGAATTTCAACAAAACCCATCATAACCATATGTTAAGTTTTGGTATATTGATGATTTGCGATAAGTACCATATTTGCATAAGGAACCAACCTCATCAATAGCTATTACTTGTTAATCTGACAAGGAATTCAGTCGATACAGGGATGAAACATGCACAAAATTTTTTAAGAGCAGCTTGATATAGATTAGGCAACGGACTAAACTTGACAGTGAAAATGGAGGCATACAAGCCAGAGAATCGGTGTAGGCGTGGGGGCAGGAGCAAGCGGCGCGGCCGCACAGCCTATAGAGTTGCACGAATATGAAAGTGGATTTCTGTTTTTGGTTACGGCCCAGCATCTTATGGGCTGATTATAACTTTTTTTTTTTTTGCCTTTTACTTCTTTTATGCCTTTTTAAACTTCATTCTATTATATTTTATAATTAAAAGTCATTTTAATCGTATTTTATTATAAAGTAAATGGTCTTATTTTAACCACATCATTTTGTACAAAATTTCTGTATAATTTTTATGTTTGTATATTATTAGAATCTAAAATATTTGTATGATAAAATTATTAAATTTTAAGGCAAATTATATTAACGCCCCCTCAAGTTTTTGATAATTATAACACTTTATGAAATGACACTATTCACCTTATCAATGACATTTTATCGATCCCAAGAAAATTATCTTTTCTCTCAATCCTAACTCATTTGTTACTCAACCTTATTAAAACTTATCACCTCCTAGTGTGCAAGCAATAATCTTACTACCATATCTTGTGCCACCCCAATGACCCGACCGGTGATCACCACCTCAATCACGGGACAACTAAACCCTTCATTTGGAAATGAAATTTGGGAGTAAGGACTATTTGGTGTGCTTTTATAGGTGATAATAGTATTCCCCTACTTATTTATTTGGCAAACAACCTTTTAGTTTTTTTTATTAAAATGTTTAGAGTTTAATTAGTAAGTGTTTCAAGGCCCAATTCAACCATTTCAAACTCTTTTATTCACTTATTGAAATAATTGTAAAGCAATAGTCACATATTTTGAAAATAAAAATAAATGATTTTTCGATTGTCTTAGTGCATGGAAATTATTAAAAAGTTTGCATATTTAGTTTGTGCCTACCAAGTTCTTTTAAAAAATTTTAATAGGTAACTATCATTTTTATTTCTTACCATCAATTAAACAGTATAGTTACCAAAAAGAAAAAAGAAAAGATAGAGTGAAAGGAAAAAAAAATGATAAAAATAACAGAAAAAAAAAAAAGGAAAATTATCAAAACGCTAGCGTAGGTGTTGAAGGGGTGTTTCCGTCATTTGACTGTTAAACAGAAGCGGGACCATCCACGTGGTTCGGCTCTTCCTCGTCAATCCCATAGACAATTTGGAACGGAACAGCCTGCACAAGAGAGAGAGCAATCAACCGATCGATGATCGATCGATCGATCGATTTGAATTGTGGGTTTGGTGGGTATTCATATTGGCGATGGGAGGACGTAGACAAAGTTGAAATCAGCAATGAAAGGCGTCTTTTCGGCGCCCGGTGATTACACCTACTTCAAGTCTCAGGTCCCCCTTCACAAGATCCCCGTTAGTCCTTTCTCTCTCTTGATTCATTTTTTACTTTTACGTGCAAATTTCGATTAGGTGGGTTTCAATCTTCAGGTTCTTTTATCAACTGGGTATCCCTTTGTTTTAGTTTTAATCTCTATGTTCTTAGTCATTTATATGGTTGTCGTTGATGACCATCGATTTGAATCCGTCTGATTGCTTATATTTCATGTTTTCATCTTGTATCTTAATCAAGTGAATTTCGAACTGTGTGTTTCATTTTAACAATCTAGACCGTATATTTGTATTCTGGGAATTGGGATCATATTTGTTTCTCGACATAATTGTTGGTCAGTGGTCATTCATTTTTGGCATGCGATTTACCACTTGTACTTGTACGGTGTGTATATTGGTGAAAATTAAAGAGTTCTGCTATTGGGAATGCCTTTAAGTAGATTTACCGAACGTGCTTGGCTTCTATTTTGACAGGTCCTATTTTCAATGTCAACCAATTCATTTTTTGGAATTTTCAATTTACTACTTTTTATACTATTGATGGGAGTGCAAGGATTCCTTTCACTGGACAGTGGACTTTTTGATCGTTGGATTTATAATGGAACTGATTGAGCTGCTATTCATTATTTTTCTCAACTATACTTGCCTTTTGTCCTAGTTCTGTTGATGTTTAACAATGTAGCTCACCCATGAACTTCTTTATTTCTTTCAGTGTCCCTGGCCAGTCGTGATATTTTCTGCTAAATGATACTATGTCAACTTGGGGCTTCATTTTCTGTTTCATGGAACTAAGTGAAAATTGCGATGGCTACATCTTTAAGTGGCTTTCTGAAACACTAGTGAATTGGAGCTGGTTGTCACAATCCTAAGGGCTTTTTGTTTCTAATTTGAAGTTTTGTTGTATTGGTCGACCTTTGTTGGGTAATGGTTGTTGATAGGCTTATGCTATTGCAAGATTACAAAAATTATAGTAATACCGGATTCAAATAGACGAATTTCGCTTTTATGACATTGATGATGTATTTGTGAGTTCACCTTGAGCTGCTATTATCATTTTCTGGTGATGCATCTCAACTGAAAAAATTTCTTCTTTTGCAGATCGGCTCAAAGCAGTGGCGATATTATGACTTCGGTCCAAAAGTTGTTCCTCCACTTATCTGTCTTCCTGGCACAGCAGGAACAGCTGATGTGTACTACAAGCAGATTATGTCATTGTCAATGAAGGTAGTAAGTTTCACCTTGAGCTGCTTATGTCATTGTCTTTGTTAGATTTCTTATTAGTAATGTTAATATCTTATTATATATGGGCTAAGAATCACGGACACTCAAATGAAAATGCCGTATCAGTGTTGCACAGTGACACTCTTCATATGGGACATGTTGTAACATGTGTCAGACGCACATCCATGTGTCCTATTAACTTTTAATGTTTCTAGAAATGGATATAGCACTCAGGGGACACATTTGTCTATCACTTAAACACATGAAACAAATATGTACCTTGGAGCAAGTTTGAAGAAAATAATTTGAAAAATAATGTGTATTTACACATATTAATCCATCATTTAGGCTTTTTAAAAAAAGATATCCCAAAAGCGTAAAACTTCAAATTTGTTTAGGATATGGCCTTTTAAAATAGATATTAGAATTTTTTGTTCACACTTCTTTTCCAGCATATGATATGTGAAAAATGAATAATAACTTACTATTTTGACATAGTTAAATATGAACATGTTTGTAATGTAAAAGATGAACAAGTTATCATAATTTTCATGTATATATTAAATATGTATTTCTCTATCGCCCTGTCCCAGCCGTATCCATTTTATGATTCTGTAAAATTCTTGTGCCTATGTATCCCTATCGTGTCTTATTCGTGCTTGTTAGTGAATAATGTGCAACGATTATGTCACTTCAATTCAACGAGGTTGTAAGTTTGATTTTATGGTGTTATGGTGTCTTTTGTATTTTTCACATAACTATTGTCACGCTCCTTTTAAGGATTTATGTAAGGGATTTTAGAATACATGGTTTTTCACATTTATGGGGACTCCTATTTTGAAGCTGCTAGTTGGTTTTGAGCAAGGAAGCTGATGCAACACAGTTTTTATAACTTAGGGACTGTGGCTGCATACTTCTAAACAAGAATGGGGCAAGGTACAATTCTCAATTGAGAAGCCTAGTATTAAAAGGACGAAGAAATGAGAAATAAATGTGTTGAAATGGAAAACATGAGAGGTAAACAGAGAGGCACTAGATTAAGAAGTATCACTCGTATTGGTGTAGTTTTCTTGCGGAATCTCACCACTAGTATATTGGCATCACACCCCAAACACTACGCTGAAAATTCTGCTTCAGTTACTTCTCCAATACGGAAAGCTTGGAGTCCTATTTGCTACCTAGCAAAAGAGGTTAATTTGAGGAGGTTATAAAATACTTTGTAGCTAAGAATCTATTTCATATGGGAAAATAAATAAATTACGGTGAACCAGGAAACCCCGGTTGTTTGCTTGGTTTGAAATTCCTGAAACTTAAGAAAATTTTCCCCTCAAAAATGTTAGGGAAAGGATTTGAGACCATGCCAGGTTTTATTTTGAAAGTTGTTTCCCATGTGTGGGGATTGAATATTTTTTTGGAGTCTATGGCCAAATTATTTTGCAAAGTGCAGGTAAAAAGAGAGCCTAGAAGTCCTTAATGTCTCTTTCATCAAGCCTCTAGCCCTCTCCCACTTTCTCTGTGGGGGTGTGTTTGTGTGAATGAAATCTTGAGCAAGCTCTATTATGTTTCTGATGTGGAGTGATCAATATGAATTTCTGTACACCTTCATCATGGATTATGAGAACTTGTTTTTGACATGTGCTTTTAAGAAGAAACATAGGTCCTTTGAATTACTTGTATAAGCTTTAGTTTCCTTTAGATTTGTAACACAACTGATAGAACTTTTGATTCTAGGTCCAATGTTTCAAATAATGTTGTGGCATACAGAGGTGTAACGTAGTGTTTATAAAAAAAACTTTACTGCCCCGAGAAGAGGGGTTTCACCTTCCTATCAAACTGTGGCTTGTGGATTTTTCTTTTTTCTTTTTTCTTTTTCTTTTTCTGATTAGTGTGGCACTGTGGGTTATGCAATTTAAGTAGGGATACTTGATTTGCAAATCGTTCAATGAAGGCAAAAAATACTGGCCATACAAAACCCAAAACTAGTCTTGCAAACGGATTAGCTTTTTTACTTTTTCTAACATTTTTTATCTCACCAAACCCGATTTCAATTTGCCTCAATTTTGAGAACCTAGCTAAAGTTATGTTGTAGTGGCACACTGTCTGCAGCTTCAACCCCTTCTTTGTGACTTGGCCTGATGAGGTTGGTTCTTATGTCAGTTTGACTAAACCGACACTTCAACCAAGAACTGACCAATCACCTTGGTCTTCACAGCTTGAACCCACAACGGAACCTCATCAACTAAAGAATTGGACAGACACAACCCATTGACATCAATTTGATTTGGTTCTAAGGTTCATCTTGTTCATTGTGCGCCCTGGCTTGAATTATGCCTTTTACTGATCTTTGAGGCTATAAAATATTTCTTTTTAATAATTAGAAGAAATGACTTATGAATTTGCTTACTTATAAGAAAAAAACTTATGATTTTTCTTGTCAGGGTTATCGAGTGATTTCTGTTGATATTCCAAGTGTATGGAACCATCATGAGTGGATTCAAGCCTTTGAGAAGTTTTTGGATGCCGTTGACGTTCATCATGTAAAGTTTCTGTTTTCTTTATGCATATTCTTCTCTTATCTGTAACATCAATTTCCAGAAGACACTTTGTTCTCACATGGGAGCACCAGAGCAAATATTTACCGATACTTCTATTGGAATCCAGATACACTGGAACTATTGGAATTAGGTAGGTTGTGACAGTCACAGAGAAGGAGTCACTCAGATTATTTAATAAGGACTATAAGGCACATGTAGGTGTTTAATATTCTTGAATTGAAATAATTGTGCGGGATCCTTAATGTGCAAGTTTCATGTCAAAGACCCAGTACTAAACAGACAGATGGGATATCAACAGATGCTTCATGCTCTGTATACTTTACATGCTGGAGAACCTCAGGGAACAAAAAAGAAGCAATTAATTTAAAATAATTTAACTTCTAGGTAACCTTTAAAATGATCTGTATCTCCATGAATTGCTGATTGCTCTTGGATTAGGTAAAAATAATTCTAGCATTTGGACTTGTTATGGTGATACTTGGAGGTACCCAACAAGTACTGCAGCAGCTGCCTCGGTGGGGAGGCAGCCATGAAGTTTCTAGGATACTTTTCTTCCCAGTCAAGAGGTGTATTTCAGCTACTTTTTAGGATAAGAGTACACTGGCCTCTAAAATACATATGACATCTGTTAAGGCAGGGCAAGAATACTTGATTATGGAAATTCATGCTTAGATAATATTTGCTAATTTGGAAGACAACATAGTATGGACATCTATGCGGATCATACAACCCATGAAAGGTTTAGAATTTATCGTCAGGGATTTTGGTCAAATTTCAGTTCTGAAACCAGAACGTATTTTGAAGACAAATTGGTATTGACATGATTGTGTACAGTTGATGCAAATCATGAGTGCATGTTAAAGTGGACATTTTAAGTGGCATTATATTTGTTGTCAATATACATATATACTCCTTTTTTGGGGGGTCAAGGATGAAAGTTGGTATCATGTGTACTCTTTACAAATTGCTGAGTCAGAATGCGTACAAAGCTTAAAAACAAATTTATGTTACTTAAAAAAAAAGCAAAAACTGGTTTCCTGTTATATCTCTGATTCTCTCTCTTCATTTTTTTTCTCTATTCCCCTTCCCCCCCACCCCCCAACCCACACACACGCACACACATGAAAGTTGGAGATTTTGCTGGTTGCTTATCTTCATTTCTGTTGGTGCAGATTTGAGGGTTTGGTTTACAGGTTTCCTTATTTTTACTGGCCCTTTAACTTGCACGGTTGCACCCAAGGCATAAAAAAAAAAAAAGAAGGAATGAAAACTTAGAAGAAAGGAAAACAAAAGGAGAAAAGAACAGAAAATATGGACTAGGTCTAACTTTGAACTGACCTCGAAAAAAGAATTGGACCATTAGTACTTTCGGTTTGTTGGTTATGGCTCTTGAAAAAAAGGAAAAAAAAAAAAAAAAAGGCACGGATTGTTGGCTGGCAAAATTTTGGAATTAGATAAGTGTAAAAATATGGTTTTTTGGCTGGATGAGACCTTTTACCAAAGTTTCAGTTGCCTACATTTAACTGTGTAAGCAGAGCTGATCAACAGTATTAGGGCATTGGTAATATCTCAAGGAAATAATATTATGTCTGATTTGTCATTTCATTAATCAGCTGGTTCCGCCAATCAACTAAATTTGAGGATTAATATTGAATTGGGAATGCAAGTTGGTCGAGCCAGTTTATGGAGGAAGAAGACATTTCAGTTCATAGACCACAACATTGAAACACTTTCCCATCATGGTTCCATAAAAGAATGTGTTTTCTTGTCAAAGAGAGAAGCTTGAGAATCAGAGCTGCTTAGGATGTGAATGAGATTTATTCAAACTGCATGACTTTGTTATGTATATTTATAATTATATTAGCTCTTGATAGCTTGAGTAGGCTGATAATCTATGTTTAACAGGTACATCTTTATGGTACTTCCCTTGGAGGATTCTTAGCACAACTTTTTGCTCAGCATCGCCCTCGTCGGGTTAGATCATTGGTACTCTCAAATTCATTTTTGGAGACACAAAATTTTGCAGCTGCTATGCCATGGACTCCCATGTATGTTATCGTATCACTTAATGTGAATGAGCTGGAGATGACTAAATTTCATTCCTAGCTGGAGATGCTAAATGTTCATGTTGTATTGTTGCCTCGATTATTGATCATTTAATTTTCAGTTTCTTACCTTATTTGTAGTACTACTTATTTCATAGCATTCTGCACAACATAAGGCTAAATTCAGTATATTTAGTTGGTGAAAGACAATGCCTATAAAAGATTTGGTGCTTTGTCATAGAGTCATAATGCTATGACATACTTCTCACTGCACTAAACAAGCTAAATGACATAATAAATATGTTCTCTAATTCATTGCATAATCATCTCTAATTAATCAATTTTTTTCAACCCTCTGTTACTGAAGTGGTAGGTAATATTTTTATAAACTGTTCAACATTCAACGAATTCTGTTTTTGAGAGATAATCAGCAGTAACCCGGTATTTGTAACTTAGTTTGATATCTTGACAACAATTCTGTCAGCACCGTAGGCTGGTTTTCTGTGGGATATTATGAAGGCAGGAGTGCTGTTGACATACCTAATGGACTACATTAGGTATGGGGTGCCTAAAGGGCAATACACCAAATAAAAGTTATGTAATTATTTCCCCCTGTTTTACTGCCATGTGTCAGACCTGCCACTAATATGCCTTTAAGTGTTTGTTGTGCTATGAGCTAATATCTTCACCTTGTTCCTCTTCTGTGTATAATTTGTTCCCCATTCTCTAGGGTTAGTTTCCTCACTGAAATTTATTTCTAACCATGAGGTGTTGTGAATATAGAAAATATAGGTACTATCAAGCTGTAGTTTGTTTTTGAATTAGTGGGCTGAATTGTTCTTATAGTTAGTAGATACCACCAAGGATGAAAATATACCTACCCATCAAGTAGTAGTTTTGTAAGCTATAACACTTTGGCTTTCCATACGATAGATATACATGTATTTCGCAACTCATATAGATTCCTATTCTCCACTGAAGATAGTATTCATATGCAGAGGATCAACTAAGGTGCTTCTTCTTAGAGCAAATTTACACCTTAGGGTGCACTTGTTTGACGAGAATAAAGGATGGAAATTGGAACCTGATTTCCATTTTACTAGTTTTGCATTTTTGGTGTATATTATCAAATGGAATGCACTTCTTACCGAAGTGAGAAACCCTTATATGGGGAGGGGTGGCATTCTTATTCCCATGACAACCTATGTACATTCCCTTGCGTGGCCAAACATATAGATGGGAATATTTGATTCCTTAACATTCCTAGCCATCTCATACCCAGGCCAGGAATGAGATGCCGATTTCTGAACTTCAATTCCTGATCACCAAATTCTTCTCAATAATTATGGGATAGAAGGTATTTTGGTAATTTTAGCTACTTACTATGTAATGCAAGTATCAGTAATATTACCTCCCTACGCATTCTTATTGTCTTCTCCATTCTTCTTGCTAACTGAGAGTGTATGACCTTCATCTATGTAGCATTAGTTGAAGAGATTAACCTGACTGTATCCAATCTTCCATTAAAAAAAATTTTAATTGCTCTAAACATCCATTGTTGGAAGTCTTGTTTGATATATACTGATGGTGCTCTATATAATGCATTAGCTCATGGGATTAGTTCAGACAGAGCTGGTTTTCCTGGCCTTTCTTACATTCAGTTATTTAAGATGTTTACTAATTCTATTGTAAGTTTCTCAATACAGATCTGCTTAGTGTATGTTCTTGAATACTCTGCCAATGTCAAGTAATTCGTCATCCATTCCCTCAAGATGTCACATATTCATGTGTCCTGAATGTATCTAAACTTCACGTGCTAACCTGTTCTATTTTCTCTGGCAGTGTTGGTTGGGCCCCTTCTTTTTTGCTGAAACGATATCTCTTAACAGGAATTCGTGATGGTCCCCACGAACCATTTATTGCTGATTCTGTGGACTTCGTTGTTTCCCAGGTTAGGTCTTATAGACCTAAGTGAACTGTTTATTAGTAGTCATCTGTAAGATACGCTTAAGCAATCTGCCAGTTGTGTCCTTATTCATTGATTTGTCTCCAACTCTCTAAGGAATGAAACTTTTGTGAAGATAGCTTGTTTTACTAGAAAGAAAATGCTACTCCCACTTAACTTTCAAGTTTTGAATTATGGAGACGACGTTGATTATTTAATTGTGAACAATGGATGGTAAAATGACATTGATCTCCGTCGCTCTAGGTATTCTATTTTGGAATTTTGTTTATGTGGCATTGCCCTTTCAGGTTCCTTTCTTATCTTTCGAATAGTATATTTTGGAAAATAAGTCTACTTTCGTTGATCGTGTTATGTGCACTAATTATGTGTTTTCACTACTGTGTTTGTGGGCCAGGGTTTTGAACTTCGACATTGACACTGTCTTAAATTAGAATTTTAATTTTGACCATACAATATTTTTAACTTCAACATAATTTAATTTCAGTGACTCAATTTTTACTTCCAGGCATCTTGAATAATCTTGATCAGTTACTATGTTTATGCCTTTTGATGGTGACCTACAGTCTCTTTTATTTACTAGAACAGTGTCATGTACGACTCTAATTTAACCTCACCCAATCATTAAGAATTTCTTTTAAGTTACCACTTCTCTTTGCATTACATGAATAACTATTCTCACTGTCTTTCACTTACTGTCTACCTCTCTTTCAAATTGAAATTCATATGTGTTCCATTTGGTTCATGAAGTTGGTATGGGAAATGGAAAAGATACTGCAACAGAAATCATTATTCCTTGTTTGGTTCCTTTGGAAAACAATAAGGAAAAGAAAATATACTGAAAGTATGTGAGAATTTTTTAATTCTAAATATCATTTCTCCTTCTCTTTTTCATGAATTTTATTATTTTATTAACTTTTTTCAATCTGATGTTTCTTTGAGTAGAAGGGAAAACACGAAGAAAAAGTCTTTCCTTCTCACATTTTTTTTTTTGGTAAGATGAAGGCTGAAGCCAAAGAAAGAAAAAACTACATATTCAGCCGACGCAGACACCCCCATTCAGATGTGTCAAACACTAGAAGAGGCATGAGATCTGCAGGGGAGCTACTTAGCACCCTTATCTCCTTAGGTCCTCGTAGCAAGTCCTGGGCTAATCAGTCCGCACAGCTGTTCGCCTCCGTCAGTGTATGTTGTAGGTGAAAGTCCCAACTCTGCCCTATGAAGTACCTAATCTGCAGAACCAGATTATGGTTGTGGTTGCTCTGATCTGGATATTGTACTAAATTTATGGCCTCCAATGAGTCCAACTCAATGATAATCTTCGTATAGCCTTGGGCCTAAACCAACCAGAGTCCCTTCAGATGGCCCACAGTTCTGCCATCACTACTGAAGCCCATCCCACATGTTGAGTAAACCCAGATAGCCACATCCCGTCACAATTCCTTATAAGCCCTCTATCCCTGCGTGCCCAGGATTTCCCCCTGAAGCCCCGTCTATGTTAACTTTCACATAGTCAGGTGTTGGTGGATGCCATTTAATCACCATATTCATACTTCTCTGTTGGGCAATAAGATTCTAGGCTACTTCGAGTTCTCTAACTCTTTGCCGAATCATTTGGACCGGATCATTCGGGATGACAAAGGATTCATCATAGGCTACTACATTCCTCCAATACCAAACCATCGCCGAAGCTCCCATGAAAAAGGATGCCCAGCTCCCCTCCACATTCTTGGACCACTGCCTTCGATTCAAATTATTGTCCACCCATTACTGTAGGGGGAGTTGAAAGAACTTCCTCCATTTTTTTAGCTCAACAACTTGTTTCCAGATAGTTCAAGGTATAACACAGTCCCTAATGGCATGCAACACTGTATCCGGAGACATGACTCACAT
Organism: Euryodendron excelsum; assembly: GCA_033060915.1. NCBI lineage: Eukaryota > Viridiplantae > Streptophyta > Magnoliopsida > Ericales > Pentaphylacaceae > Euryodendron > Euryodendron excelsum. The sequence continues at coordinate 4,170,683 of CM065397.1, read as the reverse complement.
ATGACATTTATCATCTTCCGCAAGACGTCTTCTGTGCTTTTGTTGGTTCATAAGCAATTTATCATTTCTAATTAGCCACGTCAGGTGCTTCCAGCAGTGCAACCTTGTTGTTTTCCAGATGTTCGACCATTGCTTGTGCTCCTGGGGAGGGTTTTCTTGCTTAATCAATTGGTTATAAACTGATTTCACCATCAACTGCCCGTTCGATGAATGCCTCCATACTAATCGGTCTGGATTAGTTTCAACGCAGACCACGACAATACTTCTCAATTGGGTAGGATATATCGATGGAGCAATTGTTCAAGCTTTTCCCAGTGCCAACCTTGGTTTGGAACCCAGTAATCAATCACTTTTTTCTCCCTCTCATCGATTTTGATTAGCTGATCCACTATGTCCATTAGGGTTGTGTCCACTAACCAGCTATCTAGCCAGAAGCAAATCCTTTGCCCATTGCCCACCCTCCATTTCAGCCCATCCATCAGAACATTGTTGCCCCTTCGAATGCTTCTCCATAGATAGGATACATTGTTAGGACCTTGATCCCATGTGTTTGCATCTTGCTTTAGATATTTACTCTGTAACACCTTAGCCCACAAAGCTTCATTCTCTTGTAGCATCCTCCATCTTAGCTTAGTCAAAAGAGCAATGTTAGTCTCTTCAAGTTTGCGAAATCCCACGCACCCAAGCTCCTTGGATTGGCAAACATTTCCCATGCAACTAGGTGTATCCGTCTTTGATTATCATCTCCACCCCAAAGAAACCTTCTGGTGCACTTCTCAATGGCCTCACGCACATCCACTGGAATTTTGGTTGTCTGCATAGTATATACCGGGAGAGAAGTGATCACTGATTGAATCAAAGTGGTCCTACCAGCCAAGGAGAGCTGGTTAGCTTTCCAGCTTGCAAGCCTCTGCCGAACTCTCTCTAAGATGTGGTTGTAGGTTTCCTTCTTGACACACGCATGTAATACTGGCACACCTAGATAATTCCCCAAGTTTGCTGTAATTGGAATACCACAACATCTCCTAATAGTTTGCGCTTGAACCCATTTGATGTTTGGAGAAATGTATAGTTTGAATTTATGTAAGTTCACTCTCTGACCTGCCCTTGTGCAAAAAGCTCCCATGATATCTTTCATCACTTGAGCTTGTCGTTCTGTGGCCTCTCCAAATAAATGAGATCATCTGCAAAAAATAGGTGGGTAATATCTAGACCTCCCCTGGCTGGCTTGATAGACTTCCATTTTTGTTCACAATATGTTCCTTTATTTTTTTTTTCCAAAATCTCTATGCAGAACACAAAAAGGTATGGGGAGAATGGGTCCCCTTGTCTCAACCCTCTACCTGGTTTTAAGAGTCTAGTCCTTTCTCCATTCCACAATAATGCTAGCTGAGCAGAGGAAAGTGCAGGGCATAATCAAGGATACCCAGTTACTGGGGAAACCCATGCTTTCAAGGACCCTTTGAAGAAATTGCCAATCAACTCTATTATATGCTTTCTCGATATCAATCTTTAGAACTATACCCCCTTTCTTCCCTTTCGGCTTTCGCAGTGTGAGAAGGATTTCTTGGACCACCACAATGTTGTCTGAAGTATGCCTACCTGGAACAAAACTGGACTAATTCGGGCTGACTAATCTAGTTAATAGAGGACGGATTTGCTGGGCCAAGACCTTAGAAACAATGCGCACAACCACATTACATAAGCTAATGGGACAGAATTGAGTGAGCTTTTTTGATCCCTCTTCCTTTGGGATTAGAGTTATCAATGTTTGATTAATTCCTTCAGGAAGTTTACCTTGCTACAAAGCTGTTTGGACCATGGTTGTTAAGGATTTTCCAACAATGTGCCAAAATCGTTGAAAGAAAATGGGTTGAATTCCATCCGGCCCAGGGGCTTTATAGGCTCCCTTGGAGAAGACTGCCTTTTGCATCTCCTGTGCATCAATTGGGGATGCCAAGTAGTTGTGATCTTCTAGGGATAGCATTGTGATACCTGAGAGGTATTCAGTTTCCATTTTTGGAAGGAGCTCTGTTGTATAAAGTTGGTCATAGTATTGGATATCATGTTCCTTAAGCTGGGCTGCATCAGAACACCAAGAACCGTCCTCCATCTTCAAGGCCATAATCTTGTTGCGTCTCCTTCTAACTAGTATAGAGGTGTGAAAGTATTTAGTATTTCGATCCCTCAACACAGCCTTTTTTAATCTGCACTTCTGAAACTAGTGAATCTCTTTTTGGACTAGAACTCTATTATATTCATGAATTAGTTCTCTCTAGTCTTTCTAGAAATTCATTGTCACTTGTCTCAAGCGCCTTCTAAATCCCTGCTAAATGAGCCAAGTGTCTCATTTTTCTTTTGAAGATATTACCAAATACATTATGGTTCCATTCCTGAGCAGCATTAGTGAAGCGAGAAGTGGTGAGAGCAATGTACCTTTTCCAAAATTCCATCCTCTTTGCACTACCCCTTCAAACTGTGGGTGAGTCAGCCAAGCTACCTCCATTCAGAACGGTCTATTAGGGCAATATGGCACCGGACTATGAAGTATAATTAACACTGGACAGTGATTTGAGTGGGTCCTAGGAAGGTGGAGAATCCATGCCTCTGGGAAAGCTGTTCGCCAGCTCTCATTATAGAGAGCTCGATCAAGCCTTTCTCGGATACTATGAATGCCCTGTCTAGAGTTGACCCAGGTATATCCAGGTCCTGAGTAACCCATGTCGATCAGCCCACATTGGTTAATACAATTTCCAAATCGATCACATCTTCTCTGACTAGTGTTAGGCCCGCCCCTTTCCACCCCTTTTCTCATCAGTGGATGCAATTTCATTCAAATCACCTGTAAGCAGCCAAGGCATATATCGAGAGCTCGTGATCGACCAATCAAGTACTCTCATAGTTCCTCTCTCGAGCTTGGATTGGGGTTAGCATACACCGCTGAGAATAGCCAATCAATTTCACTATGCCTTTTATGATAACGTTAACTACTTGTGATGTTGAGTGAAGAACTTTCACTCCTACCATATCTTCTCTCCATAACAATCAAATGCCACTTGAGTATCCTACCGCCTCAACTTGCATCATCCGATTGTATGAAGTCCTTTGGAGGATACGTTCTGCTCTTACACTGTGTACCCTTGTTTCCAACAAAACTAGCACCGCAGGGTCATGGCATTGGACTAAATCATCAAGTACTCTCAATAGTTCCTCTCTCTCGAGCTTGGATTGGGGTTAGCATGCACCACTGAGAATAGCCAATCAATTTCACTATGCCTTTTATGATAACATTAACTACTTGTGATGTTGAGTGAAGAACTTTCACTCCTACCATATCTTCTCTCCAGAACAATCAAATGCCACTTGAGTATACTACCGCCTCAACTTGCATCATCCGATTGTATGAAGTCCTTTGGAGGATACGTTTTACTCTTACACTGTGTACCCGTGTTTCCAACAAAACTAGCACCACAGGGTCATGGCATTGGACTAAATCACAAAGAGTGCGGAAAAAGGCATCGTTACCTAGAAAAAGGCATCGTTACCAGGCCACGATAGTTCCATATCATTATCTTTATAGGGAAAGTTGTCAAGGAGTGGTTGAAAATATAGCTATTTACAAACCTCGGCTAGACCGCATGGTTCAGCCACTCGCGTTGTAGTCTGCTCATCTCCAGTCTAGTTCTGAATGGGGGAGTCAGTGAGATCTCGAACTCCATGTTTGGTATTGCTGGGGGAGTTGGGGGTGCCATCATTTTCATTTCTATCACATCTATCCAGTGGTCTAGAATGATTAGGGATGGTCGATTCATTGGAATTCCGGCCAGAATGTCCACTAAGAGATTGTTGAGGACATGTATCACCAGAAGGGGATGGAGGTTCATGGGTGGAGGGGAGAGATGTGTTGGCCGGTCCATATTTACTTGTAACTTTTGTGTGTTGGTTGGATGTGGCCAGAGGAGGAAATTCCGCCGGCAATAGGAATTGTTGTGGATTGAAAGCAATATCTATTCCCCTAGAAGTATGAATATTTTGGGGAAAATAGTTTGTTCCTCTATGTGAAGTTGAGTTTCTGGGTGGGGAGGCCCGTGACGGATTATTTCCCATATGACGCTTCTGTGTCCCAGATCGTGCCACATTGTTGTACCCATGTCCTTTTGTTATGCCTTGATTAACCCTTGATAGCTCCTATCTTGGCCGCATGGCCTTAAACTGTATACCATCATTACGCTCATTTGAGTGAGACGAGTATTCAGTCCTAGACCCAAATGGTCCAGCCAGCTGGCCACTCGTCTGATCAACACCCCCACTAACTTCACGTCCTTGACCTCTCTGTAAAGATGTACTCACTATATATTCTCTTTGGTCTCTCCCACTGGTATCCCCCATGGAGCTTCCTCCACGTGTATCCTTGGGCCCACGTCATGACTGTCTTTTTGCTATCATCCATGGCCGAAAACCGGGTTGGCCGAGATGCCTTGGGTTTCATCTTCTTGACCCGCATTCCTTGTTTCTGCAGCCTTGCTGTTTTCCGTCGTAGGTGTTTCTTGGACCAGATTTGGACATTCCTCCTGTTTATGCCCATATCTCCCACACTCAAAGCATATTGAGTGTAATCTCTCGTACTCTACTGCAAAAACAGAGGAGTTTACACCTACCGTAGAGGTTAATTGTTTCTTCAGATCCACTTCCACGCACACTCGCGCATATTCACCCCTTGTTTTAGTTTCTAAAGTGCGGTCCGGCTTGACAGCTCTTCCAACCAAGTTCCGTAACTTAATGAGCATTCCTTCGCCAAAGTATTCTATGGGTAACTCTGGAAGACGAATCCAGACCATTGTAGTAGGTAACTCGTTTCTCAGAGGTTTAAAATCAGGACACCATTTCCTATCTATCAAGTAGTGTCCCAGAATCACCCATGGTCCATCAAGAGGACATGTTTATAATCCTCCTTCAATGAAAAACGAACTAGATAGTATACTTCCCCTAGACCCACCATCTCAAATCTTCCAGTTAGTCTCCAAATCTGTTGCATCCTTTGCTGTAACAGCTTGTAACCTACCATTCTGCCCAAGAGTTTAACGATCAGCGTCCCTTGCCATGGTGCGAGCAGGTGTCTGAATCGATGGTTTCCTCGTTTTGTGGTGTGTCTTCTTGCATATCCCCTTCATCATCGGAACCCATATAACATGAGCATGGAGTCGCCTTTAGTGCATCCCTGAAAGAGAGTGTTGGCCCAGTACCCCTACCAGTATCAGGACCTGGTTCATTGTCCTCCGTAACCCGTTCCCATGCTGTTGTCTGCCATGTCCTCATATCCTTCTTCCTCCGATCCATCTTCGTGCCTAATCTTAACTTTCTTCTTGCTCCGCCGAAGGTTGTCAGGCTCCTAAGCCATGAGTACCACTGAAGAGTTTTTGTCTACCTCCATTTTTAGTGAGAAGCTTCGTATCACCTAATGGAAAGTTTTCGTCTACCTCCATTTAACTTTCCTTCTCACTTTCCTTCCTCTACCCTTACTAATTTCAAGTTCCAAACAAAAGGCTGACAAAGATTGAAAAACATAGCACCTAATGGAATGTTGGCTCCATTGTGCAAATATGAATACTCCTTTCCTTGTTCAAAAAAATGTGGTGTTAGCTTAATGCAATAGTTTGCATATACCACAACTCAGTAAGCTGTCGATTTGTTCTTTAAATCCTTTGCATATTTTTAATTATTTTCATTATTTTTTTCTTCTATAGACCAGAGTTTCCCATGTTAAAGAACAATTGACTTAGAAGAGGGCAAAATGACTCATCACAATTTTGATTTGCCACCTTTGTTCTTCATCCTGTCAACTCCAGTCTATTCACCTAACAGGAGGTTGATTTATGTTTTGCTTACATTACTCTGTTCGAATATCATGCAGGTCGAATCGCTCTCAAGAGATGACTTAGCATCCAGGTTGACTTTAACAGCAGATGCCGCTTCTGTTGGATCTCTTCTGCTTTCTGATTCTTTTATAACTATCATGGATGTACGTAATCTCAATCTTCTGCTGATGAGTGTTTTTCCTCGTGAATGCAAACCTACAGCTTGTATTTGGAAAGTTGATGTTTTCATTTTTGTTTGGTGTAGAAGATCCGAACAGCTTGTATTTGGAAGTTGATGTTTTCATTTTGGTTTATCCAAAAAATAGTACCGAAATGATGCACATGCTAGTTGGGCATAAGCTAAGCTTTGGCATCCGCATGCTTATTGGGCAGGCTGAAAAATTAATTCATTACTTTTCCAAGATAAGGAAATGTAATGGTCTCAAATGTCTCTATGTCAATGCATATATTCTTCCACAATGCTGATTGGTGTATATTACTGTTGCCTTCCCTGGTCAGCCAAATGTAGTCAAAATCTTACCATCTCATCATCTTCATAAAAATGCCATGCATGACTTTTTGAGTGCTTGAAATTTTTATCTCGTTTCTTTTCCTTGCATTTTCAAAATTTTTTGCAGGACATTTATAGTTTGAATGCAATAGAAATGGAGTAGCACACTTTGTTGATAGTTTTGTGGTCGTCATTTGTATGTTTGTTTTCCTTTTTTTAATGTCATGGGTTTTTGAACCTCCTTGAAGACCAATGACTATTGTGCAACATCTCAACAACTCAAAGACCAAGTGATTGAAAGGTATCCTGGAGCTAGGCAAGCATACTTGAAGACGGGGGGTGATTTTCCATTTCTCTCACGACCAGATGAAGTAAATCTTCATCTTCAGGTATGTTTATGAAGTTTCTGTTACTGTTTCTATCTACCTTATGTTTTGTGTAGTTATCCCTAGAAGTCATACCAGTGGCAGCTGTAGAGTAGTTGTAGCTTGTTTAATTGAGTTTCTTAAGCCTTTCCAACTGATCACTGCAATGTGACAGCTACACCTGAGAAGAGTAGGTGTTGAAGCTCGGCCGGACTTGGTCCATGGCATCTCAGAGGATGCTACTGATGGTGGTGGTGGGGGGAGTCCTAGTGAACAGAATGATGGAAAAGAAGACGGTGATGATGCTCCAAAGGATGATGGGGGAAGTTCTGGAATCACACCTCCTGAAAGTCAACCAGCTCTGGCTCCGGAAAGTCCTGATTCCCATCATTCGGACAGCCAGCTCCTCAGCAATGCAAAAGTTGGTGCTAAACTGCAATGCTTAATAGCTGCTAATACATTTCTCCATTTTATGCGGGAATTTTGTACTCTTAATCTGCTCGTTCTTCGCATGGGAACTTTGTACATAAATTGAGACTTTTTGCAAAATTTGAACAAGTTGTGTAAATGGATTATTCGAAAATTTTTGTTTGTGGATGTTTCATACAAGCAATTGGTGCAAACTGAATACGAGTGTGTCCATAGATTGCTGGTGTCTTCATTCCAAGTGGATTTGTTTTTGCACTGTTTCTGCAACTCAACCATTATTTTGTTGTGAATTTGCTATGAAGACTTCCTACAGGGGATTGAAATGGGGAGTGATCGTATGAACTCAAGCTTATTTGAGCATTGGGTATGACAGTGATCTGGTTTTAAAGCAAAGTCTTCTCCCAGCTTTGTGACAACTTGATTTAGAGCAGTCCAATTGAGAGATTTGATGGCCTCTCTCCTGAGTTGCTAATTTTTTTAGATAAGCAGAGAAGTGAGAGAGTCACTGTTACTAGTATTTCTTGAGCCAAAAGTGTCATTACCAATACTTGAACTAGAACAAATAGTTAGATGAGCCCCATCACTCCCAGGTCAAGACTTCTAGATAGAAAGATGGAGAGTGAATATAGAAAGCCAGTTAGGATGTGCCAAGTGGAGGAAGAAGTCTCGATTTTTTTGGTATTGATTCATGTATCTCAAGTCATCTATATATATATATATATATATAGTCAATTTGCATAGCTAACAAATTTTGATAGTGACTCATTGACGAATAAGTTAAATATCAATTATCTTGGAATGCAACGCAATATCTGCTTAATTTATTTTTAATGTATTTGCGTTGGTACAGAATTATACATCGTCAATAAATTAATAGAGAATGCTATATTAGATTTTGTGCAATTTGTAAGGTACATAAACGTACCGATTGCACTAAGATATGGTACTTCAAGATCAAAAAGTTTTTTATCATCTTTTTGAGGACGAAAAAGAATTTTCTGTATATCAAGTGATCAAACAATCATTAGAGAATTTCATAGATGAGCTTTATCAATATAACATTTTTCTGTTTATGTCAACTGATAACTTTTTTATACTTATTTTCTTTCGCTAACTGGGTTTTTTCTTGCAATGTTTTAATGAGACAGTTATAAAGTATCCTAATACGTATTGTGATCATCCAAGGGGAAGTGTTGTGAAGTATCATCATGAATTACCTCATGAATGCCGACTTGCGGAATTAGAATTTGAATAAAATACGTCTATGCTTTACCATCTCAACTCCGCATCATTACAAATAGGAACTCAGTTGATAGTTTGAGGGACAATCAAAAGTAGAGAGAAATAAAAAGAAAAAAGTAGAGAGCAAATAGTAAGGAAGAAGCAAAAAGATAATAGAAGGAAGAGAAGTATAATTAAGTTCTCAAAACTCATGTTGTATTCTTTTGGTTCTATAATATCAATAAAATCTTGGGTGATCTAAAAGATCTAACCCTAATTGTTCCAGAAGAACTATTATGATAAATATTTGACAAATCCTGAAGAACTATTATCTATATTTTGTCTTGAGTTCTTTTGTCTGTTTTATAGTCTTTTAATTTTATAACATGCGGAATTAACACTCTCGATATTGCCATTGTTGGAGCACATTCAAATCATAAAATGTAAATATATATTTTTATCATATCTTTATCATAAAGATTTCCTCCACTTCATTTTTATTATCGGCTAATTTGAATAATAAAATTGTACTCATTCTTTTATTTGACAACATTATACTCTCTACATTTTCCTTTCAATTTTTCTCAACCTTTGATTGTCCCTCAAACTATTAACTGAACTCCTATTTATAATGATCTGGAGTTGAGATGGTAAGGCAAAAACGTATTCTATTCGAATTACAATTTCGCAATTCAGCATCCATGAGATCATCTATGACAATACTTCACAATAATAAAAAATTAATGGATTATTGCCCGTATTTTTCATCTCAGTTACGTCGTGAATGGTGGGGATATTTTGGAGAACAAAATACACCATCATATTCCAATCAAATGGCAGTATTTCCTTATAGTCAATGTTTAAATAAATATGTTGCGGTACCCTGTGGACCACTGAAAATGATGTCCACAAACCTTGGTATTCCTGGTTCTTGATATAAAGTTGGACCATTTAACTTTGCTAAGAATGTAAATGGCACAAGCTTCAATTTCAGCTTTCTCTAGAGGAGTTGTAGTATTGCTAGACTTTTGATCAATACTAGGTGTGATTATAGACTGGCTGGACCCTTTTTTCCCCAAGGGATCCAAAAAGCAGTATTTGAAGCTTAGGACACTTCCATCAATATGCACCTCTGCTGCATTAAGAAGGCCATGGCACTGCATGGACGATAACTTTTATATAAAAATTCTGTATTTATAGCATAACTCGCCAATGGATAGTTGACATAAGCACCCTTTATTTTGATGTTCGTCATCAACATACAGAGCCACATTGTAGTACTAAAACTCTTAAGTACTCGTTTGGATGTTGTTTTTTTTTTTTTTAAATCAATTTTTACTAGAGCTTTCGTTTTTTTTTTTTCTTTTTTATCAATTGGGGTTGATTTGTGTACTGGTGCAATGGTGCCACAACATGACACTGGATGAAGATAACGATCCTTTTCAAATAAGGTACTCAATAGTACTTTAAGTTTATATTTGCTAATACTATTCCTAATTGAAAACTAATGGAGCATTAGGATTTAACGGAATCCAGGGTTATGAAAGTGATGCATTTGTCGTACTTGTGTGTATAAATAAGCTGTTACTAGGGGACCAAAAGTAAACATATAGAGTTTGTGACATGTACTCTTTTGCTTCTTTGTTGCAGGAAATGTGAAGACTGGTGCAACACAATCATTCAACTGATCCCAAAATATAAGCAAATTAAAATAAAACCCTTCACCTACCACTGATCTATAGCATGTTTCAGATTTTCAACTAATTATTGTTCATGTAATGTCGTCGTTATCAGATATAAACTTCATGCATTACATGAATAACGACTAGCTACAAAGGATATGCGGAAGGCTTGAATCTAACTTTTAACTCAGTACCCGATAACTCTCAATTCTACAAGAGTTTAATAGAATCTAAAGATAATCAACCCATGTGATTGGCCATGTCCTACGACTGCGAGCTAAAGTTAGGTTTCCAATTCCTTTAATTACAAACTTTTCAAATGTAAAGAATGAATTTCTGGTACCACAAAGGCCGATATATTGCTAAGCAGGAAATAATTGTATAATTTGCAACAATGTATCCACCCTAATACGGCTAAAGATTTCTAATCAAGAAATATATAATATGGCATCTGCGTACGCAAACTAATTATAAGAGTACTCATAGTGCATGTGCCCTTTTTAGAGGGGGATTCAGAAAATTAATCATTTCGAACTTCAAATGCTCACTCATGCAAATTGAATTTAAAACATTCCATTATGGATCTCAAGCTCATTTGGACCAAAAGCATATTAGCTATTAGATGTTTAAGCTAAAGTGCAAAGCATATATCTATCTATCTATATATATATATATATATATATGTCTATTAAAACTCTTTTCGACTTCAACCCTTCTCTTTATAATCTCATCTAATAAACCCAAAAAAAAAAGAGAGTATTTAAGGTTGACTTGTTTATCTTTCGACGATTCTATATCAAACCAGCTTTAATCAAGGCAAACTTGACTAGCTTGCTTGTGTTACATGGTCTTAAAATACACATAAACAAACTTATTGAGCTGAATTTAAAAAATTAATAAATTTTAAAATGTGCTTAAATTTGACTTGTTGTTCACGTAAGAAACCATTATTGAGTAAGTTTTAGCAAGTGGAACACAAGTTAAGTAGTTTTGATTTTTTTAACAGCTCTAACTGAATGAAACATTATTAAAAATATTATTGAATAACAAAAAATTAAGCCACACAAAGTATCATAATTCATAGTACAAATCTTTGCTATTTATGGTGAAATAAATGACAAGAAAAAATAATTTATATAAAAAATCTCACCACAAATGACATAGTAGTGGCATTTTTTATAATAAAAACTCCCATAATAGCTATTTTATTTTAAAATTAAAAGCTCTCATGACACCACATTGTTACGATGATATTGTATGAATTTTCGAGTTTTCCTGTTTTTTTATCCTAAAAAGTCTGTCGATCCAACGGTAATCATTGACTCCTGTTAGATTACACCTACATACAGAGTATGAGCATACCTCAAAAGTCAAAAGTCGTACCTTTTACACTTTTGTTTGAAAAATAGGTAGTCTTTGTCTCGGTTTGTCTCTGCCTCAAACACGTTCATACTGTCTGCTTGTATCTGTCCGACAGAACCAGCACTGAAAGAGAGGAAAATCAAAACCCAGTTCAGATTGCAGCTTTTTTCGAGAGGGAAATAATTGTGGAATCTCTGAATTTTAGAAAGAGAAACCTTTGTTTGATCCAAAAACCCGAAATGGGCCTCTGTTGTGTCTCTAGTTTGCTTCTCCTTCTCGCACTTTCAGGTGTGGGAACTGTTCGTGGAAATGTGGAGCTGAGAGCTCTCATGGAGATAAAGTCCTCTCTCGACCCACAAAACAAGTATCTGTCTTCATGGACCAGTGATGGTGACCCATGTAGTGGCACATTTGAGGGTGTGGCTTGCAATGATCGCCGGAAAGTGGCCAACATTTCTTTGCAGGGTAAGGGTCTCTCTGGAAAGGTTTCTCCGGCGGTGGCTGAGTTGGAGTGCTTGTCGGGTTTGTACTTGCATTACAACTTTTTGACTGGAGAGATACCCAAAGAGATAGCAAATCTCACTGAATTGACTGATCTCTATCTGAATGTGAATAATCTCTCTGGGACTATACCTCCGGCGATTGGAGACATGGCTAGTCTTCAAGGTTAGTATACGAGTGCTTTGAAATATGTATTAAAATGTGGTTTCTTTATACACTTTCTAGCGTAGGATTGATCTGCTGGAGGTTAGTTTCAGAAATGGTGGTGTGGAAATCCTCTGCTCATCTTCAGTGTACCTATGTGGATTGTCATTAACTAAATAGCTGAATTTGGTAACAAGAAGTTTGAATTTTGCTCTGTGCACATTGGCTCTGCCCAGACCCGCAGTGGCGGGAAACTCATGCACTAGGCTGCCCTTCTCATTCATTATGTTTTCTTCGTTTTGAGCAAATGGATTTGACCAAATAGAGCTTTCTTCTTGGTCTTAACTGGGTGATTTTACTCTGTTGTGGGGAAATTCTGCATTAGGTGTACAGCTGAATGAAATAGAATAGAGCTTTCATCTTCGTCTTAAGTGCGTGGGTTTACTCTGTTCTGGGAAATCCTCTATTAGGTGTGCTTCAGCTTTTATGGTAGATTCTTGTGTTTTCTGTTTTCTGAATTAGCTGAACTGGATCGCCCTTCAATTGGGGAAATCTGGGTACGTTCTCCAACTTGATATGAAACCAAATAAAAGCAATAAGCTTTGATAGTATTAAAGCTTGAATTTTCCTTCTTCTTCTTCTTTTTTTATTTTTTAACATTTTCTATTTCTTTTTCAAATTCAGCTTATATGAGTACATATTCTTTGTTTTGTAGTTCTGCAGCTGTGTTGGAACCGGTTGACTGGAAGCATACCTAAAAATATTGGGTCACTACCGAAGTTAAGTGTTTTTGCTCTGCAATATAATAGATTAAATGGTTCAATTCCTGTGACCTTAGGGAACTTGGGAATGCTAAGAAGGCTTGATTTGAGTTTTAATCAGCTGTCTGATTCAATTCCAGCAAGCTTAGCTAACATTCCACTGTTGGAAGTTTTAGATGTTCAAAACAATACTCTTTCTGGCGTTGTTCCTCCTGGTTAGTTGTTTCATTTCATTCTAGTTTTTTTAAGTCAAAATGGCCTCTCCAAATTTAATAATTGTCCTTTGTTTGTTTGGTTTTTTCCCCTTGTACTTTGAATTCTTTCTACAAATCTGATAGTGACTTTTGGTGGATGAAAATCTAGCTTTGAAAAGATTGAATGGAGGATTCCACGGCAAGAACAATCCAGGTTTATGTGGTGTTGGGTTTCCATCATTGAGAGTTTGCACTGCTTGGGATGATCTGAACATCGTTCCAGTTGAACCTATAACAAATAATAATGCTGCTCCGAAAAGTATTCCTATGTCTGGTAATTTCCAGGCTCACCGCAACCAAACTCATTGCTCAGGTTCATCAAAATTCACACAAGTTGTCATTGTTGCCGGAGTTACCACGGTCGTGATCACATTGATGATTGCTGGATTCCTGATTTTTATTTGGCAGCGCAGGCGAATACAGAAGATTAGGAATGCATTCGATACTTCTGATGGTCGGCCTAGCACTGACCAGGCCAAAGAGTTCTACAGGAAACCCGCCTCTCCATTGGTAATCCTCGAGTACAGTAATGGATGGGATCCTTTGGCTGATAGCCACGACAGTAATGGGGTATCTCAGGAGTTTCCCCCCGGCTTTAAGTTCAATTTGGAAGATGTTGAATCAGCAACTCAGTACTTCTCAGAGGTAAATTTGTTGGGAAAGTCCAATTTCTCTGCTGTCTACAAAGGGATTCTGAAAGATGGGTCGATTGTCGCCATTATGAGCATTAATGTGACCTGCTGTAAGTCGGAGAAAGCTGAGTTCATGAAAGGGTTGTGCTTGTTAACCTCTCTGAGACATGAAAACCTGGTAAGGCTGAGAGGCTTTTGCTTTTCAAAGGGCAGGGGTGAGTGTTTTCTCATCCATGATTTTGCTTCTAAAGGAAACCTGTCACAATATCTTGATGTGGAAGATGGAAGTAGCCATTTTCTTGACTGGACGACTAGGGTTTCTATCATCAATGGGATTGCAAAAGGTCAGTTGTGCTCCAGAAAAGTTCTCTCTTGTTTGCCATCTTTTTGATACATATATATATATATATATATTGGTGTCATTTCCTCAATTATTCACCCCAGTAATATTGATATTTCTTGTTCTTTTGCAACCAGGTATTAGCTACTTGCACAGCAATGAAAGCAGCAAACCTAGCATAGTTCACCAAAACATTTCTGTAGAGAAAGTCCTCATTGATGAAAAGTTAGACCCATTAATATCAGATTCTGGTCTCCTCAAGCTCCTTGCTGATGACTGTGTCTTCTCGGCTCTCAAGGTCAGTGCTGCCCTAGGATATATGGCTCCTGAGTATATCACCAGTGGCCGTTTTACAGAGAAGAGTGATGTATATGCATTTGGAATTATCATCCTCCAAATCCTTTCCGGTAAAAGGAAACTCACCAGCCTGATGCGACTGGCAGCCGATTCTTGCAGGGTCGAAGATTTTATTGACCCAAATCTCAAGGGCAAGTTCTTCGACTCTGAGGCAGCCAAGCTAACAAAAGTTGCATTGGCCTGCACCCATGAACTTCCGGACCACAGGCCAACTATGGAAACGGTGCTTCAAGAGCTGAGCAGGTGTAGTGCTACCTCTTGATGGCCATGCATCGACAGTTTCTAACTTGAGGACTTGCTGGAGATGGTGAATGGTTAAATAGGCTTCATGAAGTCCTCATTGTATCTGAAGCTACTCTTATCAACAGTTTCGTAGAGTCTCATGAAGTCTGATGACAAAATATTTGTTGTGAAAGAGAATAAAATTGGTTTTTTTGAAGGTGGTAGAGAAGAGATAAACTTAAGAAATCGCTCTATTGATTGCTCACAGGAAATAAAAGTCTTGCTTTATGAAAGACTGGTTCAGCCCCTTGTGAAGTTGATGAAGCTTTAAGGATAGAAAAGAGAAGCCTGTAACGTCTCCAACTTGCTCCATTAGTCGATATGGTTCCTTGTCTCTCTCTGTATTTCAATGCCGAAAATGCTCAATGAACAAAGTTTGATCTTTAGTCCTGCAAGTTGTGAGCCAGCTGCTGATTTGCAAATGGATAATTATAAAGCGTCAGAGCAGCAAATATGTATTTGGGGCATTAGCAAGTCAACTGACAGTGGCTCAGATTTTTCATGTGGGCTTCCATATGACTGCAAAATTTCCAGGACTCGGGTTTCGGATGCTTTCAAGCTTCTCTTTTTCTATGTTTTTTTATTCATTTAAGGATTAGTTTTTTCTTGTTTTTTTTAAGAGCCGAATATAGTTCTTTCTGTTGGTCACTTCATTGGTTCAGAGGAACCCTTCAAAAAACAGAGTCACATGAAAACCGGAATTCAGGTCTTCCAGCAACTGAATGTTACATGACAAATTGACACTAATTGGAAGGAAACTAGATAAAAATTCAGTTTGCATTAATATGATGAGGACATTTTGAAGAACATTTGTTTTACCTACTGTAGTTCATTTAGCATCTAGAAGCCATATGAATTCCCAAAAGCTGGAATGACCTCTGGAGGGTGGAAGAGCAGCTTGAGATAATTTTTCAGGGCTAAATCAGTGGGTGGAGAAATATCTTTTGGACTTTTCAGTATGATGTTCACATTGCAAGGCCAATGATAACCTGTTCTGCTATCCAAATAGGCCCTCCTTGCAAGGCTGACAGGAGCTCAAGCTTCGAAACTGGGGTTGGGGAGGGGTGGAGATCAATGGAGAGTGAAAGCATTTGATGATCTCTCCTATTTGTGGAAAAGCTAATAATAAGAAGGAACTGCTATATCCACTACTTTATGGGTTGTATCTATAGCCTCCTCTTTCACTTGGGTGACCTCACAATAACTTGTAGATGTGTAGGGCATAAGTATAAAACGTCCTCATGATATTAAACAAGCAATGCAAAAGGTTGAAGCTTAGATGATGAGTACAAGTAGCATAATAATAAGGGAAACAAACACCAGCTACCACGTGATGCCATGCCACGGATAGAAGTTTGTAGACAAGCGAAACATAGCACTGGAAACAAACACGACGGATGTGGATATAGTCAATACCCCGGTTGATCTCTCTCTCTCTCATGGCGGTTTGCGTCACAGATATACAAAACCTACACATTTGAAACTCCTCTTGAGGAAAACCAGATAAAATCACCAATCTAAAGTCCAAACATAAGCTTCATTTGAGGATCTTCATGTATTTCTGAGTAGCAATTAGATTACATAACTCACTGGCACATCAGTGCAACAATCTATGATTGATCAAATGATCTCAAAATTGCTTACATGCTTTGAACTGTTAAATTGTACTGCGGGAGTAGCTACAATATTTTCTATAACATCCTTTTATTTTTCTTTCATTTAGACAAGCTGTGAAGTTTTTAACCTTTTGGAGGCACAAAGGCAATGTAACAAACATTCTAAGCAGCCGCACTTTGCTGTTGATTCTCTACAAACCACTCAGAAGGCCACCATTCTGGTCTAACGGCCTGAACCTTCACATCTTCCTGTCCCTGTATGGCCAAGGTGCCCAATCCTTTAAAGGCTTGCTCCAACCTTAGAAGACCTAGACCCCGGCATCCAAGGGCAGTTGACACAGTCCCAGCCTTCTTGCCAGATGCAGCATCGATGACTTCTGACCCAGGAGCAACTTTCTGCTCCACTTCTAAAATACAAGAAAGGAGTGCATTAAATAAACCACAATATAGGAAATTGTAAGCCAAAACATGTGGAGGCTTACCTTTTCCACCATCATCAACAAACTTCAGAGGAAGCAAACGCTTTCGAATGACCCCACGGTGATGTGTACGAGCAATGAGTTCTTGGCCCACATAGCAACCTTTGTCAAAGCTTATAGCATTTAGACCCACAAGGTTGTATTCAAGCGGCATTGCCTCACCTACAAAGCGTGATAGCAAATGCATAATGTAATTTAAAAGAACTTCAAAACCCAATTCAATGTCAGTCAATTATGGTAACTAGGCATTAGCTATTTAAGTCAATGGTTATATTTTAGAAGCATAAATAATTTTGGGAGAAAATCAGCAAAAATTAAAATGAAACCAATGAAGTTACTGTACACAAACGGAGAGATTCCATACTGTGTCGAGAAAAGTTTAAAATAAATTTCTTGCTCTTTCTACTCATGCTTCAAATTTTGTATGATAAGTATGAAGACAAATGCAGTTCATAAACTGAATTTCTGCACAGTGCACAAAAACTACATCCTCAGAAATATAAAGCAAACCATGCATGAAATTTAGGAAGAATAAAGATGATACAGTCTTCTATATTAGCCAGCTGTGGGCTATCAGAATGCTATAATAACCTCTTTAGGTACAGCTGCCTTTGGTTTTGAATTTTGAATTTCTACATGTGTAAATAGGGCCAACACTCAAGGGGCTAGAATGGACGCCCTCAAAACTATCTGCAAGAACATTATTTGCCGTTTCTTATTGTAGTTCAAAATAGAATAATGAAGATGCACCTTTTGGGATCTCAGTTGAGCCTTCTGCAACCCCTTTCTCTATTCTCCATAGAAGATAATTTTCTTCATCAGTTTCCTTGTCAGCCTCAACCAAAGGTGCTGCAACAGACATAAAACATCGTTATGCTTAATCAAACCAGAGATTTTTAAGGGGATCCACAGCTTGTTGGAAATCTCTTATGCTATGTGCTGATTCAAACAAATTCAGATCACAGAATCAACTGAGGCTACTAAATCTCACGTGTCGTATTAGATGGAAAGATCCCCCTGAATCCAAGGCAATCCAATCTGGGATCCTTATACCATTGCCTTCCAAGACCATTTCCTTGTGAAGCTAACACGCCAGACTCATCAACAGCACCCCCCCAGCCAACAGAAGCAGCCTCCGGTTCTTCTGAAAATGAGGACTTCTCAGCCAGGTTCCTGCCAAACCTTTGCCAACAAGAGAAAGCTTCTACCACATTCTCAATATCAACCTTGGATCTCAACAGGTATCTGTAGGTCCAAGAAAAACAAAAGTTGAATCGAAAATTTATAAGCTATTTTGATAATCAAAGAAATAGCAATTCATCCCAAAAATAATCCTGAAGGTTTGGCCATTATGAAATAACACCAATATAAAACAAATTAGCATCTAATTTGGTACATATTCTAAGATACAAAATGCCTAGGGAACCTTAGTTGGCAGCCCCACTTGAATTAGTGTAAGGAGAAAAGAGACCAAGAAAAAAAAAAGTGCTCCCACCCAGAATACGCCTTTGCCTGGATGAATTCCTTGGGCTGTGAGTCTCCCGTACTCAAGTAATCCCCTCTACCATTATTCATCAATTACTTTCCATGGGATGAGATTGTTAGCTGTACCAAGTGAAACAGTTGCCTCAACATGGTACTAGGCGGCTATTACTCAATTGAGAGCAGAGTCTCTCTCTCTCTCTCTCTCTCTCTCTCTCTCTCTCTCTCCACAGCAAGAGAATGTTGTATTCATGTGACTTGTTAGTAAAATTCAGAGGGTACAAATAAAATCTAACTATTCAAATTTTGTTTCTCATGATCATTACATATTAGATATTACAAAGCTTACCGCACACCATGAATGACAATGACGACAGTGACAAATAATAAAATGTAAGAACCAACCATCATAAAGTTAATCAAGCACACCCTGATCCTAAAGCTACTCTTCTACTTTGATATATCAAAAGTGAATTATCCTACTTCTTTACCATTTGAATCAACTGACCAAATCCAATATGAAATCTAAGCTCTTAAAACAAATATGAGACAAACTTTTATCCACTTGATTGCTAATAAATCAGGAACCTTACAATAAAGTCACTCCACCATCAACAAGTTATGAGATCCCAACTTCCACTACTCTTCTTTTTACTTTTATGCAATCGGATGGACTCTCAGCAATTAATTGTTCAGAGGTGCACTTTGTTTGGGGCAAAACTCTCTCATTAACATGTAAGGGCAACTCAAATCAACAAAGCTATTGGAAAACAAGGGATTGAGCTAGAACACAAGCCTAAATTTAAAGCAAGTACATAGTTTTCCTATATCCAAAGGGAAATTCATCTGCTTTCCTCACATAAATGCCTTAACAGATCTATAAGAGATTGAAAACTGAAACTCTCCAATATGCACGTTATTATAACCAGACAAGACAGTGAAGACAAAGAGCAGAGCTGATCAACATTCGTCAATTTGGAGCACTAAAATTCGAGCCTTTACAATGAATTGCATAACAATTAAATATCAAGAGGCACAACTCTCAAGTCCTGTCTCTCCAACAAGAACAAAAACTAAGATCAATTTACAGCTTTCGCAATGGTGTTAATCAAACAGTATACACAATACCCATATCTCAAAATCATCCACTAACTACAGTAGGTTCATAGAACTTACTTCTTCATGGTCTCCAAGAATTCATCCAATACAGAGCCATCGACATCAGCGTACAGCTCCAGTTCATCACGGTTGGGCCCGGGCCCGGGTCCAGACCCAGATTTATCAAGCTTCTCACTAGGCAAAGGTGGCTTGTATATGAACATATCATACAGAAACCTCCCTTGAGGCGTCAACATTGCTGCGTATATAGGCGAAGTCGATACAGCCGGCAAATTGGGAGCAGGCAGAGTCGAAGTGTTCTCACCCAAGGGTTCACCGAACTTCCGTACGTCGTTGGTCAACAGACCCTGAAGGAACTTCACGGTGTCCGGGCCTCGGAACCGAACCACAGCTCGAGTCTTGAGTAGGGAAGCCATGGGGCCGACATTTTCGAGGTGGGTCTGTTGAGTAGAGAACTGTGTGGAAGTTGTTTGATGGAGGGTTCTGTAGTAACTACACGAAATGGATTTTGGGAATTGGAGGGAGAGTTTGAAACGGTGCATCGTTTGGTTCGAATCTGTGTGAATTTGGGGTTGAGAGAAGCTGTAGAGGGGGAAGCTGGAAGAGACGGTGGTTTATGGTGACGGCCAGGCGAGATGGATGGTTGACATGTATGTATACTTTGAGGTTTGTGGGCTTTTGCCACGTGCGATGTGTTTTCAAGCGGTTAGATTTAAGAGAGATTGTTACATGTTCGATGAAATGCCTGAATGAACTAAATCTATGAGCTAATTGTGAACGCATTGAATAGCAGCTAGGACTCGGAGATATTGAATGCAATGTGATATTAACTTGGTACGACACGCCATTCGTATCCATGACAGGTAAAAATTCATGCATTTAGCATAATATAATTAACTTGCAGTATCATGTCAAAAAATAACGTGATATAATTATTACATTAATATTTTCTCGACGGTAAAATGTGGGATCAATGTCATTATAACTCCTAAACTTCAAAATATAGTCAACCTATTGCTAAAAATTCAAGTTAAAGGGGATCAATTTAATTGATAATCTTAATGAGAAATTATAATCATAGTAACACGGTCTATGATTCAAACTTTGTCTACAACCATATGAAAATAAATTGCGTGCGCGCCTCTTTCCCTAGTCATAAGTCTCATAACAACCTTCGCTCCTAGGCCCCATTTCTCAGATGAGCTCATGGTAGATGTGCCACCACAACCTATAAACCTAAGCCCCGCCAGCTCCTCCAAATCTCTACTAGCTCAAGCCCATTCCCGACTTTCATCCAAACCTTCAACTTGGCCCAGTCGCCCTATGGGCTCTGGAAGCATGCCCAAACCAGTTGCAAACCTTTTGCTTTTTTTTTTTTCCTCATTCAATCCAAGTATAAAATGTGGGAATGGCAGTGGACCGGGGCGGGGCGAGTATTGGCACGTCCATCCCCGCATCTACTTAAAAAATTTACCTCCATTCCCGCCTTCATACCTGTACAGGTATTTTTTTGGACGTTCATCCCTACCCTGCGGATAAAAATCTCCGTTCACCCCGCCCCCGCCCCCGCCCCGTACCCACCAAGTCCAATAACACTAAAAAAAAAACCCCCCAAAACAAATACAAAAATAAATAAAAGAGCAAAAAATATGATTGGCAAAGTTTAAATTTTATTATTTAAAAGTGAGTCTCTATTTTTTGTTTTAAAATTTATAGTTAAACCTCTTTTTTAGTCTTAATATTTATAATTAAGCTCTAGGTAATTACTAATTATACTAATACCTAACGGGTATAGTGGGGCGGGGAGGGGCAGGGCGAGGGACAACCTAAGTCCATCCCCGTCTCCATACCCGCACAGGTTTAGTTTAACACCTCCATCCCCACCTCCATCATTGTTTTAAATCCTCCATACCCTACTCATACGGGACAGGTTCGGTCGGATATCCACTTTTACCCGGTCCACTGTCATCCCTAATAAAATAACTTGGATTATTTAGCTTTGGTCTTCTCTTTGGTAATATGAAAAAGTTTTTCTTAATTACATCCTCTTTAACTCAGACCAATAAAAAAATTTAGCATTGAGATAATTTTTATTGTTTTTATTTTCGTTTTTTAAAGAGAAGTTAAAAAAGAAGATGATCACAAGTTGTTTCGATCTTCTGCGTTTTCTTTATCGTGAAGACAAGCGCATTTGCATATAGGGTTGTCATAAGCAGTTGACAACTGTTGTTTACATTTTTTTTTTATTTTGTTTTCAAGCTGTGTTGGTTTTTTTAAGACAAATAATGGTGTCTTAGGCTTTCAATCTTCTATTGTATTCTAAATCAAAATTATTAATAACAATAAATACTATTTTGTTAAATCTTATTTAGATTCACCTTACAAAATAGGAAAATCGTCTTTTATTTTCTTTTTTTTTTTCCCTCCATTGTTATTCTTTTTCTATTCTCTTAAGTCAGCTCATGACAACTGAAAAATGACAATCAAATAAATTTAAGTTCACCTACCAATCCAATTAGTTTGAAAACTTTGGTTTTCTTGTACACTAAGGTAGATTTTGAAACCTATGATTAATTATCCTCTCTCTCCGACACACGGTCAATGGATACCATTTGCCCAAGGTATTTGCTTAATTACTTGTTAACATATAATAATTAATTTTTTTTCAACACTATTAATTTATGTAGCTGTGATTGAAATATTACTTAAATTGCTCGGCAAGAAGTAGAGTTGAAACTAATGAACAGTACTAACAACTATCGCAGCTGCCCATTGCGTGCATTGGGCAGCCGCGGTTGTTGTTGGTGTTTGTCGAAACTAAAACAGCCGTGTAAGGATTAACAAAACCTGAAGGTCTCTGTCGTTTAGTTGTTTTTTACAAGTTCATTGCATAGACCTACTTTTTCAAGCTGTCCTATACTAAAGCTCGAGTTGTACTTCCTATATTAATTGTTTTATTGGAAGAAGGGAGGTGAGCTTCATACCCATCACCACCGCTTACTAAAATTTTGATCTTTGGATTAACAGTTTTTTAAATTAGGTTTTTTTTTTCTTTTTTACTAAATATTTCAATCAATATTCAATTTTCTACTTTGTTTTACAGGCTTTTTGTCGAAAATCAGGATAAAAGTTAGTCAAAAAGAAAAAAAAAACTAGGTAAAAGAAACTGGTAAAAAAGATAATTCAAACGTACAATTTTGGACAATTGCAAAAACTATGCTGAGACAACCAATTAGTTTTTATAGGTTACGCCATCCCTCGCCCCATGTTTAATGTATTACTTCCGTTGTGGATTTTTACCTAATGGAATTGAAAATCTTGAATTTAAGTGATAATAATTAGAGCTACTTGAACCTCCAACTTGGAAGTCAAATTAATGAAACCAAAGCTATTTCTCTAAACCAATTGTTGTGTATATTTTTTACATATATAATATGATAATGCAGTAAATTGGTGGGGTCGGTTTCCAAACCAACGACGAGCTGCTCCGATGGTCTGAGAGGTAAAGAGAGATAAGGGACACCGGTGTGATACTTGTCAAGGGCACTTCGATGCCAAAATTAGGTTTCTGGATATATTTTAATAAAGTTTTGATTAGAGTTTATGTTTGTGTATCTTGTTGGAGAAAATAAGTTTTCCTTTTATATGAGTAGGCATCCTGGTAACCCTAAGAGTGTGTTGCATGCATAGAGATAGTGAGAGATGGCTGTCTCTCCATGTGGTAACGTGGCATTGAAAGACCTAACTGGTAGCAGGGTAGTGGGGGAGTGATTGTCCAACTTCACACATGGCACTCTCTCAGATTTGCGTCAGAGCGAGGAAGGTGACTACCTCCTATTACACGCGAAATCTTGGAGCTGGTAACATGTTATTATGATTGGATTGTCAGTGGTGGTCCCCACTAATGTGCTCGGCATGGTCTGCTCCACTGTGCTCGGCATGGTCTGCTCAACCGTGTTCAAATCAATTGGCGTTCTCAGGGTTGATCTTCATTGTCTTCTTACTTAACATATACCCCAGACGCCCTATCCTAGATATAAGTGTCGCTTAGCCCGTTAAGAAAAATTTCAAATCAATCCCCATCAGTTGCCCTCAGTTCCTCTAAGTACCCAAAGCGTAGTCAGAAAAATTCTTAATCAGCTTGTTATAATGTTCCTGATCAGTCCTCATCATAATATATATCATATTTTACTATACGATGAATAAATTATACTATACTTCATATTATAATGAATCATTAACTAGTCCCTCCACCGGTTTAATGTTTATTTTGATTCGATTTGAATAATTAAAAAAACAAATGTTAAGCTGGTTGAGAGAGCGGGGTAGAGTTCTTGTTGCTATCGGTGGCCTTGGCAGGCTTCAATATTTTTATTATACTTGCTTGAAATCTGGATTTATAAGAAACAAATAAAAAAAAATGGAGAAAAATATAAGAAATAATAATAATAAAACAAAAAAAAATTTCTCAAAATTTTTTTTTTTGTTTTTACACCAACAAATATTTGGTCTAAACCCAACTAAGTTGCACAATTGGTATAGAATTGGTCTTTCGTAAGTGGACAATGGTGGCGAAGGCAAATCGCACTGACCGGCCAACGAGTGTGATGATAAGGGTTGACGTCAAACGTAGTAAACGGTTGATGACGCGCTCTCTCTCTCTTTCTCATCAAAGGGAACTTTCTCCGGCTTCTCGTACTGTCAGTTTTCAGTTAGAATCTATCATGCGGACGCGGTGACGTCTGGCTCTTTCTCTCTCTCTCTCTCTGCTGCTTTCCTATTTGAAATTTGAATTTGGATTTTAAATTTCAATTTGACCATTTCACCCCCTTCTCGATGCCTCTTGCGGGTCCTACTACTACTGTTACTACTAGCCACCCTTTCTTCCGTTTACCAAAATACACTCTATGCCATTTTCAAATTACAATCTTTGGTACTGGTTTCCTAATCAAACGTTTTAAAACGGGACCATAACCAAAAGTTTAGTACGGTTCCTCTATCCATTGTCTTACATCTTTGGTACAAGTTGTTGCTAGTTTTAATGAGAAAAAAGAAAATAAAATAGAATGAAAACATTTGTACTCTCATTTTTCTATGAGTAACAAAATGAAAAATAAATTTTTCTTCCCAATTCATTCTCATTGCAAAAAATTTAGCTTTCTCACTTCATTTTCTTTTTATATTTTCTTTTCTTTTCTCTTTTAATAAATTTAAATTTCAAAATGATTGTATAATGTATGATCAGATCATTACTTTTTTTTTTTTTATATACTTAAAATGAATATGCAAATAAGCTGTTTAGCAAGGAGTATTGCTCTTAGGACCATAAAGTCATCTGCGAGAGATCTTACCACACCAATGTCAGAACTAAAACTTAAATTTCACTGCTTGCTTTGGGTGCTGCAGAGTATGGTTAGTTTCATCAAGTAACTGTGAAGACTCAAACTGAAGTATTGAACCAAAAAATTTAAGTTATTACTTACTAAACTAACAACTTGATGGTGATTAGATCATTACCAAATACCAATTGTGTGGCCCAATGTACATCTTATTTCGATTCCCGATCACACAGATATTATCTCTGGACAAATTATTTAGTATTTTTGAAGTGTTACCTGACTTTACTCCTCTACTCACATAATGCGTGAGTCCTTACCTATTAAGTGAAAAATTTACCTCCACCTAACAAAAAAACCCCACTCTTATGTAAAAAAAAAAAAAGCCAAGAATAAGGTGATTCTCTGAGATCACTGAATAATTTTTCTTTTATCTCTTAGCTCAACGCAACCCCGGAATCAGTCAAAACAACATAAAAAAAACAACAACATCTTAGGTCTCTTGGTTGGTACCCTGTTTGTAATTAGCTTGTACGGGCTGGGTTATTACACAGCATGAACCAAGAAAGTCTCAGGTAATATTATATACGAAGAAGAAGAAGAAAACCAGGATTAGTTTTGGTAATACCAATCCACACGTTAGATTTGCGAGGGTGCGATGTCAACTGTTTGACAAAGACTCATCCTTTCAGGTGTGCTCACTTTCTCTCTCATTTAAAACCCAATCCTAAAACTCCCTTCCAGACTATCATCATCATCATTTTGAATTGAAGAAGAAGAAAGACAAGAAGAGCCAAGAACAGGAAGAGAGAGATGAAGCTAGTTTGGTCTCCAGAGACGGCTTCAAAGGCTTATATTGATACTGTTAAATCCGTAAGCAATCTTCAAGAGAAAAAAATCTCATCTCATGCATAGATTAGTGGTGTCGTTTTGTTTTCTGATGTCTCTGTTTCTTCACACAGTGTCAAATCTTCCGAGAATCAAGCGTAGCAGAGCTCATTTCAGCCATGGCCGCCGGGTGGAACGCAAGACTAATCGTGGAAGCATGGTCCCGGGGTGGGGTTGTCACAACGAGCATCGGACTCGCCGTCGCAAGCCGTCACACCGGCGGAAGACATGTGTGCGTTGTCCCGGACGAAGACTCGAGGTCGGAGTACGTTGGAGCCATGGAAAAGGCTAATATGTCGCCTGAAGTCGTTGTTGGCGAGCCGGAGGAAGTGATGGGAGGGTTGACGGGTATAGATTTCTTGGTGGTGGATTGCAGGCGCAATGACTTTGCTAGAATACTGAGGGTAGCAGAATTAGGCCACAGGGGGGCTGTTTTGGTGTGCAAGAATGCTAGCTCAAGGGCAGAAACGAATTTCAAATGGCGCACGGTTCTTGACGGTGGATCACGGCGGCTGGTTCGCTCGGTGCTTCTACCCGTTGGGAAGGGATTGGACATCGCACACGTGGCGGCCAGCGGGGGAAGTTCGGATTCCGGCAAGAGCAAAAGCCGATGGATCAAGCACATCGATAGGCAATCCGGCGAGGAGTATGTTATCAGGAAGTGAAACAAGAAGATGGTAGCCTATCCTCTTCTAGACTGTTGAGTGAGATGACCAAAAGCAAGGCTAGGGTTCATGGAAGGCTCTCTCTATTGAACCATCAAATTAGATATGTAATTCTTTTCCTGTCCCCTTTTTAACTCAGTATGTAAATTAAAAATTTTCACTCTTAGGGTAATTTGTTTTTCCTTTCTTCCCCTAGTTGAGATGTCAGGATATAATCTGTATAGATAACGTCTAACGAATATGAAGCAGAAATCATGTGATTTATAATTTTATACAATGAATCTCTCTCTCTCTCTCTCTCTCTCTCTCTCTCTTCAAAATACTTTAGCATCATTACCCCTCTCGTGTGGGCACAATTTGAATATACTTAAAAGAGCATCAGCGCATATAGTGAAGGTTGATCATCTAAAATTCGATCCATCTCTGCATTTCTACCAGCAATCAAGCTTACATGATTTGTGCAAACGGTGACGCTGTATAATAGTTAGTCCAAAGCTTGAACATATTGTAACAAAACAAAAAACAAAAAAAAGTTGCAGATGCTATAGTCAAATTCAAGGAGTAAAACATTGAACATCATACACAACTTGAACTAACTTGGAAGTCAATGAGATGTTCTTTATGAATGTCAAACTCTATACCCAACTTCAAGAGAATAGAATCCCAAATACAGCACAACATAAGGAGCCATGAGTTGGTGAAAATTTTTAGTAGTCTATACAAAGTCAGCTATCTGAAAGCCTATAAAGGCACATCACCTAAAATACAAAGGTATTTAATGTCAATTCCATCATCTATCCTATAGTTTGAAATTCTAACAGGGAAACAGGCAAGGCATTCTTCATGGCCATTCAGTCTGCTTTCCTAACTGGTTCCGAAGGTTGGGGATTAGATCCCATCAGCTACTGTTTGTCATATCAAGCAACTGCAAAAGCACTGCAAGGGGAAGATAGTGAACCTTACATATATAGAAAATGTTGGCACACAAGAACTCATGATCTGGTGGCTAGTCCCAACTCTCTCGGCTTCTTCTGAAAGACTTCTTTTGGGAGAGAGCCTTCTTGTTTTGCAGCCTTTTCTGCTCTCCAATAGCGGCCCTTAACAAAAGAGCAGTGATAGCAATTGTTAATTTGGCCCTCCACGACGCATGGACATTAACAGGGAATGTAATAGAGAAGAATAGCATGCAGCAAGACTACAATGAATTAGCAAAGGAAAAAGCTCTTACATCTTGGCAATTTTTTTTACTTGCTCTTCTGAAGGTGGTGGTGGGACATACGAAGCAGCATCAATGATTGCCTGTTTTATTCATTCCGTAAAGAAAAATAGATCAAGAAACAAGCTAGCACACCAAAACATCACCTGTGAAGACAAATGACAGCCATCTGTCCATGGGGACAGCCTCAACCACTTGCAGCACACTTTGATTGAAAGATGACCAATTGGGATGTTCACTTCAATGAAGTCCCAAAATATAATTAGGTCCAATACTTCATGGTAGCTGTTACCGTTCGAACCCATATGGAAGTAATGGGTGCATATATAACTATTGCACAACAAAAACACAGTAAACGTGCACTCATCACTACCTATAGATTTCTTAGTTGTACCTGTAGCTTCTCCAAAGCATCTTCAATGTTACCCCTGAAGAAGAACAGTAGCATGAAACCATTTGGTTTGGTGACACATGAGCAAAATGAATAACAGAAAAGAGGAGTGGGCAGAAGTTAACTTTTGTGTTCTGGTCTTTGTTGAAGAAATCACAAGCTCCCCATCTTTGTTGATCCGATTCTTTTCCTGTTCAGAACAAGATTAGTTAAAAGAGTAAACAATGACACCAACAATAAAACAAGCATTCCAAATGAAAAGGTGTCATAGAAAGGATAAATATCGACTTTATACCAAGAAAATAGGAAGTATCTAAACTGCAGAAACTCTCCATTAGGAAGCATCACAAGTAAAAGATGGGCTGAATAAGTCTAAATACATTAGTGGTTGACATGCTGCAGTGGGGGAATTAGATCCACGATTATGGAAACCAAGGACATCTGGAATTAAGTCATCCTAATAAGATAACTAATCATCCAATACGCCAAAATTTTGTTGGATCCATATTTATATAAACAATACAAATTAGCTAGCTAGAGTATCATATAAGTCATTCTTTAACAAAATAGAAATAAATTGATACTGTGCCTTGGTTTCTTGTCTGACACACCTCAGCTATTCCAAAATGCTCCTTTATCTTATGACGTACATATGCTTAAATAGACTAAGTACAAGGGATAGGAGGTGGGGCGGTGTAATTCTACAGCAACTGATTTTGCCATGTGCAGCATTTCCTGAATCTTTTGATTGCTTTTCTTTTTTAATATCAATATGCTGCAAATGTTTGGCAAAGAGTGCTAAAATAGTATCTGAATCAGAGAAAATAGGCCATTGCCAATATGAAGAGCAGCCCAATCCCTGAAGGGTGCATAATTCCATATGAAATTGAAAAAAAAGATTTCACTTACATCTGCTATGAATAACATATGTATTGAAAGAAGTCAGATCATTTTTAAAGGGACAAACAGGAATTGGGAGATTTCTAAACAACCTAAGGATATGGTTAGGGTAAGAGCAGAGAGATGAAGTACCAAGAACTTGCACTAATATAGGAAGCAAGCCAGCAACAGAAACTCTCCAAATATTGGGAACAAGACCATAGTGAAGTCTTCCTTGCATGTATCGGCTTCTGTTTTCTTGTAAGTTGAGGTTTATTGGTGTTTGCAGTATCTTTGTCAAAGCAGCTTCTTAGCTCTTTTTTCAAACAGAAGGGAATGCCTCTCTTGATACTACACATTTTAATTTTATTTTAAAACCACAGTTACCTACTTAGTCTGTGTAGATTTTCTGTTATGTGCTCTGAAAACCTATGCTAGGGCTGGGGTATGGTTGCCGTACTCCAGTTCTCACAAAATATTTATGATATATCAGATTGTCAAATATATAGCACATGATAAGGAGTTTGAGTAACTAACCATTTGCATAATCCTGTCCCTGACCCGCTCACTTAACCAATATGCATTTGTAACATTGAACCGCATGTCCACCTTGGTGTTCACTGCAATAAAAAAAAATATAATGATAATAACAATCATGGATAAATAGCAGCATCGATGGAACAGCATCAATTAAAAACAAAGTAGAACTTTGCTGGATTGCGAATGTGAAAAACAAAGAATTTGCCAGACCTTTATTGACATTTTGACCCCCAGGCCCGCCACTTCTCGCAAAATTCACTGTAACATGGTCTGAATGACAGAAACCACAATCAATATAAAGGATATTGAAATACAAAACATATTCCTTTGCCATGATCAAGAAGCTGTATAAAAGGTGGCATAATTTCAATTTCAGAAAATAAAGTCTCTAGCAGAGATTTCCAGAAATATAAGATGACAATCTATCATTCTAAAAGAAAACTAGACATCCCTTTCTGTTTTTAAGCAACATCATTTTTTTTTTTTCTTTTTCATTGATGGTAATTGCAGAATTAAGAGAGACAGACTAGGCAGCCATAACATCAGCATCAAGTTAAAATTGAAGCCAAACAACTACAGTTCTCATGTGAAATAAATACACAATAGATACTTAATGATTGTCTTCACTAGAAATATCAAGAAAGAAGATTTCACTCATTTTATATAGACACCCTGTTTGGACTGCCTCTTCAACAGCAGACTTTAAATGTTCAATGGCAGATATAACCTTTATGACAAGTGAATAGCATCATATTACAAGTGGATTAACGTACGAGATCAAAATAAGGGGGTGTTTGGATAGCATTTTAAAAAAGCCACAATCCATAAGCTTAAGCTAGTTTCAAAAGCCACTTATTTCAAAGGCTTTTCCAAGCTTAAGCTCGGCCTAAACAGCCACTTTATTCAACGGGAGCCAAACACAGTTTAAAAAAACCATAAGTTTAATCTATAAGCTACTAAATAATTTACCGTCCAAACATGCCCTAAATATAAAGTTACCAATCAAGAAGGGTCTCAAGGTTCATTTTTAACTTCAGCACCTACGACTCAATGACCGAATTACCATAAAGAGAGCATAATTCTCCATTAAATGAATCAGAAACATCTTGTACGTACAAATAATAAATATATTAATTAATGGGATTAAGGGCAAAAAAGCTTAGGAATCCAAAGTAGTTTAGTGACTAGCTTTGAAGGCCAGTGTTATTGGTAGGGGGTCGGGGAGTTGTGACGCATAAATTTCATTAACATAGAATTCGGTTATATGTTTCCATAAATAAGCAAGTAGCCTAATAGACAACAAGAAATTAGTTAATAAACCAGGCATCAAACTGGTAAGGCTATTAGTTCACCAATAATCAGTTAACCAGTTATTCAACCGGTTCAACCAATATTATAAATTACATGTATTTACTTATTCATATATGTATTAACTTAAATATAATTTATATTGCAAAGTAGAACACAAAGAAATAGGTGAAGCAGTGGTTAATGTTGCTTAATTCCACCTTTAGCTCCAAGTTCAAAAACTTTAAAAAGTCATAGATGGTCAACAAAAGTCAAACCAGGTCAAAGGTTTTGGGTAATCCGATCCAATATCTTGAATTGAACAGGCCAACCCTCCGGTTGACCCTGTTCAACCAGCTTTGGTTCTAATAACTATGAGTAAGAGGTTGGGAAAAGGGAGAAAAAACAATGGTATATAGTGAGGGGCAATTATCAAAAAGATCTCAGACGAGGAGGAAATCCAGGTAGATTTTCTTGAATTAGACTTCCACTTTAAGGTATTTGTGGATGACAAAGAATGACAAGAGAGGAGTGTCCTCAATTGGAGTGGCTTAAGAATCGATATATAGATGCCCCAAATCCAGCAATGTAATTGAGCAGCTTACCAGTACCTTCACATTGTGAAGAATTACACTTGGCTTATGGTCTGTACATACAAGAAACTCAACTGAAATAAACATTGAATTACAATAAGTTAACAAATCAGTGGATTATTCTGCTCTTTTACTTCCTAAACTATTAAGGAGTCGAGAGTCAAAATTTTAATCCCTTCATTTTCCATTACTATCGATGAAATCATATGCAGCCTAACCAGCTTATATTTCAATATTTACTATACACAGTGCCACATCATTTTACGCCCCCAATAAAATAAAAATGAAATAAAAGCAGTCTTGAGTATTAATTTACAAACTAAAAACAACGAGTAATGGAATTCGGTTTCTGAAGCTACCTAGTGTGATTTTGGGGATAGGTTCGTTGCCAGCGGAAGCAGCTCTCTCCTCCGCTTCCTGCATGAGTTGCTGAACGTAAGACATCCGCGACGGTGCCTTCTTCCCGCCGTCGCCACTGTCCGACGCCGCCGCGCATCGGACCGGGTAGTAGCTGATCCTCCGGCACATGAGGCGGATGGACAGACTTAAGCTCGGCGGCGATGTATGGAACATGCGAACCGAACCCAAGGACAGTGACGGACGGAAGATTTCTTTGACGAACATGTTCGTCGTCGTTCTGATTGCCGCCATTACAGTTGCAACCAAACCCTAGGACCGCTTTTTTCGTTTAAGATGGTGCGGTTCAATGCTTCAAGCCTGAAACTCTAATTTTATTGTCAACCACAATAATGTGATTTGAATCTTTTTTTTTCGTCCAGAAAGCATATAAGCGGAGCTGAAAGAGTAACCAGTATCACCTGCTTTGTCCGATTTCGTCCACGAGGGAAACCTATGGTACACCAGTCTTGGAGCAAAGGCGGTAAACGAAATGAACCGACCCGAGTCGATCTGTGTGGATTAAAAATTGTGAAATGCTAATTACAGGCGGACGGTTACTCAGTGTCTGATCCGTGCAGCATCAGTTAATCCGTGCCACATTACTTGGGCCCTGCTGGCAAGTCGCACCACATGGACTTACTTGGGTGGATTCCAATTAATGTGACGCAAATTAAACAGCAAACGACGATCCGACTGGCCATCTTGAGAAACTCCAACCGTCTTAATAAACTCTAAATGATGTGACAAAAATCAAACAACGAGTGACCATTTATCACGCTTATAATTAGTCTTTCTCCTAAAGATTTAATGAGTTTTAAAAATAAATTTAAATTAAATTTATTTTACTTTCAAATAAATTCCAACTAACTTTATAAACTCTGCTCGAGTACTTTATTTATTTTCAATACATATAAACATATCAATCTGTGCCCAAAAAATTAACTCGAGTACTTTATTCAGTTTTAATACATACAAATATATCGAACCATGCCCAAAAAATTAACGTACAGAACGAGCCAAGAATTTAATCTTTCCCTCGCGCTTGGATTCATTAACATGAAAAACATTTCAGGGATTTTGTATTTCGTAAGTGCTATTTTCCTTTTGATTTTACTGCAACAGTAATAGCAGTAGCAGTAACATACCTCTAAAGATCTAACCCATCAGGACAAGAATTTATGATAATGCATAGCATCTTGGATGAATCGTAATTTGAAATCACAAGAAGATTGAAAAAAGTTAGGTGATTGGCGTATAGCCAGAAACTCCCTTGACAGGCACGACATTGTAAAGAGCAGTTGTAGGTCATGTTTCTTTCAAGAGATTCTTTCAGTTCAAATCAAACAGCCACATTGCTGAAATATAACTTTCTTTTAAAGGACTTCAGTCAAAACATTTAAAGATTATCAATAGATTCAATACAAACCCATACAGAATCGAATTTTTGCCAGAACCAAACTCCAGCTAATGACATGAAACTATGGCCTTCTCATATAAAGCAAGCCCACTGCATAAGAGACAGTGTGTGTCCTGCTAGCAGCAAAAAGAAGGGACATACAGAAATGACACCTTGAAAACTAGTAGTAGTGCGCAAAAAAACAGAGGGGGGGAGGTGCAACAAGATGATCTACTCAACGCCTCCCAGCACGATCCATGTTACCAGCGGCAGCTGATCTTGGTCTCCCCTGGGAAGAACCTGTCCTATCTCCACCATCTGCTTTCATCCTCCCTGAATGATGTGAACGTGAAGGGCCCACTCTCTGACTGATATCTGATCTAATGTTCCCCAACTGCTGCGGGTGCTGAGTCGAAGGGAGCGCAAAACCACCCCTGCTTGCTGGTCCATTTTGTACGCTTGTTCCCGAACCTGAAAAGTAAATTACACAAGAAAGTTGGGAGTCAGGACATGCCCATAAAATTAAGTACCACACAGAGACATACAACTACATGACATTGCGTAACTTGAAATCTAACCAAGATTTAACCGCTACAACAGTAACAGCAAACACAAATGTTGCAATCCATTCCCATCAATGCTCAAACCCTTACATAACCAACTAGGAAGGTCACAGCATCGAGTCAGGTCAAAACCTCAACCAAATTAAAAGACCAGGATTTGGCAATAATATAAACAAGTAGGTGTGTGTTTGTACGTATATAAATTCTTCCTGCCTACACAATTTTTTAATGTTTCACCACTCGAACTGTAAAAAGAACCACAGGAATGAAAACAAAAAAGGTCGGTAGTCGTAGACTTTTAAGTGTGGATAAAGCAGCCCCAAATCTCATTTCCTTCAACCGGCAGAGCGTCTGTGCTTGTCTCAAAAGACTTCAACTTCTCATGAAAATTACTAGTTTCCTTTCAATCGGTATCTTCCTCGACTTTTTATCAGAGTGATATTCCTTAAATTCTTCAAATAGGGTGATAGAGATCAAGCGGTGTAGGGCATGGTGGACAAGGTAGAGGAGAAGTAAGGCAACCGATGGTGATTGGTTAGTGAGAGTTTTCATCTCACTGCCAAAAACAGTAAATCAAATGATGTGAGCGGCAAAGAAGCCTTTAGGGTTCATTGTTCTTTGCGTGTTACCAGTCACAATGGTGCATTCACATAAGAAGTTCAAATCAGATCTCCTCAAGTCCTGATCAGGAATGAGAAACTCAGGAATGAAAATTTTGATTCCTTTCATGGCCAAATGATAAACCCATGTTACAGTTGACCACCTTCCTAAACTCATGAGATAAAAGAAGAATTTCAAGACTTGCAGATCTCACGAGGAGAACCCAAACTGGACAGGTTTTTGCTTTCACAAGGCAAGTCAACCAGTTCACCACAAAACACACATTTCCTATCTAGTTGCTCTCAACCCAGACAAGCAAGCTGAATTCTAGATTTAAAATTCTGATTCGCAGCCTAATAAGGTTTGTAACATTTGCCTTCCAGTCTAGGACAACCCTGAAGCTACTGGTACAATTGAAACTTAACACAAATTCTAAGAAAAAGGACAGTAGTTTCTGTGTGCACAAAAGCACTCCATACTGAAGACCTAAGTAGCATAGGCATTGACGATGTCCATAACAGACACCGACACTTCTTGGACACTATCAGACACACGACCTGCACCTCATGTGAAGGCGTGACGACTGGAGAAATTTTTCATAAGCCATGCTATTAGTTGTTTTTTCTAGGATTTAACATAGCACTGCATTGGAAATTTTCTGTGCCCATTGCATCTACCTCATATTTGGAAGAGGAGAGGGAATTGGTTTGCCCCCTGGGGCGGGCGGCGGGGAGCTTATTAGGTAGAATCATCATGTGACAGAATGTGATAGGCCCCGGGAGAAGGGCATTTATGGTGCCTCAAAGACAATAATCACTATGAAATATACATTCTCTCTCTATAAGAGTCGCAGCACATACCCCTTAAAACATATTTGGTAGCCCACAAATAATTTAAAATTTGTCAGGAAAACCAAAGGGATGAAGATAAAGGAAGTGAAATAAACCACATCTTCAGGATACATGTGAATCTAGAGATTGCAAATAACTTGAAGATATAAAAGCATGGAGTCAACGCAGAAAGGCAATTCATAGACATACCATCATGTCCATTGAACCCCACACTCCAGCCAGGTAGATGCTTTCTAGCATTTCCCTTCCAAGCTTCTTCAAAACCAGATAGCTCCTCTGATATCCAAAAATAAAATAAAACATATAAACATTAGACATCCAAACCACCACCATCCGCAACTTCTACATACACACTGCATCACAAGATGTATGCAAATACCTTCGTTAAGGTTGTGCAAGGTCTGCATGGTCTCCACCCTACCATCAGAATTCAGTTTCCTTGCAACTGTATGGCCCTACAGTATAACAGAACCATTTTATTTCCACATTCTACTAATGATACAGTATTCCCTTTACACAAATATATTCAACCCAAAGTAGGTCAAACACAATTAGTGAACATCAACAGCACTTCCTAACAGTCAGAGATGGCATTTGTCAAATACCTTATCATGGATACCCCGGGAGATCCGATGATTAGCTTGACCACTAGCTGTATCAGCTTCTTTACTTTCATCAATTGTTAACTGGAAATCCATGCAACCACAACATAAGAAACCCAACAAACCCACAGAACTTTCAATTGGAAAGACTCAGAATACTTACTCCATCACTCCCTGTCCTCCTGGCTCTAGATGAGGTGTAATATGCTCCATTTGAACCACCATAAGTAACACTGGAGCTCTGAAAAGTGAAGCTACGAGTTTGGGGCTGTGAAGGTGTATTGTTAACCCTGCTGAAATCATTCATGCACTGCATTTGCTTGCTCTTTCTTCCTGCAAGACCATAACATTTAATCCC
Source organism: Euryodendron excelsum (assembly GCA_033060915.1). Classification (NCBI taxonomy): domain Eukaryota; kingdom Viridiplantae; phylum Streptophyta; class Magnoliopsida; order Ericales; family Pentaphylacaceae; genus Euryodendron; species Euryodendron excelsum. The sequence goes on along the minus strand of CM065397.1, from coordinate 4,134,727 downwards.
CTTAAACCGGAGGCAATAAAATAACAAGCAGAAAAAGAAACCAAAAGTTTTACATTAGTTAAATTATAAGACCTATAATTACCTTCAGCTTCATCATCTGGGTCTTCAACATAAGGTTCTTTACTCGATCTACCATGCTTTCTGGGATTTTCTTTCTTCTCCTTGTCTTCTTGTTCTCTTTCATCATCAGAGTTCAGTTCTTCAATGATTGGCCCCCTAGATCTATTGGGCTGGGGGACTTGACGCTCAAGATATCCAGTTGCATGTGCATCTGTAAAAGGATTCCTATTTGGGCCAAAAATGGTAGGCTCAAACATGCCTCCAAATGGGCGGGTGAAGAAAGGGTCATCAAAAGGGTCCCTTCCTCCAAAGAAGTTAGACATCAAACTCCTGTGACCTGCAAAGCCACCAAACCCCCCCAAGCCAGAGAAAGGGTCACCAAAACCAAAAAAAGGATCCCTGCCGCCTCCGTTTCCCTGCATTTTCCTGATGCTAGTCTCTGAAAAACAGCAATAATACAGTAAGCAATAAAGTGACTCATCAGTGTAAATCCACACATTCCTTCAAAACCACAAGTTACAGGAAACAAAACCAGCAAAAGCACAACTAATGGCAAATATCACTAACAATAAAAAAGCTGAAAGTCCGGGAAAGAGGAGCAGCATCACATAAAATGAGGAGCAAATCCCTCAGAATTCTGTGTTTTACTAAATCAACTACTTCCAAACATAAGAGATAGAATAGTATGCATAATGATAATTACGAAAAACTTCAACAAGATGGAATCAATATTACCTCAACACTGCCACATCAAACTTCAAGAGCTATCCTTGAACAATAAATGAAAATTGATGGCTTTTGGTGCTTATTCAAAAGGTAACAGTTATTGCTTTTCAATCATTTCTATTAAATATCCAATGTACATAACAGCTGGCTTTCCATTTGTTATACTGCCACTACCCACTTACTGTATGGACAGAAGCAATGCATTGGACTCGTGCACATAGTATAAACATTGAGAACAGGACTTTAAAACAGCCACATAGAGAAAACAAAATTCTGAAAGCAAAAAAAAAACCTTAGAAAATGAATACATTTTTTAAATTTCATACCAACTATTTATGAGTATCTTCCTATAAATAGAAACAAGTAAACCCAACAAAACAAGAGAAACTGGAAAACATAAGCTGAATCCCCAAAATAAATTTAACCTTGTAAGCCAAAGCAAGTTTTAACCACCCACACAGAATAAAAGAATTTTTTTTGTTCTCTCTCTCTTTTTTTCTTCCCTTTGTTTTTTTTGGACGGACACAGTTGTAGTTGGGGTGGTGGTAGTGGTTTGGGGAGGGTGCATGAAATCAAAGTGAAGAGAGGAGAAATACTAATTCACTGCACAAACATAATAGTTAGGTGTGAGAAAATATAAGCATTCGATACACTGTTACCACTTTCACATCACGGTTGTGGACCGCAAATTAGATCATGCTATCCTTAGCATACCTGATCAACTCGTATAGCCAATATCATGATAATATTTATAAATAAATAAAAGGCAAATTAGGAAGTTTAGATCACTAAGCCAGCTCTTTGCATTGTTCTAAGCAAAGCCCCACCCGATAGGGATATCATTCTTAACAAGCCTAGTATGAAGAGGACTGCAGAAAATTTTGGCTCAGCTACATGACTTCACATGGAGCATGCTTTGACCTAGTCTAATCAAGTTTTGGGTTGATTTTGTGTCTTATTTTGTATCTATTTTAATCTATTATGTTGTGTTGATTTTGAATCTTATGTGTGTCTATTTCAGTTCATTAAAATGGTTTATTTATTCCATTAGGGTTGCAAGATATGTGTTGTAGTGTTGGCCCCTTATCTCTATTTGTATCTAGTTATGTTACTAGATTATAGATGCGGTCTTTATTGTGTCTAGAATGTTCTTGCTAGTCAAAATTTCTTAATTTCTTATTTTTAAAGCCCTATAACTAAAAGAATTGGACAAAAAAGGCCTAGTAGGTTATAAAAGAACTGTGTTTGTGTAATAAAAGTTAACCTTGCAACTTGGAAGGATGGAGCCCAAGGAATTCTTGTTAAAATTTCTAGATTCTTGTCCTCCTCCTCCTTTTCTCTTTCATATTGTTTGGGAGTTGAAAGGTTATCAGGAGAAAGATAACGCTAATAAGAAATGCAAAGGACTCCCTGTGTTATATGGATAACTAGGGAGGGAAGGGAAATTGTACTACATTCTCAAGTTTCGGAAATCAGGGAACCTGCAAGAGGATGGGTTTTAATAGGTCAATGGAATGAACAAAACATAAAATCACTTAATGACGTGAGGACAAAGCAGATAATCACTAACTCCTTCCCCTTCTCCTCCATTTCCTCCCAGTTTGGGAGTGAATCAAGAAATAGAAATGAAAAGGTTCAACAAGCTCTCCAAACCTTTTCCTTCCTATTCATTAAAGAACCAAACAAGGGATTTACAGAACTCTTTAACTTATCAAGTGCTAATAGACCATTACCCCTTCACCTACCCCTTGGTCTTCAATTCGCCACTTATAACCTCAATTTAGGGGCCGTCTAATTCTTGCAGCAACAATATTCTAGAAATCAGCAACCTGCCACTTTGAGTATCGAATCAACTCCAACCCTTCTCAATCCAATCCTATTGAATCCTTTGACCTACAAGCTTTCCTTGACCTCAATCCCCTAAAAAAACAATTGTACGGGGCACTATTCCAAGCTTCTAAGACTGTCGTATATCAATGACACAACAGATGGTGTTTGCAATGCCCCTTTTTGTTCATTTACAGCAAATGGGAGAATATAGAAGTTATATTTTAATGTCTGTAAGATACCAAAATAAAGACCCAACCACAAATAAATAAATTAGTCGTTAAGTCTTCGTTCTCCTACACTCCTAGGCAACGAAATGCCAAAAACTTATCTTCTTGTAATACTTCTATATACACTGTTTGTAATATTTCACGACATATTCTACTTACCAAAAAAATAGTTCACCGCATATTCTCATCAACCAAAGGAAGCTTCAAGAAACATTTCACATAAAACCAAAACTGATAAAATCAACGGACTACTTGTTTGCTCCACACCAAATGCTCCTCACCAAATGCTCCTATTTTCCATCAGCCATATGGCAATTGTATCTTTTTTTTTTGTTTTTGCTAAGTAAAAAATGTGGGAAGGGGCGACCAGCATAGTAACTCCCCTTGAGCGTGACCGTAGAAGTTCTCACCCACTGCAGAACTCCACCAAAGTGTAAGCAACATTCAATCCCTTCTCAACAGCATCTGGTTTACACAACTACTACCGCAAACAGATTCGAACACGTAACTATAGCAATTGTATCTACTTCACAACAGCTTATCCTCTTTCTGTCCTCAAGATGATCAACAGTAACTTAACAATTTTAAATCTTGTAACACATTCTCTGGAAAATAGGCTGCAAAAATAAGCTCATTCACCATTAGCGAACTGGATTCCCACCAATTATTTTTCTAATCTCATTTTGTCCTGCATTTAACAATCAAAACCACCACCAATATAGATTCTCAGGAAGAAACACAGCTGTAACTTTTTTTGGGGGTATAAATATATATACATATACTAGGGGGCACACACGATACGTGTGTAATCTTTGATTGTTACCGGAGTGGTAGATTGAATCAGCGGAGATGATGGTCGTCGTGATCGATTCAATCCCGGAGAGTTTGAAAGAAATCAATTGGGGTTCTATTGTTATCATAATAGAACTGTAGCAATTCAAAATTTATAAATAACTGCAGCTAGTTATCAGAATAACTGCCATGAGAGCTTCAAAGACATCTATTGGGGTTCCCCCTTTACATATTAGATAGAATAGATAGAAGATTAGTGCACTTAACACTCCTGTAAATGAGTGCACTCAAGCATACAACCACGAATATGAGAAAATCGATTGATCCAACAAATCCGACAATCACAAAAAAGCCAAATTCCTGAATCAAATAGATAGATCGAACAACCACCATTATTTCCCATTTACCAACCGACCAACGTTAAAAAATAACTGCTCAATCAAATTAAGGAAAGTTCGTAAATTTATCGACGACTATAGTGAATCAACATCAAAACCACGATCAGCAAGATCATCATCAGGAACAGTTTCCTGATCCAAACAAGGTGCCTAATCAATTCAACGAAACTATAAATCGAATGCAAGTATAAAACGACGTGGAAATAAACTAGATAAGGGGATGACCGAACAATCCACAACCGAAGCAAAATTCAAGCCAAACATAAGGCAAATTGATGGCAAACCTCGCAAATAATAGATCCCCTCCTCCAATCATTGCAAAGATTAACTTGGGTATCAAGAATTTGGAAACAGATATCGAATCAAACCCTAGAGTGAGAGAAACAGAGGAAGATAGACATTTACCTTCAGGCTTCAGCGAACGATAAATGGAAGTTCTGAGAACCAGGGATTGCAGAGAAAATAAAACCCCAACGATGAAGGGATTTTCTGATTCGAAGAGTGCACAATTTTGCCGACTTATACCCCTAGGGAGAGAAAAGGAGAGATTTTAGAGAGAGGCAGAGAGAGATTATGCGGAAGGTTCTAGTCCTCGCTGGACATCTGTCCTGATATTCGTAACTGACCCACACGTGTCTTTCACATGGGAAATAGCTGATTCCGTTTTGACTTGGGTGACTTTGGGTCTACAAAATTATTTACAGCTGTTTGGAACTTTGGAAGAGAATGAAATGGGTGAGAAAAAAAAAAATGAAAGAATATTATTTTTTAGTCTTTATTTGGTTTTATAAAAAAAATAAAAAATAATAATAATAAGGGACAGTGATTTAAAATATATATATTATTTTCATTTTTATTTTTTTATATCAATAAAATCAAACAGAGAAAAAAAAAACACAAACAATCGTTTTCTCTTTCATTCCTTTTAGTTCTCCAAGTTCCAAACAGGCTGTTAGGTGGCCCAAGACATGGGTGGCCGCCCAAGCTTTCTCTTTGCATGAATGAATGGTGTGTTGATCTGATCTTAGGCCGGGCCGGTTTCAGTCTTGACTTTTCATTCAGTCTGGTACTGAGTTTTATTGTGGGTTTGAGCCCGGCTGATCAGCTTGAATTAAAATTTAGGTAAATAATTTTAACAGAAAAGTAGAGAAATTATAGTCTTTGTTCATATTTAGCAATCAAGGGTTCAATTCTTATAATGACCTCAACATGCCCAAGAAGTTGAGTTTTTTAATTACATGTTTTACGAGTGATTAAGAGTTTAAGTTCCTACCATTGTCAATATTTCTCGACATTTATAATGATCCCAACATGCTAAAAAGTCTCATCCAAATGATCAACTTTTCTCCACTAGAAGTTACACAATTCCTAGCGTTTTATAGTCTTATTAATATATACTTTGGTTATATAAAGTGTTAAAAATTATAATAAAAAAAAATGTGACTCAATATCTAAAATAACAAATCAAAACACGTTTAGCATGTGCTCTCACAACATATATTATTATTTACATTTATATAACACCACTAAAAGGCAACCCAGATTTGAAAAACTCTCATCGTGCCCAAAAATGATGGCAATAGGGGAAATTTTATTTTTTGACACTTTCTAAACACCGGCAAAAAAAAAATTACTGAAAAAATTTTCTCGGAGCTTTTTTAAAAAATTGACAGCCATTTTGTTGTAGTATATCATCATGCAAATATGCAAACAAATTGCTAAATGGCGTATTTTTCTGTAATGAATGGCGAAAAACCTTTATTTAACAAGCCTGCTACATTTGACATAATGTGTTGGTATGACAGCTTAAATGCCAAACTAATAAGGGCTACAAATGTTATTTGCCAATTCCCAAGAAATAATGAGATAACCCTCAAATTTTGCATGAAATAAAATTCTACAATTGAATGCTTCAAAAAATTGGGTCAACAAGTATAAGAGTCTTCGTTTAATCAAAAGCATACGCTCGCCTAACTTGTTGGCAATATTAGATATGGACTTCTCAACTATAGTTACTAAAATAGAAAGCAAAAGCATAAAATATTAGGAAAAAAAATTGAAAAACGTAATAAAAAAATATAGAGGGAAACGGAAAGCAATAAATAACTGAGAAATTTAGTAGGAAGCTTTTGTAAAACTCAAAAGAGACATTTAAAAAAGTTAGTGAAGACTTTTGATAGAAACCTACATGAATAATTTCATATATACTTCGTTAAAACTTATAGAGAAAAAATATATAAAAATTAATATTTTAAGTTTTTAAACCATTTCTCCTGAGTTTTTCAAGAGTTCCGTCAGATTCCAACAGTTTTCCAAATGTTTCCGAACGTTTCGCCCATGTTTCCTAAATATTTTTCCAAAATTTCCAAACATGTTTTGGATCGGAAACTTGTTTTCCCCTTCAAAATAACTTTTCTTGTAGCTATGTTCTCAACTTCGGAATGGATGGATGTTCTAGCCTGTTTTAGGCTAAGGAGAGCCCAATTTGAATAGCCCAACTTTAGTAATTAACGTACAGCCCTGCCCAAAATGACCAGCAAAACCCAAGAGCCAGTGGCCCACGGGCCTGGCTGGCCCCATGCACTTCCATTGGTATTAGTATTTAGCTTGATTGTGTCTCCTAATAGAGGAAGCCAATGGCCACTAATTCTCATACTATGAGATGGAAGATGATACTATTTTGTTTGTCTAAGAAAAACAAAACATGATCACAATTCATAAAGAACAACAATTTTTAACACCTTATACAACTGGATAAAACATACTTAATATATTTTGAAAAAAGTAAAAAACAAAGGAAAATACTATTCTTCCAGAATTATTGTATAGAATTTTATACCAGAATGATGTGGTAATGGTAGTTTTGTAATTAACATGCATTTTGATGGGTTCTTTATTATGAAGTGATAGGACCACAACTTAAACACATTATTTTAGTAATAAATTCTGTATGAATTTTTTAATTATATAACATTACTCAAAAACAAAACCCAATGAGAATGTGTCCCATGTGTTTGAAAACTAGAAGAGATTAAGGACAAGAAGGGCAGCGAAAGGAAAATGATAGAGACATTTTTAATGTTTGACAGGCAAGTTGGGGATGAGAGGAAAAGAGATTCCTCTACCAACCAAAATCGATTCTCGTTTGAAATATGAAGAAGAGAGGAAATTAAATGTCAGAGAGTTTTAACTACTCTGACAGATGTCTTTGTTTCTTCCAAGCAATAGCCTCCACAAATAAATCTGTGTTAATTATAATAAATTAATAATGAAAAAACTCTAGGGGGTCGGCCTCAAGCCAAACACAGGTGATAATTTATTGGATAGAATCTGTGCTCTTCACCAATATCTCATTTCATAACTGGCGGCAACAACAGTACATGTGCTGCTAGTTATTTTTTTCATTATGAGCTGTTGTTTGCCACAATTGCATTGACTGCAATGACGATCGAAGAATGGAATTCTTAGTTTCAATACTCCTTTCGAGACTTAATTAAAACAGAGTTAGGTCTCTCGAACTTACTTAGTACATTAAGGGAAAGGTTATTTTTACTAAAAATTCGTAAAGAAACTCTCACTAAAATAATGTTGTAGTAATGTTTCTGTAAACAAGGGTCACGGAATTTTGATTTTAAGTGAATTTCTCTTTAAAAACTTTATATTTGCATAGTATTACTTGTAAATTAATGGTGTGTATACCAAATATTTTTTTTCTCACTAAATATTTTTATGTTATACAATTAGATAATGCATGCTTAATGTGTGCATTCTTTTTAAGTTGTATGTTAAAAATACGCAACATGACTTGCGAGGTTCCATGCTTTGATAGGCTGGCCTTGCCCTTTGTTTGCCCCTTCTTGCTATCTCTTGACCTTTTTTTTCTTGATTTAGTGGGCAGGAGAGGGTCAACTGGCATATATATTGACTAATCTCATTCTTAGTCTACTGAAAGGCATATCATATACAAGTAATTATTTAGGATGAGAGGAACACCACGTCATCATGCTCACATGATTTGATGTTCCATTTAAATTGCGACACATGACATTATTCACATGACATAAATTTTAAATTAAAAAAATCACCATACGCATAAGATAATGATAATAATATCTCAAAAAATCTTGTCACTTTTTACCTATGACATTATATGAATAAACCGTCGCACTATATAAGGATGGTAAAGTGGTGTGACAGTCATATTGAATAATTTTTCGTCATTTATGTCAAGACTATGGTTGTCATCGGTCAAGTTTGTTGGGAGAGTCACCTGACATCCAATCCCATCAAATTGAATTAAATAATTTTGGAACGGCATTCGACCCATAGAGTGATCGGATTGGGTGGCTAAAAAAAATCAAGTTTTAGTATAGAAAGGTCAAATTGGGTGAATAAAGTCCACCACTCGAACCAAATATAGTGATGTTGGTCTAAATCCATCCATTATCTACCCAAAACTAATAGGTGAAACCGAAAAAATTAAGTCAGGTGAGGTTATACGGTTTTTTGAACAACCCTAATTAGGACTTGGTGGCGAATGAAGGGAGAGAGGGCAGGGCCACAACCCCCCTCCCCCAAAATTTTAAAAATTTCTTTTATACCCTATAGATTTTTTAATGTCTAGAATATAATATATTGTAGTGACTCCTCAAAGTCTTTAAATTTTCATTACCCTCGTAAATTTTTAAATATGTAAGGTATTATTCAGTGTATTGATTCTTCGAAAATTAAAAAAAAATTCTTAACCCTTGTTTCAACCAAAATAAATGTTTATCAACTCGTCTCAACTAAAATCATAAGTCCATAATTGTCGTGATTAGAATATTCATAAGAGATAAATTTCATGTGACTAAGTTTTACATTTGACAAGAGTTAAACTTCTGCTAAGCAATAAAGGTGAGAATAAGTGACTAGATAGTAATAACTCCACTTACACATGATCTTGGAAATTTCTACTTGCTATAGAATATCTAATTTGAGTTATAACTGCTACCAAAAACGAGCTAATAAGCATAACATCATAAAATGTCAATTGAATAAGTAGACTACCTAACCAGATAGCAAAACTCAAAAGTCACGGCACGCTTTCAACTCATGAACTCTTGGAACCAAATCCATAACCCACTTGTTACTTAGGTTAAGTAGATTAACCTTCAGTGGTTGACAAGAGTAAATCTTGTTACTTATGGTGTGTTTGGTAGGACTTAAAAGTCAAGTTTTTTTTTAAGCTTGTTAGTAAAAAAGTTAAATTTTTTTAGCTTTTTTACTTTTTTAATTTTAATTTAGATAAAAAAAACAAAAAAAAAGGACAAAAAAACTAACTTTCGTTATTTTTTTACTTATAAACTTATAAAAAAAACTAACCAAAAAATTATACCAAACACACCCTTAGGGTTGGGAGGAACGTGGTAGAGGAGGAGGAGGAGAGGTTGGAAACGCGCACGTGAACCCCAGACGCTGAGAGAGATGGACAGTAGCCAGCAGGCAAACTTTGCTTGCTGGACCACCAGGTCCACCACACACTCTAATCACTCGTTTTTGGCCCATCGTCTCATTTATTAACTTCACATGACCACCCTCTCTCTCCCTCTCCCACCCTCTCTCTTTCCCTCTCCCGTGGGTTGGCTGTTTCACATCCACTGCAGGGTCTCCCATCTGGGAAATTTAATACGGGTGGTTGGGGACATGAGCTGGAGTTGAGTTAAAGAATCAAGACAGAGCCATAAATGCTCTAACCACCCCTACCAGCAGCTTCATAAATTCTGAGAATGATAAAGCCCCTTTTCTCCCGACTCTGCGTAAAACACATTCCTGCGTTCAAACATCTAGTCACGTTGATGTAGGCTTTTAAGAATCCCATTTCTCACCACCACAACCACAACTTACTCTGATTTTAAGTTTCAAGTTGATTTCATTGTTTTTTATTTTTTGTGGATAAGTTTAAAGTTTCGTTATACTTGGAGATAGTAATACCGCAAGTTTATTTAACTAATTCAGGAATTATTGACAGCATGTTTTCTCGTGCATTAGACAATTAGGTGAAAGAAAAAGGGCCTTTTAGCAGTCCGGTAAAAAGGGTTTACACTTTACAAGTTAAAAAATGAATCCATGGGAGGAGCTAAGAGAGATTTGCGAAAAGCCTAACCAGTCTTTTCTGCCTGTGCTTTGCTCTGAACTGACAAACCCAAGATCAGATCAGATCAGATCAAAAGCACTTTCATCCGTAAAATTTCAGCGGCCTGCACGCCATACCATGCACAGCTATTTTGTAAGCAAATCATAGGCCCTTTCAGTGTTTGAAAATGGTAAAACCCTAGATTACGTTTTAATGTTCTTGGATTTGGAAGGACCCATCAACGGCAGGCAAAACCATACAGTCACAATCAGTGCTAGTGTAGAAAGGTAAAGCTGTTACCGGGGAAGTTAAACCTATTCTACATAACCTTCAGATTGTTTGATCGCAGTCCTTTTATTTGTTTTATTTGTAGATGGCTGTAGATGCCGAGCGACTCAGGATTTTGGTTGAACAGGCCAAAAAAATTGTTTTTTAGGCAAAAACGAGGGTTAAAGAAATTTTTTTAATTTTTAAAAGATTAATATGCTATATATATTTTAAATATTTAAAAATTTATATTAAAAAAAATTTTAAATTTTGAGTGAGTGAATACACTATATCAGAATATTGTATTATAAATATTTAAAAATTTATAAAATATAAAGAAAAATTTCCTAACTTTAAGGAGCCGTGGTGCCCCCTTTGGCTGTAGGTGTTGTAGGACAATCTCCCTGTCGGGTATGTAAAATATCTTATTTGTATATCTATTTTTAATATAAAAAAAGATATGATATACAAAAAAAAAAAAAATTATATAGAATTTATTAATATGGTTAAATAAGAGTTATTCATTTAAAAATAAAATACTTATCATGATAGTTTTTAATTACAAAAATAGTACTATAACATTATTCTAGTAAGATTTTTCAATACAAAATTTTTGTAAAAGTAACATTTTCCAAACCCCTCACACTATAAACTAGAAGTGTTGCAGTTATACTTTGATTTTTAACGCGAGATTTCAAGTTTGATCCAATACGCGTTTTTTGTTGACTATCATTATTCATACAAATTATAAAACTTATTTAGTTCATGGAAACAGCGTTTGTGCGGTAGCTTAAAAAAACTAATCAATTATTTATTTTTATTTACTTTCTTTCTTCTTTAATTTCCAATTTTCTCTTTTTTTTTATAACCATTTTCAATGTTATAGGAAACAGAACAACGTGTGAGTTTGAACTCCTTTGCGTGAAAGAATCTTTTGGGTAGAGTTTGGACCCCTTAACGTATTAAAAGGGAAAACAAAAATTGGAGTCTTAACTAATCCTAACCACTGAATTCGTTAAGATGAGCTTTCGATTAGATTTGCTGTGTCAGATACCTATCAACTTTAGCTATATTAATAGCCCTTATTACTAGGTGAGTTCTATGCATAATGCTTGATGCAAAAGAAATTCCTTGAATAGAATATGCCTATTAAATTCGTTAAAGTATTAAACCAAACTTATCTTGTGACTAGATACCGAAAATTAATGAGGAATGCAAACCATAATGACAAAAATGTGTACTCACGTTGCTTACCTAATTCATGATATTGGTTTGTAAAACACTCGTTAGAAAGACCCATTCATTAAGCAAAACAAGAAGAAAGCTGAGTACATTTTGAAGCTCGTTATCTTTATGAACTCGATTAGAACTTGATTAAATAAGTTAATATGTATTTTACGACCATAAAAGAATTAAACCATTCAAGTTCAAGTCAATTAAAACTTATTTGAGATTAACTTAAAAATTAAGCAAATCAAGCACGAACGCAATATTAAGGCTCCTTAAGTTTTCTCAATTAAACTTGAACATCTTACTAATCGGTTCAACTCAACTAATTTACAATTTTAGTTCATGATATTCAGATTGTCTCCCCTTCAGTTTTTCCCAAGAATTGGAAACCTCTAGTTCAAATTGCATGATTGCAATGTATTATCAAAATATACAATTAATAATTTATCAGTTATCACCTCATTATAAATTTTAAGTCTCAAATAATTTCACACAAAAATATGTTCTGAAATGTTATAAATTAAATTTTAGGAGTAGTTATGTTTTGATTCTAATTTTTTTTCATGTTCTCGAAAACAAAAAGTTTGTGAACATCTCGTTATTTTTATTATCATAAATTAAAAAAAATAAGACTACCAAAATCACAATATTTTTTATTTTTAAATAAAAACGGTTCAACAAACTTAAAAAATATTTTTTTAATAATTCTTAAAATTAAAATATTTTTTAAATTTTTTTCAATAAAAACAAGTTTCGAAATTAATCTGACAAGCGCAACTCTGTTAAATTTCAAAAAAAAAATCTGAACAGTAATAGCAAACGAGAGGAACAGGCCAATAAATTGTATTCAAAGGTCAAAATATCCAAATCAGAGTTTGTCCCAGTGCGTGCATCATACGCTCCAACGGGCATTAACGCATTGGCTTTTTCCTTGATAGCGAGTGAGGACAACTCTCTTTGGGTTGACGAAGGTGAAAATTTTCGATTCAGACCCTGCAATTCTGTGTGTGATTCACAACCATGATTACAAGACGACGAAAAAACGACCTCAGAAAAATGGGAGAAAACGAAAAGAGATTGGAACTACAGACACACATTAGATATACAGCCTACATACGCATATACAGAGATATATATTATACACAATTAGACAAACTATTCGAAATATGAGATAATGAAAATGTCCCCCTCTTCATCCTCCTCTCCATCTTCTTCCTCCAAATCCTCTCTCTCTCCTCCTCCCCTTCCTCCTCACCATCCTCCCCACTTCACTCCTGTAAGTACAGTCATCTATATATACGTATAGAACTCTTTACGTCTTCTGTGTGTAATTTGAAATTAGCATTGTTCTGGGTGTGTTTTAATTATATGTTTTCTTGTTTACAGATTCAAGAATGCGAAAGAGAAGGAAACGAAGATGAAGAATTCGAAGAAGGTACCGATGTTAGAGCAACCCCGAGTGGCAAAACATCTGTGGAGTCGAAGCACCACCCAACGCCGCTCCACCATTCTGATAATAGAGGCAAAACATCTGGGAGAAGACAGCCGGAATCTGATGGCGACGGTTGTGGGGTCTCCTGCAACAAGTGCCGGCCGAGCAACCGTGAAAAGATCTCGGTGGTTCCCCTGGATAACAACGGCGTCAGCAGGCACTCAAGTGCAAGCCCCAGTGGCATATTCAAATCTATTCTCTCATCTCTGACGAGGAAGAGCCCGAGGATGTCGTCGGATGCGTCGGGAACTGAGGAGCAGTGGAAGATTGCGGTGACCGAACTTTCTCACAAGCTCATTCAGGCGACAAGAAAGCGAGACGAAGCTAATTTAGAAGTTTCGAGGCTCAAATACTCCATGGCCGAACTTGAAAAGAAGCTAAACAAGCTCGAAATCTATTGTCATAATTTGAAGTCTGGACTGGAAGTCTGCACCACCAAATCGCCGTATCGATCGAGTAAAGCCACCACGAAGCATAACAATAATCAGCATATAACAGTCGGCGATCATGAAAAAGTTATCGAACACTTCTTGGTTTCGGTCTCTGAGGCTCGGTCGAACGTTCGACTTTTGAGTCGTTCACTGACGCTTCAACTGCGACAAATGGGCGTCAAGATCTACGACCGAATTTCATTGCTTCTCCAGCCTTACGACATCAAAATTTCCCTCTCCAAAAACCCAAGAGCCTTGCTTTTCTACCTCGAAGCTTTGCTGAACAAAGCTTTCTTCGAAGACTTCGAGTCAATTGGGTTTCAAAAAAGTTCCCCAAATCTAATCCTGAACCCCATCGATCGCTGTGAGGCAAACTTCGCAGCGGTCAATCTTTTGCAGGGTCTAACATGGGAAGAAGTTCTGAACAAAGGTACCAGACATTTCAGTGAGGAGTTTAGCAGGTTTTGTGATAGGAAGATGAGCGAGATTGTGGCCATGCTTGGGTGGAACCGCGCCTGGCCCGAGCCACTGTTGCAGGCCTTCTTTGGTGCGTCCAAGAGTGTCTGGCTGGTGCACCTCTTGGCCAACTCGGTGCACCCGAGCCTGCCCATTTTCAGAGTGGACAAGGGTGTGAAATTTGATTCGGTTTACATGGAAGACATGGGAGGCGACAAGGCTCGGAAATTGGTCCCAGCCATGGTTCGAATCATGGTCACACCGGGGTTCTATGTCTACGGCAATGTGGTCAAGTGCAAGGTGCTTTGCAGGTATCACAACAACAGTGGCATGAGTAACAATGATGGTAGCGAAAAGGTTTTAACCCCATCGCCTTTACCTTTATAAATAAAGACCATATGATTTCTATGCTGACAATTTTAGTTTTGGTAATGTATGATATGCTTAATTATGATATTTTGATGGGTATGTTTGCATATCGAATTGAGGGTTTTTGGGTCAAATGTAAAGACTTTGGCTTTTTGTTGTTTTCTTCGTTTTGTTTACCCTTTCGTCAATATTGATCTTTTATCAATTTTTTTCCTTCTTGGCGATTGGATTCGCAGGACATTTTTCATCGAATCTTCATGTGGAAACTGAATAGGATGGCACTTCCTCGTGCCTGAGTCCTATTGACATTTGGAGATTTCTCCTTTTTAGTTCATTGCCATTTTTTGGGTCCAGAGATTAAAATGGTTAGAGATAATGTTATACCACTAAAAAAAAATTACATACAGAGTAATGTAGTTGAATGAAAAATTTTCAATTTAAAACAAAATATTTGTTGTAATTATAAAAGTGCTATGGCCATATTATTTTAATGTGAATTTTTGCACAATTTTTTTATAAAAAAAATAGCATTTTTTTTTAAACAAAAATGCTGTCGATGTATCGATTGAATTTTTTTATAAATTTTATAAAAGAATAACATTTTTCTTCATTTTATTGGTTGGTTGTGGGGAAGTGGGCACATCTTCTTTGTGGCTAGGACTCATCCCAACCCATGGGGTTCATCCCTGGCACAAGCACTAGTGCACAACCTCTCTAGGGTCCAGCAGATTGTCTCTTGCACACTAGACCAACTCATACAACCTTGGGCTTATTCTAAGAGTAGCATCATCATCCTGCAGAAATACTTCTCTGTACTTTTGGCAAATGTGTGGAACATGCTTTCTTGATAAGAAATTTTGGTTTTCTGGAAACGTCAGTATCATATGACTCACTCTTTTTCTTTAATCTGATCCTAAATACTTTTTTAGATCAATAACTAAATTTTATATACCAATGAATGTCTAAGGCTCTGGCGTATTCATGAGTAACGGGAGGCCGAGGCCCAAACAACAACATATAAAACAAAAGATATGGCTAAATATTACACACTACTTCAGTCAAGTTTATATACTATGTTGAACAACTAAGTTTGGAGTTGCATATTGTAGATTTTTTGAGGTATAATCCAGTGTTGTCAATGCGTTTTACTAAGAAATTATTTTTCATCATACTCTTTACTTATTAGACAATGTACTGGTATTATAGCTCTTGATATAGAAATTTGCTATTAATGTTATTAATTTGCTATGGATTCATGGTAGTTTAATTTTTTGGCAAGCTTTTTCGGATTAAGTTTTTTGGTTTTTTTAGTTTTTAAGCCAAAAAGATATGGCTTTCTTTCTAAAAATAACAACTATCAAACGGGCGAAACCTAGTTCTGTAGTTTAGCTTTGGAACCCGTCACCCATCAGACCAACGAAAAGAAACAAGGTTGACAGTAGAAGAGTTAGGTCCCCAGTTGCATAGAATTGGGCTGAGATTTCTTGAAAATATGGCTTATAATCCTATACAGTGAAATTAAATTAGAGGCTTAATTGCAGAAGAATATGAAGTAAATCAATTGAGTTCATGGCTTGTTAAACTTTAAACTTTAATTTAGGGCGTCAAGTTCCCTAGTGGCTTGAACCACAAGGAGCCAGCTGGCCTGGAAATTGTTGGGTTCCATGAGCATAACTTAAATCAAATAGCCTAAGCAATGGGAGTGAACAATGCTGTATTTGAGAGTGACTATGCAAATGTCATCCATCCAGTGCCTTTCTCAACCAAACTTGCCTTGTAATGAGAAATCCAACTGATAACAAGAGATATTCTTGCTTGGGATAAGAGATATTCTTGCTTGGGCTTCCAATTTCCGATGGTCTTTTGGCTGGTGTAAGCGTCAAGCAAATGGTGGTGCAAACCGGCTTGTATGCAACCCAAGGAGTGGTCGCCTCTCGACTCATTGTCCAATGGCTTCGCTCCCGTCGGACTTACTGAAGATTTTAAGGGATGATAGCTCCCTTTGTTTAGCTATGCTTTTTGGACGGTTTTTTGGTTTTGTTTTGTTTTGTTTCTTTTAGTTGTTTCTG
This sequence comes from Euryodendron excelsum, assembly GCA_033060915.1. Classification (NCBI taxonomy): domain Eukaryota; kingdom Viridiplantae; phylum Streptophyta; class Magnoliopsida; order Ericales; family Pentaphylacaceae; genus Euryodendron; species Euryodendron excelsum. Next base: position 4,118,265 of record CM065397.1, on the reverse strand, counting down.
TTTTCTTTCACTTTTGCCCGGTACTGTATTGCAGTCAAACAAAAAAAAATAAAAATAAAAATCTTAAATCAAATGGCCCAATGCTCCATTTTAGCTAACCTACTTCCCAAAGCAAAGGAAAATTAATCAATCTGTGAGATCAACTTAGTTCATGATATGCCACCCCGGTCGCTCAAAATTCTTTGTGCTTGTCACAACAATTATTAATGTCTCGTTTTGGGTTGATTTAATCACTTCAACCAAAATAATCTAAATTAATCAATCGCTTTATTAAATCAACTCAAATAATCTAAATCAAACTAGTTCTAAATGTACTTTTTTTTATCGACTCCACACTTTGACTTTACTAACTTTTAGGCTATTTAGAAAAGAAAATATTATTCTTTTAAAAAAATTGTACAAAAAATTCAATCAGAATATTATATCATTTTGGTGATAAATTATGTATAAATTTTTTGTTTGTATAATATTACTTTTTAAAAATATGTACATTATAACCTCCTTATGCACAGTTTATTTATTTATTTTTTTGGTACCATGCATTATTGCATACCGATTAATATGTAAAAACTAGAGGCTCGTTTGATTGACCGGACTGACAAGGAGTCCTGGGACTAATTGTCCTGGGATTAACAATTCTGGAACTAATAGTACTAAGCAATTGTCTAGTCTCATGTTTGTTTGCACATAGGATAAATGGTCGGACTAATCTTACAATTATAAGAAATGACCGTATTACCCCTCACTATATATTATTAGCCTATAATATAAATAATATAATCATATATATATGCATCAAATAATATAATAGTATAATATTACAAGCAAATCAAGTACATTATGTAACATTAAATAATTTAACTATAATACAATATATATAATATTATAATAAAATATAATATTATAGGCTAAATAAATAATAATATAATATTAGAATCTAGGACAAGTATATTATATTATAAAAAATACATATATATTATTAATATTATATTATAGTACTTTATTATAATATACTATAATATAAATTAATATTGTATACTTGCTATATATTATGTTATAGTATGTATTTGTCATATATTGTAATGTAAAATAATATATAATAGTATATCATACAAATTTATACATATAAAATACTAATATATAATATAATATTATATTATTATAATGGAATATAAAGAGTATAATATGTGATATACAACATATAATAATGTTATATAATATTTTATAAATGTAATATTACCATATTCTAATATATTATAATAAAATATTATATACAGTAATGTATTACGTATATAATATTTTAAAATATAATATTATACAATATTACCGTATTTTAATATTTATAATGTAATATAACATAACATAAAATATATAATATATGTTGATTAGGGGTAGGTAAGTCATTTCAATCTTATCCCTCTTCACCTTAGTTCTGGAATTAGCAAACCCACTCCCCCCGGGATTAGCTAAGAACTAATATGTGGTACTAGTAGTTCAATCCGGACTGTTAGTCCCGGCTCTATTTGTAAATCAAACGCAGAACAAGTCAGGACTCGCAATCCAATCTGATCTTGTCCCGCGAATCAAACATGCCCTAGGTGGTTTATATGAACTTCCAATGGCTTAGGCAAGGGAGTGGCACTTTCACATGGGTAAAAGAGTGAAATTTTGAGATGCGGGACGGGTTAATACATACGTGAATCATTAATAAAGGACTAATTTTGGTAAGGAAAATAATATTTTTATAAAAAAATTCATACAAAATTTGTATACAAAATGATATGACAATGTCAGTTTTGTAATTAAAAGCCAAAGTGAAATATTCTCATTAAGACACATCATTTTGTATGAATTTTATTTATTATTATTATTTTTTTGTTGATACAAAGCAATTGAGTTAAGGGGAAAGGCCCAGCAGGGTTTGAACCCTCGCCAAATGAGTAGGTTCATAACACCTCAATCATCGGAACAGACTAAGCACTCGTATGAATATTTTGTTTGTATAGTATTACTTGGTTGATATATATATAGATTCACATAGGATGTCCAAAAATAAATAGATAAATAAATAACTATGCTACTAAGTTGAAACCCATTACTACTAACTTGTTTGAGAGGCAAAATAAATACTAGCATGCATTGTGGTAGTGATGTTTTTTCGACTAGACCAGAGACCTTCTTGAACATCTGATCGGGCTCTGACCAGAGCCTCACATTGGCTCCCCTCGGCTCCAAAACAAACCATCCCTTTGGGCATCTTTTTCGCTCTGTCTGTCCTTCCCATCATATCGATGGGGTTTACAACTGACACCGAACACTATAACGTGCACTCAAAGTGTGGGCGTAGAGTGTGCAAGGGATAACCACCCTATCCCTGACGCAGTTCTAACACACGCCACAATGAAGTAGGGGAACGATCCTCTCAAGTGGCATGACATAGATCTGACCCTCCAATAGAACATCGCCTCGTGGAAAGGTCGCCAACCACTTCTATACATGTATACAAAAGGAAACAAAGACCTTTTTCACCATGTATGCACAAAAGAGAAAAATCCTAACAAATTACATATTTGAGTAACATTATTCTTTTGAATCTAATTTGAATATCGGAGAGTCTTTGGCAAGCACCGCATCGGTGTGCTTAGAACAGGAGATTACATGCCAATGGAAGAGAGCTCAACGAAAACTTGAGAGCAAGACATTACGAGATCGTTGCGTCATCACATTAGAAAATTAAAATCTTGCATAGCTTTACCAAGGAAAACAATCAAACGAAATTACATTGAACTGAACAATTTTCAAACACAGAAAGTTCACAAACTTTCCCTTGCTTAGTATTACATGCACTGCCCAAAGGCTAATTATTAATTTCTTAATAAATGGCTTGCATAATTTTATTATCATGGCCTTGATGTTCCAACGCAACGTTTCTATGTAGACTCAGGTATACAATTGAAAAAATGTGATTCGTTACAACCTGAAACAGTTGTCGATGCAAGAGACGTATAATTATCTAAAAGTTGTTTATTTTTAACATACCCTCGGAATTAATAAAAATAAAGACAATTTATAATGATACTCGATTAAATTGTTTTAGGATAAATTTGATTAAGATATTGAGATGGCTTCAGAAAGACTCCCTTTGTAGATTAAAATTATTCTATAATTTTAGAGACCTGCTTCATTCTTATTTCATTTCTCACAAAAACAATAAATTTTTTTTGCGTGAGTCCAAACATATTATTTGTCCGAACGCACTACTTGCACTCACCTCAAAATCCACCTAACAAGAGAAACCTACTTTAGTTATGAGAGGTGGAGTCGTGGCGTAACGCTACAAGACCACTGAATAACTTATCCTTTGTATATGAGTGTTGATGTAAACTTTCTTTACATAGGTTGGAGTAGGGGTATGTATAGGTAGGTTTCGGGTTAAACTCAGAACTAACTCGATTTTACAGTTTCAATATTTTAGACACAAAATCTATCTGATATTTTTATAGAATCAAATCAAACTGAATCAACTTGAGTTAGTTCGGGAATGTTCGGTTCGGTTCCATGTTTCGAATTGAGTCGGTTTAGGTTTGTTTTATTGTACAAAATATAACTTGTTTATTTAAATAATTAAAAAAATATGATTAATTTTATATCGTCAATTTAAAATTTTTTAATGAAATAATAGACAAACACAAATTAATAATAATTAAGTTCAAACAACTATAATTTGAAGACATTTATACTATAAGATCGGTCTAAATTTGATTTTTTATTCTTGATTTAGTTCAAATTCAAAAAATCCGAATTTGAGAACTGAACTAAAGTGACTAGGTTGATTTTTTTAACATAAAATCGAACAGAATGGATCTGAACCGAATTGAGCCAAAATATTTGATAAACTTAAACCAAACTGATTTTAGGTTGGCTCGTTCTCACATTTTTCAGTTCTTTTCTAGACTCGGATAAAAAGACTTGTCTGCAACTCTGGGCCGTGTCAAATGCAGGCCCCGCGTATGACTTTTCGCATACATGGGAAAATACAGCTAGAAACGAACCTAATCAAATCAACAAAGAGAATGAGAAAATGTTGGTGCTCGTGGAAGTTTCTTAGCAAGGTAAAGGGCATTGAGGTAACTTCATCCTCATCAAACGGCGGCGTCAATAATCTAACGCGCTAAGCTTGAGGCGGACCCCGTCTGATCCGGTCGGACTGTCGAAGCCGTTCGATACTTTTCAACGTTTGGCTTGTGGCCAGTCAATATATCTCATAAATCATAATATCGCCCTCTCCCCTAGTTAATTACCATTTTGGGACTCTCTCTGAAATCCCCTTCTCTTTCCTTTTCTTTTCTCTGAAAAGCGCTCCGGACTGCGATCAGTACGATCTGTTTCCCCAATTCTTTGATTTCGATACATTGATCGGGTGAAGAGGAAACGAAAGACTAAATTAGGAGTTTGAATAACCATGTCGATGTCTGATTCTGATACGTCGTCTCAGGGTAGCGAGTACAAGAACTTCAGGCAACTTACCCGGGAACGTGAGTCCTCCTAACTCTCTCTCTCTCTCTCTCTCTCTCCATCTCTATTATAGGTATATTTTGCTGTATTTCATTTCTGTTTAATCGAATTAACTGATAAACTGTGGTTTTAAATACAAGAAAATTGTGATCACTATTGATTCAGAATAAGTTGTTTCAATTGCTGGTACACAAATTTGTATTAGTTTACCTCAATTCGATTATCTGGTTTAGCGACCTGTTGATGCAACTCATTTGTCAGCATGCCAATTTGTTTTTGCTTAACTAAGTTCTGTGTTTCCAAATGCTTTGTTAACTTTCTCTGTCTCTCTATCACACACACCCACATGTTGATGTATGCATCCTAGAGGCTTAAGGCCATTGAATTTTCTTGTATGGAATTGTACTCTATGCATTTCTGAGAAATCTACACATAGAATTGAGATTTTACGTAATCTATGAACAAAGAGAATGCAAATTTTGAGGAGAAGGAATAAGCGGGGGAGAAGGAGTAACTCGAGAAACTTGAGTGTTTACTATCTTGTATGAAATTAGCATTGAAGAAGGTTACATTCATCAATGTGTCTAGAATTGTGAATGTCCATCCCAGTCCCAAGCAACATCTTTAATGCTGTTGCTTTGGACCTTGCATTTCGCCGGTCTTTGTTGTAGATGTTCATCAAAGACGGGGTCGCTTCTTATTTTCTGTGCAATTCTAAATACGCTAATCTAGGAGTTGCAAACCAACTGTAGCAAGAAGAATCAGAGATTACAAAATCAACTGGAAGTGCTGGAACAAGGTTCAAGGTGTTACGAATGAAGAAGTGATTCCCCAATTCTTTCAATAGAGAATTCAGAACACTCCATCAAACATTCACCAACTCTCTGCTTGTTAGTTCCAATAGGCTTTCCACGTGAAGAAAGAACATATAGTGGGTCCTAGAGCCACAAGTTCTCTGACTGGGAAGGAACCATCAATTTTAGGGTGAAGTGTGGAAAATTAGTCAACACAGAAGATGCTCATCAAGTTTGATCACCATTGTCAATAAAAATACAATTGGTGAACTTCAGCCACATATCGTTTTGTAAGGGAGAGGATTAGCGGAACCACCAACTGCACATTTAATGGAAAATAAATAAGTTTAATCACCTCAATTTCTTATATCAGGAGACAAAGGTTATCCGATGGCCATTTGTATTTATTCTAAATCTAAGGACAGAGAGTTGAGATGCCTCTTCTAAATCTTTTGTAGAGATGTTGTGTGCACGTTGAGCATGTGTCAGGCACCTTGAAATTTTGCACGATCTTGAACATGTCAAACCTTCCACTCTTGAACTCTCTTGAATTTTTTTCACACACATGAAACATCGTGCTTGCATTTATATTTACAATACTGTTTTCAGTTTCAATCAATTGGTTGATGCTTCTTGGACATTGCTAAACATGCCCCACACGCCTAGGATGTTGAGGTATTACTTCTTTGAGTACGGTGAGAGGAATGGGAAAGGGTTTCAATTATTTTTGTTTACTACTTGGCTCAAAATTTGAAGTAGAGATAAAATTTGGATTTTAGTTGAAGGATTACTGGGGAATGGAAGGAGTGGAAGGCGGGGATTTGTCATACGTTTCTGTTTTTGTGTGTGTGCCCATGCATATAAAGAAAACAAACAAGAAGAGATTATTTAGATGCAGTCCTAACTGACTGCAGTCATCATGTTCTGAGGACAACATTGCCCTTGAAATCATGACCCACCCTCCCAAATAAATTTCTGGAGATGACTGTCCAACCATGGTGCTATAGAAACAAGCTATAGAAACAAGAATTGAGAACTGAGATATAAGAGGAACAAGAAGACTAAACAAAGTGCTTTTAATTATGAAAACTCTCCCCTACTTATCAAAAAATTATGAAAACTCTCCCTTATATAGGAACTAGGAAGGGATTTGTTGTTGAGACATTTCAACACCTCTTCAGTCACAATATCCAAAAGGGATGTACATGTATGATCAGTTTTTGTCGGGAGACGAACACGCCAACACAAGATTTCACCCTTTAATCCGAGGATTTGGTGAGATTAGACGGATCTATTAAATTGTCTTATGGTAATAACACAACTGTTTTTGAAGTGGTGATGGGCCTCAAGACCGATTAATGTCAGAAACTCCTCATGCATCTTATTTGCTTGCACGGGGCTTCATGGAAATTATTGCCCTCTCAGCAAATTAGAAACAATACCTATGGTCCTTGGGGTGCTGTAGAAAATCAAGAAATTACCCTTTCCTTTTGGTTTAGAATGTTATACATAACAAAACATTCTTGGTTTAGACCTCTACCAGTGAGATTTCACTAAAAGATGACCCACATAGAAGAGATGGGTTTAAGGGTTCCTCATAGGAACAATAAGCCAGTTTTTTTCTCTTAATTGCCTTACTTTTTTTTTTTTAAAATTTTGCAATGTAAGAATAACACCAACAATAAGTGGGGCTGGAGGGAAGAGGGATTTCACAACTATTAATTTTAGTGATACGGATATTTGTATGAGAAGTGTTAGTATGTTTTATGTTTCCAATACTAAGATTTTTTGGGGCAGCCAACTTGATTTTCCCCAATAATGAGCTCTTTGACACCAAGTTGGAGGAGATTACTAGGGTCCACTGAAGAGAAAAGGAGCTTAGAGGATAGGGCAGAGAGAATAATATGTATAGAATGGTGTAAAAATGAAAATAATGTAGGACAAGATTAGGAAACGAAGGAAATGGAAAGATGTGGAATTTGGCTTGTTTTTAAAGTGTTTGGTTGCTGGATTTTCATGCTAGCAACAATTGGACAACAACTATGTTATAAGTGTGGGTCAAAATAAAATATCAAAAAGGTAGGAGAAAGGATTAGGGCAATGAACAACACAACAACAATGATGATGATAATGAAAGAAGAAGAGGCTATAGGTAGGAGAAAGGATTAGGGCAAGAACGGTTGGATGAACAACACAACAACAATGATAACGATAATGACAGAAGAAGAAGCTATAGGGCTTACCCCTTTTTGAGGTTTAAGCTACATCACACATTCTCTTCCTCAACAAGGAGATGATAATGATAAGATTTAACCGAGAATCATCCACAGCCTTCCTTCCATCTCATTTATCCTCCCATCCAAGGTACCTCAGGTCCTGGACCCCATGAAGAAGCTCAAAAAACTTATCTGCTGCCTCTAATATCCAATCTTGCATCCCTGTATGCCCATATACTAAAAGTTTGCCTTATCGTGTTCTTTATCATTTTTTTCTTTTCTTGCTCCTTTTTATTATTGTTATTATTATTATTATTATTTTTCTCGCCGGCGGTGCGCGGGGGGGGGGGGGGGGGGGGGGGGGGTTCAAGCCTTGTTATTAAATTTTTCCATGACTCAACCATCTGTGCTGTGTTTGGAATCCTTTATTCTTCTTCTTTCTGTGGTGTTGCATTTATCTATCCTTGCAGTTTGTTGCATATCAGTTCGTATTTGGTCCATCATTGGATTGGCTACTTTTCTTGCCAAAACACCCTTTTGGCAAAGTGAAAAGATAGCTTGGGAGTTTTGAATTCTCATCATCAAATCTCTAATTATCCTCCTCAACATCACATCTCAATGTAGACTACTGAGGCTCAAGAAGGGGAAACCGAAATATATGTATAATTTAATATGCTGGTTAAATCTTAAGACAAGCTACAAGGGAGTCTGACTGGCTTTGAAGATTCATAACATCTTAAGAGTCTTTAATCTAGTAAAGTACTTTGTAATATCTTGATTATGATAAATCTTGAGATTTTGTTATTGGGAATTTTGGTTGCTTCAGACATATTTATGTATAAAAAATAAGAAAATTAGACATTTATTTATTTTATTTTTAGCCTTGAGGTACTTAATATAAAGTTAGTTTCCTTGGTACGTTGTGTGCAACCTACTTGTCGGCTAGCATGTTATTTTATGCTCAAGTCCTTCACTTGTTGAGTAACCTCCATAGGTTTCCTATAAGCAGGGTTTTAATTTCTGTGACAATGAAACTGCAAATGAATGAGTTAACATGAGACTCTGAGTTTTATGTATCAGTTGGAGTAGTCAGTGATGGTTAAATTGGTTTTATCCTTGGAGGTAAGTAGGTCAGAACCTCTCTTTCTATTTCTCCTCCTTGCTGTGTTTCCAGTTTCCTTCTTCTTGATTTACGCTAAGTGATGTAAACTGTGCGCTAAATGGGCTGGATCTGCTCTTATCAATAGACGAATCTGAAGCAAATTCTTAACTTATCTGTTGAGTGCGGACCTTGTGTGTGTTCCATCCTATCTTTGGTTTATGGGATTCACCAGGTCAGTGCTGTAAAATATCAGAACCCGTGGCACTGAATGGCTAAGTGTGGGTATTGAAGTGCGCTGATTGTGAGAATAGAATGCTTGACTTTGAGAACAAGTGTTTTCTACGCTAACCAGTAGATTTTAGGCAAACCTGGTTGATTTTCTACATGTTTATTTCTGATGTTTGACTGTTACAAAAATATCATTTAACAGATTATAATTGTAGGTAACGATTAACTTAATTACATGCATAGTTCATAGATGTATTATATGCTTTTATAAAGGCACTTCACAGATGCTCTCAACTTAGTTAATATTTGAAATTGGTGCTCTTGCTTTTGCTCTACGATTGGTTCATTGCTTCCTCCCCTCCTTTTGTCCTCTCTTTTCACAAATCTTTTGAATCTATCTTTCCTCCCATCTTCCCTTGCAAGATAGCCTATATTCTTGAAAATTTTAAGCTTCCCTTTGTTACTTTCCTCCTAACCATTTCGTAGAATTATCTATCCAACTATTTGAGCTGACCCTAGATTTGCAACAACAAGAAAAAACTTGAAAGTTGGAATGCAATAAAGTCTATGAATGATATCAGCAAAAGAGCTTCTCATGACGAGACCGATGACTATTAGTTGTAGCTTAACTGCGGTTGCATGTAATACCTAGCGAAGTAGGACAGCACCATGAAGCTGGGAACAGTGATGATAAGGTTGGTTTCATGGGGGGCATAGTTAAGGAAAGCTTGTAAATGAGTCTATAATGCTTGGACGAAGATTGTAAGCTTTATGGAGGGCAAGTGTTCAAGTTGACTTGGTTTTGGTCCTTTTGGAAGTGTCTGGTCGCTGGAAATTTCGGAAATTATTGCTAGAATTTCTGGATTGCAGCTAATAAATGGTTTTGGGTGTTAGGGAGTGGACTCACATGATGTGGAGATAAGCTGTTAATTTTATTTGCCATTTTGTTTCCTGAGTGTGATTAGAATTTTGCGGCTTTCATATATCATTTTTATCACCTATGAGAACCTGTTGCTCATTTATCACAAACTGATTTATTCTGTTTATCTTAGTTTGATAACACTAGTAACTGTGCATGGTACATTCATTACTTATTTTGCCATTATTTTAATTTATATATACAGGGTTATTGTATGAAATGCTTCGATCAGCAAAAACTGGGGACTCAAAGTCAACCTGGAAGGTATCGGCAACTTGTACTAAAGATGCATTTGCAATTGAAGATTACTTCTCTTGCTTTGCTGATTATCTCAATTATTTTGTTGACATCTGCGACATTCATTACTTTTTGAAATCATAAAATTGTTATTTATAGTCATAATATCTACAAATAGTTTCCATATCAATCCTATTTACTTTTCATTTGTGCTGTGTCAACTGTTGCATGAGGTTGAAAAATGTATAAGCATTGGACAACCAATTTCTATAGTTCTTTTCTACCCCAAAGTAACCAAATCAATATGGTCCGTAACTATATTCATATTTTTTGTGTGCTTTTTCACCCTCCTCTTCTCCCACAGTCTCTTTTATGCAACAGCCTTTCTTATCCCTGTTCTCCGTTTCAATGGGTAACTTTTACAATGGTAGACTTCAGTTATTAGATCTCCATAGGGTTTGTGCCAATATCGTTTTTTAGACTACCTGTCGAAGAAAAGTGGAAGAAAAAGTTATGGTGGCCACTGTAAGACTCTGCGGTGTTTCTGGTGGCAGTTTTTGTGCCAAATTGGTTTTTTTGCTTAAATGAACTGAATGACTGAAGATTGATCATCTATCATTTTCTGTGGGCAGTTTTTGGCAACTAAGGATGAATTAGACATTTGTAGGTAAAGATTTTGTAAATTGGAACAAGAAATTGAATATAATCACGGCTCAAAATATTCCCATCCGTGAGACTGATGCTAAGGATATGAGGCCAGGTTTGGACTCTATTATGTGTGAAGTGTAAACGTGATTCAAGGTGCAATATAGTTATTTGCCATGAGTCTGATTGTGTAGGACTTCATGTCTTCAAATTGTACTGATGTTTATATGTGTACACTTTTTCCGTTATTTAAATTTTTAGATGAGTTATATGAAGGTAATTTTGTTTGAGGCTACAGACGGGGGCTTCCCAGTTCTGTTTTGGCTTTTTTTTTGTTGGCTTACTTGATTTTTGGGCCAGATTCAGTGGATCTAGTGGGTTTAAATAATAGCCAAAATCTTATTTGGCGGTAGACCACAAAGTTTCCTTGGCTTCCAAGCTAAAGTCTTCTATGGATAGTGAGGTGTCCGATTTTTCTTCAATCATGGAATGAAGAATTCTTAAAACCTATTACTTGTAATGTGCGATGCATCTTTCCATGTGAGTGCCTAGGATTCCTAGTCCTAATAGTCTAGGCTTTGCTCTCATATTCTTTTCTTCTTCCTCTTTTTTTTTTTGCCCTTTTCCCCATTAACTTGGAATCTATCAGCTGTTGAGCTGTTCACTTTTTGCCTTGTTGATGAAACTATAAGTTCAGATATCAGAGACATTTTTGAAGGGATGCAGGTAATATAGAATAAAGAATCTACCTTAGAGTGTATAATGGGGCATCCATTTACACAAAGGCACAGTGATACAAGAATAAGCCTACAAAGTACCAACAGATAATGGACTTATGTAAATCACCTAAAAACTCCACTAAAGAATCCACAGAAAATGGGAATACCAAAAAGTGAAGTGTACTGCAAACTAAACATCAAGTTTTTCAACTTGTGCCTCTATAGATTATCTGTTTCAAAAGACCTTGTAATGTGTTCTGATTAAATGTACCGCATAAAAAAAGACGCCACGCTTATTGATAAATCTGCCTCGTACAACCCCTATTCCTATTCGTCGACATGTTTTTTTGTCTGATAAGTCCAACTTCTCAAGAAGTCACCAACTGACTTTGGCAAAATGCAAGCCACACCAGAAAAGGGTAGAAGGAGGCCCAAGATTTTTAGCAACTTCACAACACATGCAACACCAACTAATCAAAATATTACCCTGCCTTTTCATATCATTGTTAAAGAGAATACAGTCAACAGTTGCTGTCCCAACCAAGAAAGGCAGTTTATTGGGGCCTCACTGCACCAAATTGTCTTTCCAAAGGAGAGATGGATCTTTAGTCCCCGAAATTCGTGTGTTAAAATAAGATAGCATAAAGTTTAATAGCTCAACTTATTCTGGATGCAATCACCTATACTTTTCTACATGATTGGTTCCAAATTGAAAATTTTCCACAAGTAGGGAACTTGTACATATTAATGACTTGTGTTTGGTTTATCATCTTCCCTGTAAAAAGAACATTCCCTACTAGGTTATACATGGTATGCCACATTCTTTTTCTTGTTCTACCCACCAATATTCTCTCTTTTCTAGGCAACCTTGTGCATGGAGGCTATGTTGAACCTTGTGTATTATGGAGGATGTTGGCACTTTTAGCTGGCAAAGTTATTGAAGATGCTCATAGAGTTTGATAGATTGGTAGGCAAGGAACAAAATTTTCATTTGTTTCCACCAAAACGGTCGAAATGTTTTCGTTTCCTAAGGGACCGAAATGAAACATTAGTGGAATAACGAAACATTATTATTACAATTAGAACACACTAAAACATAGAAAAATGCACCAAAACACAATGATATATACCTAAACAACAAGGTGTATTAATCCGAATTTAAATTTTTTATAAAAGGTGTACAATTTTTATACAAAAGATTGTACTTTACTATTTTAATATTTGTCACTTTTGAAATGTTTCCGAAACATTTTTGAAATGTTTTTGAAGCGTTTCCATTTCCAAGCCAACCAAAATGACCCCTCGAAACGAAATTTTGATCCTTGTTGGTAGGTGAATGGCTAAAATGTATATCTATGTAAAATCCAATGTTTCCTTTGTTACGGTGTTGACTTAGTGTGTCAGACTAAATTTGGGAACTAATTGAGAATATATTGGGGCTTGACCTCAGAAAACCGAAAAATAAGTTTGGATATGCTAGTAGGGAGGTCAATTAGGGAGTTGTCCTTTTAATTATGGAGACAATGCTAAAATTTTGGAATTATTTAGCTTTCCAAGTCAGACATAGTGAGTGTATAAGGATGTAAAGATATTGATTTTTTTTTTTTTTTGGGGGGGGGGGTGTCACTTTGTATTTGGAACCAAATTATAATGACTAGGTTCCATGGTCCCCTGCCAGACTTCCCCAAATTCCGCCACTAGGTACATACCTAACCTATGGAGATATTGTCATGCATCTTGTGCTTCCTTTTGGCGACTTACGATGATTTTACCTATTTAAAAAAATCATGTACTTCTTTGTGTTGTATAAAGCTTATATGTGTACGTTTGCCTCTCCTTGGAGTCCAACATCCTTTAAATGCTCTAACCAAACATAAAAGTAGCAATCTTTGGTTGTGTTACCTGGACTCTTCTAAATTTGTGAAACACCATGTCGGACACTCGACACACGGATAAGGGTATAAGATATGTGTCATCCGATATGGCTAATTGGACATGCATCTAGCAAGGATGTATAATTAATTGAGTTTACAATAAGCCTAAGCATAAGACTTTTATTTTATGCATGAAATGCTATATTTTAGCTTGTAAATATCATTATACCTTAAAACAAAAGAAGTATTTAAAAAGTATGAAATCTAGCCATGTCCGAGTGTCCTTAGATATAAGAATTAGATGAATCCGACACTTGGACGCGTACCTACACCCCGATACCCTTACCCGAGTTCAAATAATGTAGATCCTTGGTAGTTTGCCAACGTGGGTGGCTATTAATCTTATTTTTCTTTTTCCGCCATTTATAGTGAACCATGCTCAGTATAAAGGACTGCAGACTACTACTCTTAGTTTTTCTTTTTGATAAGTAGAATTGCTACTCTTAGTTGATGCAGTGACTTTGTGTATCTGCTCCTCTTGGTCTGTTTTTATCTCTCTTGTAATGTCTTCTTGCTCAATATTATTTTGTCTTCTACTTTCTTCTTATTCAATATTGTTCTTTGTGTTCTTATAAAAACTAGTGTTGGCTGCTTACTTGAAGCTTAAATATTTCGGAATAGTCAGTTAGCTGACACTCTTACCTGTAGGTACTCATCATGGACAAAGTGACTGTTAAAATAATGTCTTACTCATGCAAGATGGCAGATATCACCCAGGAAGGAGTTTCATGTAAGACATAAAAGGCTAGTCTTGACAAGTTTGATTTCCCATTTTCTTCTTTATATCGTTGCTTAGATGTTTCTTCCAAGTCCCTGCATCATGTTGGCTGTGTGTATAAATCACTATTTCATCATGTCCAAGTCTCTCTATTCTGTTGCCTTGTCATTGATGACATTTTGAGAAGTGCTTTTCCTAAATGGTTTGATTGTTGACTCCTTGAACTTCTGGTCATTGTCATTGCAATGGATATGGTTGGTCTTGATTATTTAAATTAATGCTGAATCCTACAAACCAATCAGAGATGTTTTATTGCAGTCGTGAGGAATGTGGGTTGGGCCTATGTAATTGGATCTCCCCAGGTGAGGTGGGGCCTATTACAGAGTTTTTGAATATTCTTTTCGATTAGTATGATAGATATTTAAATACATTCCCAGCTCTTGGCTCCTTTGTAAGGAAAACATGAAATCAGATGTACAGCATGAAGCGGAGAAACTTAAAATGTATGAACTGATTTTCATGATACTGTTTGATATTTTCAGGAAGTGGGAGTGTAGTTGCTTGCAGATTGTTCATGAAGTAGCATTTGATATACTGTTAAAAAAAACAGGTGGATGTAAATCAGCTGTGTAATGTTTTACCCTCAAACAACACCATAGGCTACCGACTTAGCAGCTATTAGTATTTTGCTCTGTTCTGTCGAGGCAATGTGATGGAGATCAGCCTCTTAACAGCGTACCCTTGGAAAGGAGAAAAAAAAGAGAAAATTAAAGTCCATGTGGCTTTTACCAATGGAACATGGGTCCAACCATAATTGTTACATAACGGGGGAACTTTGTTTGGAGGTGGTGTGAATATTGACTTCAATGCATAAACCCACATGGTTCTAGCTCTTTTGGAGTTGGAAAATTCAGAATTTACTTGAGGGACTGGTATATTAGTAATTTAACAGGGATATAGTTATGGGTTTTGCTCTGTCCATTAAATCTTCGGAAATAGTTAGGTCTTAATCAGTTAAGATTTTTTTTTTTAATATACTCTGGCTTTCAAAGAGTTGAAAGTTCCCATGTTAAGTTGACTATGCTTCTGTATTGCCAATCCTTGTGGAGACATTTAAACAATTTTAAATCAGTAGAAAATTTTCATGCAGATTTTTTTGCATAATTTAATGGTAAGTTTCCATTAGTTTCTTTGTAGTGGTAGTCTGGGACTCTGAGAATGCCTTAATAACCTCTTTATTCTTCTTCCTCCTTTATTTCAGTCTACACCACGGTTATTCCGTACCTAATTGCAACAACCTTCCTTCTGTCACTCTCCTTTGGTCCCCCAAACCCTAACCCTTTTGTCAGAAGAATCTAATCCTAATTTCCCTACTTTCCAGTATAAACCTTGAATTTTCTTTGCAGTCCTAAGTTTCCTGCAAATTTTTGTACTGGATTTTGCACCAAAGTAGGCTTTTACCTCAACCAATAAACCTTATAAGATCCTTAAATCTAACATTATATCAATAATCCCCAAAGTCAAAGCCTTAGCCTACCATGATCTAACTGTAGGCAGCCTTAATCCTCTTAATGCTTCATCATATGTCACATTATCTAGTCTTTGCTCGGCTACCACTTCACTTCATCATATTCTATTGATCCTATTTTCTCACCAATGTATCTGTTTGAAGGAGTTCTTTTTATCAGCATCTTCTAGGTAGCTTTTGCATCTTTTTCGACTTATAAGGTTATTGTAATGCCAATTGAAACGATTGAAAAAGAATCATGAGTTAATATAGGTTCTGAAGTTGAAACTACCATAAAATATTAAAGTTAAAATAAAAATAGGAATCCCTTAATTACAGAATGGCAATGAGGACTGGATTCATTATAGGGTCTATTCTAAGCCTTTCCTCGTTTGAACCTCGCCCTTATCTTTTAGGGTATGCCATCCTAAGTTGCTGGTAAATGGAAGGATCTTATCAACGTCCATGAATGATAAATCATAGATAGAACTGCCGAATAGGGGAAGGGCTGGAGGCTAACTTTAAAAAATTATCATAAATTACGGAGTTCTATGGGATCAATTTTATGCAAAGTTATGAGTTAGATAAGTGTCTCATTTAAGACATTTTAGGATAAAGATAATACCAAGTCCAAATATATCATGGGATCCCATTTATGCAAAATTATGGGTTAGATACCTGTCTCATTTAAGAAATTTTAGGATAAAGATCGCAATTAGTCAAAGTAAATGATGGGATTAATCAACTGTTTTGTTTAGAAAATGTAGTTTCAACTTTCATGCGGATGGCATGTTAGTCAAAATTATTAATGACTAAAAACATTCTGTTCTAATAATTAACTGCAAAGTGTTTGGAACTAGTTTTGATTTAAAGGGTTTAAGGGTCATTGATAAGGGATTAATATCATTGCTTCATATTGGACAATTTGATCTCACGTTTGAAATTAGAAAGTTAAGATAATTTTGGGTAAATAAATTTCTTTCTGTTTTCTTCTAATCATGGCTTGTAGCTGAAGTCAGCAGATGTGCAAAGTTGACAGGTTCTACAACAATTGACACAGGCTTTTGGGATGTGAAAAACAAGCTACACTGATAAATTTGCCTTTTCTCTTTATTGAAATGTTGGTATTAGTCTTAAGAAGTTGTCATTGCTACTTTTTTCTGCAGTGGTGGAAGACATATACAGGCGAAGGCAGCCATTGCCCAGCATGGATGCCATATACTTCATCCAGCCGACTAAAGAAAAGTAATATTTCTTTCTTATTTGTTACATTTGACATTATTTTTTGTACTTTTGTCTGATTTGTTACATTTGATGTTATTTTTTGTACTTTTTCTGCAGTGATTTAAGCATTCATTTAGGTATTCACCAGTATGTTGGTTCTTAGAAGAAATGTTTTAACTAAATATTGGGCACTTTGACTTCCTCAGATTCTTGAAACTAAATTCATGCACAGTTAGGAATCAGATTATATTTTTACTTTTTTTTTTTTTACTGTATTTTAACAAATGACAAATTCTCCGCATTTTTGTTTCCCACTTTGGTGATTCTACTATATTTTTTTTGTTGTGTTATATTTTAATTTATTATTTTTTGGTCAAAGTTTTGTATGATAGTGAAGTTTGTGTAAATTTATTGTCCTTTGTGTCATATCACGAGGATAAACCCCCCCCACCCCCCCCCCCCCCCCCCTCTCTCTCTCGCTCTCTCTCTCTCTCTCACGTTTTCTTAATTGACATGCAGTGTTAGTATGTTTTTGTCCGACATGTCTGGAAGAGCACCTCTGTACAAAAAGTATGTGAAGTACCTTTGTTTCTTTATTCATAATTTGGATATTGTTTTGCGCAATTTTATCTTTTGTAAATTATAATTTGGTTTTCTTAAGGATTTTTAGTTACTTTGTTTTTCCTTTTTTGGTCTTTGTTCTGTTTCTAGGGCATTTGTTTTTTTCAGTTCACCTATTCCACGAGAATTGGTTCATCATATCAAGAGGGATGGAAGTGTATTAGCTCGCATAGGTGCCTTGAGAGAGGTTATGGTTTCTTTGTTTTCTTTAAGATTGTTCTTGGTTCTGTTAGTTTTTGAAACAATTTGCATATGTCAGCTAGCTATTGCTTTTGTTTAAGTAGAATTTTTCTATTTCTTCTCATTTTGGAGGGAAACATGCAGATGAACTTGGAGTACTTTGCTATAGATAGTCAGGTATGTTATGCTGCTCCGTTGAAAATTATGACAATTGTTAACAATGTGTTATCATTTCAGCATGATTTTCTATTCACATATCAATAGAGAGGCTTATGGAGAAGCCAACCTCTTCTCATACCTCTTTACTACCACATTCGAGACAATCTTCGCTTTAAAGGAGGAACTCAGTGGAAGGCCCAAGTAGAGCAAAGGCAAATAACCAACTTGACATCCCAGATTGGCTGCCAAAATCTCTACATCCCCCACCTCCCTGACAGGGATAATTTCGCTCTTGACTAGGTTCATCCCAAGTCCTGAGACAACCTCAAAACACAACAGAACACACCCTAAAGCCCTTAGCTTCTCCCGGTTCGCTAAGTGATTATTTTTCTTGAGGTGACACTTAAACTCCTCACCTTTGCCAGCGCTAATAAAATCCTTTTGAACGCTTCTTTTAAAATCTTGTTGAACCTTATCAATTCTTAGAGCAAAAGTGCAAAACAAACCTCATAGAGAAGGAGGAAAATGGTTAAAAATCAGCCATAGAGATGTGAATATGGGTAACACAACTTCAAGCTTTGAGGTTCCTATGGCATCCCTGGGTAATATTACTAAAGAATAGTTTTCTTCTTTTGGGATTTGTCTGCTAGATTAGCCATGAAGTTTGGAAGATGGCCCCTTACATTAAATTTTTTTTTACCTCCTTGTTAGTGTGAACAATCAGCAACTCAATCCCTCCCCCCTTGCGCCCCCACCCCCCCCAACCCAAAAAAAAAAAAAAACAACACCAAAACCAACCAAAAACAAAAAAGGTTTTGATTTCTATTTTTCTCATTATCAGACAATTCTTATCATATATCAAATGGTTCTTAACTGTAGTGTTAACCAAGTAGGGATTTGTCACTGATAATGAGAGGGCTTTAGACGAGCTGTTTGGCGACGAGGAGAGTACTCGTAAAGCTGATGCATGTTTGAATGTGATGGCCTCCCGCATTGCTACAGTTTTTGCTTCATTACGGGTATGTAATTCAGGACTCGTAACATTTGTTCCGCATAGTATTAAACAATTTTAAGCGTTCATGAGCTGGTGTTATCCAGGAGTTCCCTTTGGTACGCTATCGTGCAGCCAAATCCCTTGATCCAACCACAATGACAACGTTTCGTGATCTAATTCCTACAAAGCTTGCTGCTGGCGTTTGGAATTGTCTTATGAAATATAAAGCTCTCCCTAACTTCCCCCAGACAGAAACATGCGAGTTGCTTATCGTGGATAGATCTGTAGACCAGGTTCTCGGATGCATTGTGTTGGTTAAAATGTGCTTACTAACTTGTCTACTTCGAGTGAGCTAAATATGCTTATTTTGCATTGCTAGATTGCTCCTGTGATACATGAATGGACATATGATGCCATGTGCCATGATTTATTAAATATGGAGGGAAATAAATATGTGCATGAGGTAATTTGTATTCTAAATTTCCTTGCTCTCTGAGATTGCTGTTGAGTGTCCTTTATCTACTGCATATCATAGCAAGGCAATTATACTTCATAGGTCCCAGGTAAAGCAGGTGGTGTACCTGAGAAAAAAGATGTCCTTTTGGAGGATCATGATCCTATCTGGCTGGAACTTCGACATGCACATATAGCAGATGTATGCCACGTTCTAATAACTTTTTAGTTTTGAATAGACATATTATGGATCTTTTTGATCATTGACTGCCTTTTCAGGCTAGTGAACGATTGCATGAGAAGATGACAAGCTTTGTATCAAAGAATAAAGCTGCGCAGATTCACAACGGTTCAAGGTCAGTTTATGTTTTGCTATTTTGAAATCCTTTCATTATTAATGGTGGCATGAGTAGTCATGATGAATGCTGTATTTCATTGGCAGCCTATGTAGTATGTATTAGATAACTTGATATTCAATGTTGGCCCCATTTCCTAACAACTTAAGCTTTTAGATGAGTTGGTGGGCAGCAATTTAACATGGTATCAAAGCTCTGTTTCAAGAGGTCACGGGTTCGAGTCTCGTATTTATTATTGTGCACTCTATTGTGTGTGTTCAGTTCATTTTGTTTGCCTCTCCACATGCAAGATAGGGCCGCACATGAGGGGGAGTGTTAGATTGCTTGACATGCATTGTTGTTCCCATTTCCTAATAGCTTAAGTTTTTAGATGAGTTGGTGGTCAACAATTTAACAGTTTGTTAATGATGTTTATAACTTGGTATTGCTTAATATGTTGTGATATGCAAAAGATAATTTATAGATCAATATATCTCATAAGAAGCAATCACAATGTAATAACAAGCAAGTTGGAAAAAAAGAATGGGTAAAGTGTGAACAATGCTACATCTAAAATGACGAAAATTGCATGCATTATAACTCTAGGTAATTGCATGATCATGCGGAAGTTGGGTATTAATATTTTGTGCTGCTTTAAATGTATCTTACAACTAAATGCAATATTAAAAAAAAGAAAAGAAGCAAAGCATCACCATGCACAACATGAATTGTTTTATTTTTATTCATTCAGCCAGCTCATGTTATACATAATGCGTAACATGCTAACAAAAATAAGGGTGACTTGAGAAGTTCATAAATGGCCTGATGGGACATTGTGTTAATCAGGTTTTGTTTTGATTATTGGTTTATTTATGTTTTTTTCAGGTTACTATTGTGCCGATGTTGACCTATATTTGCCTCTTTTCACTCAATTAAGGGTGTATTAGGGATTTTATATTGTTGTTGTATTCTTATCCACGAGTTTTAATTTATTAGTAGTTGGGGCTTCTTCTTGATATGGGACCTCCTAGTATAGTCTGAACTAAGTTTGATTAATCTTACTAGTTACTGGTTAAAATTCCTTCTCTCCTCTGTCTAAGGGACCTCAGGTGGGAATAACCTTTTTTCTCATATGCATCTTCTTATTAATCCTCTTCCATGCTGATGTCTCTGTTCTGATCAAAGACCGTCCCTATTTGCTATAGATTCTCAATCCAAGTAACTAGTTTCAAAAGCCAAACCCTTCACGTATGACATCTTTACTGCAACATCCAAAACCTCAGATTAGTTGCTGTCCAAGAATTCCCCTGACCAAATTTGTGAAAATTCAGCAACTTAAGACCATTAAACCAGAGCTTTTCAGTCTTTTCCTCATATAAAGCATATGTTCTTTTCCTGTCGACCTCTTTAACCGAACTTTCCATAACCTTAATTCTGCATGTAACAAATTGTAGGTTTTGAGTTTTCAAGTGCCCCTCCATCATGATTGTTTTTTCAATAAGTAACCAGGGATTAGCATTAAAAGAATCAAGGAGATTACCCAAAAGACGACCATCCAAAATAAAAAAAATATTACTCTTCAATCTATATAAAGAATGTTCAATGCCTCGAAAGGTCCTCCTATTCCATGATCCAAATCAGCCACATCAATCAAAAAGGTGCAAGAACCCAAGCCTTCCTCCTCTTCCCGCCCCCGCCTCACCACCAACTATGCATAGCATCCACTACATTTGTTGGAAAGACCCATGACATCCAAAAACTTAAGCATAAGAATCCAAAATTCCTTGGTAATTGCATTGTGAAGAAGAATGTGCAGCACTACTCTCCAGCCCGCTTGCAAAGGCAACAGCAATTAAAAATACTTCATCTCTTAATCAAATTATCAATGGTCAACATCTTCTCTCAAGCAACACACCACATGAATTATGCAACATTTGGGGTGCACCATGAGATCATAACCGAACGCAAAACCGATTAGGCTCACCATCCCCCAAGATAGACATACTTCACCCAGCTATTCCGTTACGAGAATCCTCCATGATAGTTTCTGGCTAGTAAAATTCTGAACAGTACTTTCATATCCTACTATAACATCCTATCATCAGTTACCTTGATTTTACAAATTTTGAAATTATTAGAATCATGCAATTGTTGGATAGTAACCTTTTGGGTATCTCTTTCATGGATCTGAAACACTATCTATTAGCTATGGAGCGGATGATATGACAGTATACCTCAATACCTGAAAATCTTTCTTTTCTCCACTTTTAGCATTGGTTGATACATATAACATCATGCAGATTGTTAATTCGTGAGCCCCCATTGTAAATTTTCAAGTCTTTTGCAAATCATAATATAAGAGGACAGGAAACCTATTTATATTGATCAAATTGTAGTAGCTGAATGATTGAAGTAGTCATTCTGGCATTTTAACGGAGCTTATAGAATTGGAGGTGAAAATTTTTGCCCTATCAGTTATACATAGAAATATAAGCTGTCAGAGTTAGTGAGCTGGATGTGAAATTTTCTGAAAGAACTCAATGGAGATTAGTTTCTCTCTCTCTCTCTCTCTCTCTCTCTCTCTCTCTCTCTCTCTCTCTCTCTGTGTGGATGTAACAAATTTTGAACTATTTTTCATTCCCATATTTCAAACTTTGGTTGGGCCCAAGGTTGTAAACGAGCCGAGCTAAGTTGAGTAGTGGGTTGTTCAAGCTTGGTTTGAAAATTTTAATGAGTTTGAAAATGTGTTCAAGCTTGGCTTATTTAACTTTCAAGCCGAGTTCAAATGAGCTTTAATCGAACCGATCACAAGCCGAGCTCGAGTAGGTTGAAATTTTAGGTGTATTTATGCTTATTGAGCTGTGTTCGAGACGAGCTCAGGAAATTTACGAGCTTTAAAATATTTTCAACCTTGGCTTGTTTACACAAGGAGCCAATCTTGAACGAGATTTTAACGAATCGCTAGACAAGCTCGAGTAGCTCAGTTCATTTTGTAGCCCTAGTTGGACCCCATGGAACTAATTTATGATTGTTTCCTTATTTTGTTAAACTAGTATTTCATTGGTTATCATGAAGCTGCAAATGGAGTTGTTGAATATTGGGACTTTTAGCAATGAATCTTCTTATGCTTGCTTAAGCTTTGATTGTACTAGTATTCGTCCTATTAAACAAGTATTGTCTTGTACTTTCATGATATATTTCTGACTTTTGAGCACTTCTTGTATAGAGATGGTGGTGAATTATCTACTCGTGATTTGCAAAAGATGGTTCAAGCATTGCCACAATATAGCGAACAAATTGACAAACTCTCTCTTCATGTAGATGTGAGTTCCTTGTGCATATAAACATCATATTTTATTCTTTATTTTTGGAAATGGACTTACTTTTGATTAATTACCTGCTTTTGCACTCTACATTTGATACATGTTTACTAGCTAGTGACTTAATCCACTCATGCTTATATGGTGTTAAATTACAACTGCATAATTGGAAGTGATATTTGCTTCCCCCATGTTTGTGTCCCTTTTCCTAATTGACCTCCCTTCATTAAAAGAATTTAACTTCAGATTTCATTTACAAGTTTGTGGATTCAGTGCACTTCACCAGGTGGTTCTGCCTACAAATTAATGCCTTAATACTTGGGTAATATACACCTTTCCTTTTTGGCTATTCAGCTCCATCTAGGGCTCATATTTTCTTGAATCATGGGTAATGGCACTTTTGTCACCATCTAGCTGCCTTTGACTTTTCTTTCTCCTTTTCATCTTCATGAATAAAAGTACTACTTGTGTAGTCCTTGGTCTTTGGTAAACATGAATAAGCATAGAAAAATAAAAAATAACTCCTAGAGGACTTTCTGCTAAATTGTTGACTTCCGCTACATAAACTTCTCCTAGATTTACCAGCAGCTATTAGCTTGGTAATATTCCTGCCACCCCCAAGTCTTGGCTGGGACACTGATATGTGTATACTAATCATAATGAATGATGTAAATATTCTCCTCAATTTGATGGGTATTATATCACTCTCAAAAATCTCCAATTTTTGTTTTTGATAAGTAAAAAAGTCCATCACAACTTCATGCATTCAGATTTTATCATCTGGCTTCTCCATCATCAATCTCCCTCTCACCCTATGAATGAAGAACAAAGACATAGAATGCAATTCTGAGTTACTCATGGTCTGCAACTTTGCTATGTTCATCATTTTTGCTGCACCTGTTGCAGTAGGTATGCATTCCATAAGTCTTCTTAGTCTTGCGTCCTAACCTTATGGTTTGCATGTTAATTTTGACTTAAATTTAAGGCACCTGCTGGTAGTTCAAACCAGTGCCTATTTTAGTATACTAAATTATGTTTGCCCTAGAAACTCAAAACAGTTGGTGGGTCAAACATCGGCTTGCCCAATTAATTCCATTTTTCTCTCATATAATCTCATTTAGAAATAATATATTTTTCTCCCATAGTCTTACTTAAAATGTAAAACTCAAAGCGGATGTGGTGGTCAAATTGTTTGGCCTATCGCAGAAAATTTTTGCATTTTGAAAGGTTCTATTTTTGGATAATGCTATGTGTATGTACTCTCGGAAGGGTGGGTGGGATGTGTTGGGACTGGAGGGGTTTATAGAAGTACATATTATGTGATGGATTTTTTATACTCATTTTGTATGATTTATTTGTAATATTTTAAGCTAAACCCCTTTTTTATTATTCTGTCTCTTTCTCTGTCTCTGTCTCTGTCTCTGTCTCTCTCTCTCTCCAATTGTGTTTTATGGACTATCAGGTAGGTTAAATTGGTTCAACTGTTAACATGTCAGATGGCATTGGAAAATTTTCCAATATGGGTGGCAGTTTTCTCAGACCTGTTTCTTCAATCTCTCTCTTTTTGCCTCAAACTAATAATAGCTTGTGGTACAAGCCTCTATTTTCTGGCCAGGCTTTCTCCGGTACATCTTGTTTCTTGTGTTGTCCTTGTAGTAATCAAAAAGCCATATGACTAATGTTTATTTTTTCTTAGTGCTTTGAACTTACATCTATATTCTTCTATTTCTCAAGAGCAGAGTGTGCTGCCATTGCAGATTCTACTGTTTTGAGAACTTTTATTAACTTTTATTCCCAGCTGTTCTTAATCATCGAATGTTTCCATCTTATGAAATAGTGTTTTTTAAGCCATCCAGCCCAAAATAGATACTTAGGGCCCGTTTGGTTTGGCTTATTTTGAGCTTTTTTTACTTGCCTTTTTTTGCTTATAAGCAAAAAAGCCAAGATTTTGAAGCTTTTTGCCTTTTTTTTGCTTTTCTGCATATCTTATCTTGTTAAAAGCAAAAAAGCTGAAAAAACCTAATTTTTTTGCTTATAAGCCAAAAAAGCAAAATAAAAAAAGCTGCAAAAAAGCCAAACCGAACTGGCCCTTAAGTGCTGGTCAATAATTAGTCCCACCCTCCTAACCCCTCATATATAAAAATAAAAAAAATAAAAAAATAAAGAAAGGATAAGAATAAGAAGTGGAAATGAGTTAATAAATTAGAGAAGAATGCATTTTTCTAATCATAACTACTGCAATGTAATTTTCGTTGAGTGCCTTCTGGAGTGTTATGTTACATTAATTTTAATGTACCAATGATGCTTCAGTTTCTGTTTACTCATAAAGCTGGATCCTGTTAATTTAAATGTATGATTTATGAATATGTCATACTAGGAAAATTATATGCATTTGTTGGAAAAAATTTCTAGGAAGCATGGGTTCATGCTAATGTTGTTTTCTTGATGTAGATTGCTGGGAAAATTAATAATATTGTCAAGGAGATGGGGCTTAAAGAAGTTGGGCAGCTAGAGCAGGACCTTGTCTTTGGAGATGCAGGAACCAAAGATGTAATTAACTTTTTGAGAACAAAACTGGTGAGTACTTCTTGTTATTGGAAAATATATGTGAATACAACCTTGTCATTGTGTATTTAAATAAATTGCCTTTGTTACACAGGATGTAACACCTGAAAATAAGTTGCGCTTGCTGATGGTTTACGCGGCATGTCATCCTAAAAAGTTTGAGAGTGGTAAAATCACAAAGTTGATGGAGGTAGGCCCCTTTGGCACTGTTTTCTACTTCCACTGCCATCAGTTGCTCTCTTTGAGGTCAATCAGTGAACCTATTTTAACTTTCTTTCTTGAATTGCTGTTAAGTGCCCAATCAAAATGACTGGGTCTAAAACATGGATACAGTTCAGCCATCACACTTAATTTGGAGTAAAGAACAATTGTTTTTTTCTTCTTGCTGGAGTTACATGGCTTTGTACCACTTAGGGGTGGATATCCTGTTTAACGAAGTACAATAGATGCCTATGTTGACTTGAAAACTTCACGTATTTTCTCAACTGTGCACAAGTATTTTTCATTATAGAAAGCTTGTTTTGATTAGATTCCGCCTGCTTCGAATAGCTGGGACAAGTAAAGTTCTTTGGCATTGCCATTTTATTAGATTTTGTTAACTGCTGCAAAGTATGTGCTGCTGTTATGTTCTTAAGTTATTTCATTGCTGATAAACTACTGGATTCTAGTATAGCACTAGTATAAATTTTAGGGCTAATTACACTTTACCCCCCTGTGGGGGTCATCTGATTTTGGCCCAAACCACAGGGGGGTAAAGTGTAATTACCCCTAAAAGTTATTATATTCTCAATAATGTTTCACAGGCTGTTGTGTCATTACAATTTCTCGTTAAGTACAAATAGAAATTCATTCCGACTCTGAAATTTTAATGTCTTCAGCATCTCAACTGGTAATATGTTTGAAATTTTTTATGGATACCGCAGTTGTTCCTCTATAGTGCTAACATTGTAGTATAAACATTTTACAAAATATGTTCCAACTTTTTTTCCCCATTTAGAAGGTGTAAATCTCTGCTGCAAAACAAATTAACCCTTATTGATGTAGAAGTAGGACTTTATTAGGCACGACTTTACACTTTCCACAGCAGTTTGTGAGAGACACCACTTTATCACACCTCACAGAAATTGAATTAAAATGGTCTCAGTCAATGCCTAATAATTATGTTTTGGCTACTGACTATCATTTTTCTCAAAGGCAACTCACCGAAACCCAACCTTTTGGTTTGAGAGTCTTTTCAGTGGGTGACTGCGAAAGACAGTACTCTCATGACAATATATCTTACATGTGCAGCTTCACAGACTAACTATTTTTCCTTTCAGTTAGCAAGATTACCGCCTGAGGATATGAATGCTGTGAACAATATGAGATTGCTTGAGGGATCATCAGATTCCAAGAAAAGCTCAATCGGAGCATTTTCTCTGAAATTTGATGCTCATAAGGTAATTGTGATTGGAGGTTGGGATTTTGTCATGCTTGATGGATTCTTTCTCTAGTATATAATCTCATTTTTCCTGAATAATTTCCTTTTTAACTTCAGAAGAAGCATGCTGCTAGAAAAGATCGTACTGGTGAAGAAGTGATGTGGCAGCTGTCGCGCTTTTACCCTATGATAGAGGTAAATTCCAATTGTATTTGTTTTCTCCTACGTTGCAGGGCTAATTCTGGGGAAGAGCCATATCTGTGTCTGATGATTGATACTTCTCTCAGACAGTCCTGGTCCTCCTGGATGACTTTCCATTAATTCGTAACATATCGTTGGTCATAAAACTCTTTTAATCTCGAACACTTGTTCCATACTAATCAGATACTCTGGATACCTATCCAATGCATATTTGATATAAATATATAGCCTTTATAGTATAGATTTAGGGTATAATGACAAGAAAAATATGAGGGGTTTTATATGCTGGCCCATATCTGTACATAGCTGATGCAATGAGGACGAATCATTAAGAACTCATAGCACAGGTTCTGTTTGAATGCAACATAATGTTCAGTTTTCTTTCATGAAAATTTAATATTTCAATTTATAAACCTAAGATATTTAAAAAATTCATGACATGAAAGGAATCACTGTACTTTTGAACACTCATTTGGCATTGCGTAAGTTGAAGTCATGTCTTTCACATAGTGTTCATTTTTGGTGTAAATGGAACTTTTTGTGAATCCTCTTTTTCTCTTATCAATTTCATAGATGAGCTCAAATTTCGTGTTGATCTTTTTTGAATTGGTTTTTGTATGGCTTTTGTATACAGGTTGTGCCCCATTAAGCGCCTTCTATTGGTACTTTTACTTATGAAAAGAAATAAAATACTTGCTAATATATTTAACCCTCTTGAGTAGGGAATTGGCTAAATTCTTTTATCATATTTGAACAGGTGCATATATATTTATCTAAGGTTGTGATAGTAGCAATGGAAAAAGTAGTTAGAAGAGCAAGTAATAATAATTGCATTCGAAACATTCTAGAAATGAGGAGCTTAGACTTCTGCAATTATGAGTATGTTTCATGGACATGAGTACGAGTGTCGGGTATGTATCTAAATTTCAGATTCATCTAATTCTTATGTCTAAGAACACAAGGACATAACAAAATATTCGTATTTCTTATTATGCTTATTTTATTTTATAGGATAAAATAGTGTTCCCAAGGCTTTGAACGTTTCTTGTATAATATGGAAATTTTATACATATTGATATGGTAGACTTGAATTACTAAGTATTTTTGTTGGTCAAATATCCGACAATACATGTCAGACACGTGTTTCATACCGATACCCATACCTAATGGACTAGGATCCTCTCCATTCCATAGTTGGAATGGAAATCTCCAGTCCCTTGATTGACGAGTTGACACATCAGCTAAAATAAAAATGAAGGATTAGGATGAGTTGACTTAGAACCTTTTTTTTTTTTTGATAAGTGAATCTAATTTATTCATCCAAAAAGGGCTCAGAAAGTATGCAACAAAAAGGCTTTAAACCTATGAACTAGTAAAACAACTTCATCAAAAGTTCTGCTATTTCTCTCTTTCCAGATGCTCCACATCACGCACAGAGGGGCTAAGGGGCTAAGTTCCAAGCGCTCTTCTTTAGATGATCTCTGCAACCCTTGATCCCAGATTCATATAGAATCTGCCATGCCCAAGGAATACCTTATACAGAAAACAACATACTCCAAATCTGCCATGCCATATCACAATGAATAAGCAAATGATTTGTAGTCTCCTCTGCTTTTTGACCCATACAACAGCAGTTAGGAAGCATTTGACCCCTTTTTCCCAAATTATCAATAGTTAGAATGGCGTCTAAAGCTGTTGACCAGACAGAAAAACTTATTTTAGCTGGAGCTCCTGATTTCCAAATTTCCAGCCAAGCGAAAGTTTAATTTGAGCCATTGCAAAGAAATTCGTAAAAAGATCAAACAGAAAACGCCCCTTTATTAGCACCTCAAATCATATGATCCTCCCCACTTCTTGAAATCTTAAATCTATATAGAGATTAAAAAAATCAGTCACCTCCTCATATTCCCAATCCTGAATACCCCTAATGAAAAGAGGTTCCCAAGTTACCATCCCATTAGAGATTTTCAGATAGACAACCACAAAAGCATCCGTATCACTCGCAATAGCAAATAAACTCGGAAAAACGTCTGAAAGTGGTATATCCTTGCCACAAAAATCATACCAAAATTTAACTCTGCTACCATCCGGAATCACAAAACTAATATGCCAACTTAAAACTCATTAAGCAATACATGATTTTGTGGTTATATATAAGGAAATAAATTTTAATAGAAACGACGTAGTTTTAGTAAGTTATCTGATAAGGCCTCATCTAGTCCATTGATTGATGAAATGGAGATTTCCGTTCTAACCATGGAGTAGAAAGGATCCAATCCATACCCAATACCCTTATCCAAATGTTGGAGTCCAAGTGTTGAGAATTTGACACGGGTTCTTCATACATTTTAGAAGAATCCATGTAACATAGATTATGAGTTCCAACGTATCTATTGGTTCTCCCATGTCTCTCAACAATATAATGGAGTTGATTATATGAAGATCGTGGGGAAAACAAGACCCCTCAGTAGTTTTATGTTTCTGCAGTCTAAGCATGTGTTTTTTCCCAAATTAGAGGTTATGACAAATGGCTGCCTAACATATGTACTGCAGTATTCGAGCCAAATGTAAAACTTCTCCGATAACCAGGAATAGGATTAGTCAATGTTGTGGTGTTTGCAATATCATTTTAATGCTTCTACAGAAGGAATTGGTATCTAGACTATAGTTCATGTCTTCTTTCAGGAACTTATCGAAAAACTTAGCAAAGGTGAGCTACCAAAGAATGACTACCCATGTATGAATGACCCAAGTCCAACTTTCCATGAAACTTCCCGGGCTGCTTCAGTATACAACAATCAAGCTACTGCTCCTTATTCAATGAGACAAAGACGGGCAACATGGGCTAGGCCTCGAGGCTCTGATGATGGATATTCAAGGTATATTTGTGGCTCTTCCTTCATTGGTTTCAGTATTTTTCGAAATCAGGAATTGCAATCACTGGGGAGTGGGGAGGCAAACCATACAACTTAACTGCCTAGTTAATCTGTTATCAAACTTCGACCTATCCATCTCATTTATATTTTATATTTTGGTTTTTTTCTTTCTTTATCTTCAATTTGAGGGCCCTTCGTGGTTAACCGCTCTTGATTGTGATTATACAACTGCATATACGAGCTTGAAAATATATCTCCTTTGAGTAGTTTTTCTTTTCTATTTCCCCTCCCCTCCGTGCTGTTATGATTTATGCTCCTTTTGCAAACATTATTCCATTATCATTCCATTCTAGAATCTTAATTTTCTATTTCTTGCTTGTTTGTAGTGATTCCATTCTAAGGCATGCGTCTAGTGATTTCAAGAAGATGGGCCAACGTATTTTTGTATTTATTGCCGGTGGAGCAACTCGATCTGAGGTAATGAATATCTTTTATGCCCTTTTCTTTTTGTTAACAAAGAGTTCAGGACTGCTGCTCTTTTCTGGCATCTATTTGTTCTTATGAGATGTTACCTGTTTCCAGCTACGGGTTTGTCATAAACTGACAGCAAAGCTCAACAGGGAAATCATTTTAGGGTCATCCAGTCTTGATGATCCTCCGCAATTTATTACGGTATGTAGCTTCTTTCTGTGACATGTATGGTCTTTAATGGCAGTCCAATTTGTTGGGTACTTAAGCATGAAGGATATGAGATGTAAGAATCCCCCAATGCATTTTCCTCAAAGATGATAATCCATGCAATATATGAAAATTAATTTATCTAATATAGGCTGCAAATTTATTCTTTAGAAGGTGAAGGTTCCTGGTATTTAGGATTATTTTCCATTAATCAAGTTTGAAAATAATATAGACTTCTTGCATGTGATTTACAGTTTAGGGATTTCATGGAAGCTTTGCAATGTTATTTTCCAAAAATTGTGATGCTTTCATACATCTGTCATTAGACCATTTTTTTTTTTTTCTTTTTTGGTCGACAGCATGGGTTACACAGTAACACAGTGCTAGTAGCTCTCCCTTAACACCTCCCCCCTCCCCACCCAAGGGGGTGCATGCAAAACGGGCCAAGCTGAGTGAGGCTCATGGCTGCCTAAGCTCAGCATAAAGCAGGCTGATGTTAGTTTTATGTATACGATACAATATTACGAAAACACCTACAACCTTCATAGTTGTGAACAATTATTACACATTCTTGTATTTTGTGGAAAACTAGGGGTTCAATGGGATATAAACATGCTTGGAAGAATGTCAGAATTGTGATAATAACCTGTGGTGATGACAAATTAATGAAATAGTAGTGATAGTAATTATATTTGCTTATCTAATGATGTTGGATTTGCAGAAACTGAAGTTGATGGCAACAGATGAACTCTCATTGGATGATCTTCAGATTTAAAGACATTGATGGAGCAAAAGCTGGAAAACACAATTCCTTCTTAAGGTTGTTTTCCATTTTGTAATCATAGTTATACATATAAATATATACACACATTTTCCTTACTTTCATTTTTTTAACATTAATGTAAAATGTCTGGTATATGTATATTACATGCTGAACAATAGGTTCTGACATGGGTTTGCAGGCAGGGTTGAGTCCTTAAAATGCAGTGCTGTCAGTATTCTCATGCTTTGACATTGTATTGTAATTGATGGGGTGAAGCCATATGGCAAGTCGTCTTCTTCTTTCTTCTCTTTTTTTTTTGTTTGTTTTCCCCCTTCCTTTGAAGCGCAGAGACCAGAAACCCCAACAATAATTTTGTTTATCAACACATGGTGTCAACCATTTTGGTAACTCTACTTAGTAATCCTTTTATCTCTGGAGGCTTGTTAGATCCATGAATAAAGTTTGCAGGCTTATATGCTGCTTGAAAATTGTCAAAACCTTCAATATTTTTACCTTGGGTCGTACTGATTCTACAATATGTTAAAAATTCTTGGATAATTTTCTTTGGAAAATCAGACAGCAAATGGCAGATGACTCGAGAAATTAGAATGGCTAATAAAAGATGGTGTCGCACTACAGAATTGTGTTCTTCTCATTGGTCTGTACTATGATGGTCTGTTCCAATTGCAAGTCTTGCTCAAGAATTTCATGCTAGATGAAACCAGTTCCATTTAAACTCATTTTACGAAATCCAAATCTACTTGTTTCTGGGTGGTTAGCTCCTCTCCTCGAGAAGCACTTCCCTCTGAAACTTCATACGCAACCCAGTTAGCTGGTTTGAGTTTTGAATTGGCTCGTCTCACAAGCCCTCTCTAAACCTATATATATATATATATATATGTATATGTATACAGGGGGAAACTGGGCTGTGGGCTGATTGAGTTGACCAATAAAATGACCTTCACAAAACTAATATAATGGTCTCTTTGAATATGCAAAATACATTCTTCTGGGACTTCGCTTGATCTTAAAATTGATCACAACAGCTTGCTGTGTGGTCATCAACGATCGATAGTGCATGAATTTTTTTAGCAAGTTGTAATCTCCTTACACTATTTCATTGAAATTAATCTTAATAAAATTTGTAAGAACTATAATATAGCAGTATACACATTTGTCACAACTCAATGGCAAAAAGAAAGCAATCAAACTTTCGGCGGAACGGTATATGTGGTGTATACGTATATATATCTATATAAATGTGTATGTATGTATATATGAAAAAAGCAATTTCAATAAATAAAAGGTGTATTACTAGGGACTTTGACCAGCCTGATGTACCAATCTGTTGAAAATTGTAATTCATGAACTGCGCTTCTCAGATTCTTCTGTACGTAACAAAGGAAAGAATATAGAGATGCACAATGACCACTAACTAGCTTTTGGGTTGGGGTCCTATGCGGTCAGTGGTCACACCAGAGCCAAGAGGGGCATATTGCATTTTTACCATCCTTTTCCCAAAGTATTCCTTCTTCAAGTCACTTTCAACATATTTTATATATATATATATGCACACACATATATAAATCTTTGCAGTTGGAAAAGAAGTTGTTATCTTGTGATCACCTTAGATCATTTTGTGTGTGAATGTCTCTTCAGGCTTCTTAACTTACCAAGCAAGGAATTATATAAAGCTTTCATTTTTTTTTTCTTTTTTTGGTGGTCTTGTTGCTTCATCAGGCAGTTAAATTACTCCATTTGATTAAACTCCTTTGAAAAAGCTATATATAGGTGATGTAGCACAAATATGATGACTACCAAAAGTCCTTGCCCTTTTTTTGCCCTTTTCCTTCATGCACAAACAACCATTATCAGTTCATGACTTCGGACATCCGTCTTGTACATGCTTTATTTGTTTTCCTACTAAAAAATAATATAAAAAAAACCCCATCTAGCATGATACATCTAAGTCTGTAGAGATCTCAAGTAATCTCACCTTAGGTGCCTCCATCAAAGCATTCACTCTCATTTTTCTGAGACTACAATAGTGATGAAGCAATGTGACCAACAATATATATGTATATATATATATGTCATTATGTGTGTATTTTTATGTTTAGATATATACATATACATTACTCGAAGTCCTCAAACTATTAGCCAATCCTAACAACTATCCTGTCTTTGTGGTAAGCAACCCCAAGGGAAATACATCTTAGTTTATTGGGTGTATGATTATTCACCT
Source organism: Euryodendron excelsum (assembly GCA_033060915.1). Lineage (NCBI taxonomy): Eukaryota > Viridiplantae > Streptophyta > Magnoliopsida > Ericales > Pentaphylacaceae > Euryodendron > Euryodendron excelsum. The sequence continues at coordinate 4,084,697 of CM065397.1, read as the reverse complement.
ATACATATAATAATACAAAAAAAAAAAAAATAATAATCAAATCAAAGCATGATTGACCTCTGGGAAAAGTGGAAGAAAGAAAAGGTTAGATAATGGGTGCTCCATTAAATTACGTTTATTGGAGATTTACACCACAAAACCAGCAAAAGCAAATCCTCATTTGTCAACTTAGCTTATTAAACAAATCATAAACCCACGTACGTAGAAGTGTTATGAAGCGTTTGGCACTGTGATATGTGGACCAATCGGACAGAGCTGTCTACTTAGTAATAGATTAACGAATTGTTTAGTCTAGAATGTGGAGTACATGCAATTATAGACAAGGAGAAGAATACTACGAGAGCTAATGGCAATAATAATGGCTAGTTAGATGAAATAAGTGGAAAACTATGGTAGCAATGATTTTGGTTCGTTGTTTGTGAAAGCTGAGTTCTAACTGAAGTTTAATTTAAAATGAAAGCATACAAAAGAAGAGAGAGAGAGAGAGAGAGAGAGAGAGAGAGAGAGAGAGAGAGAGAGAGAGAGAGAGAGAGAGAAGTCACAACCACTCTCACTCACATTGTCCCACGGGTGTTGTTGCAATTGCAAGATGGTTGAGTTATGTTCTTTAGATTATCTTTTTTATTTTTTTATATTTAAAATTTAGACTCTACCATTTTATAAAGTCTGCCTGGATGTATAATTTTTAAAGAAGTCAATTTGATATGAAGAAATCTAACCTTTTGATTTCTCAAATATTTTTAGAAACAATTTAAAAAAAAAAAAGTATTCTGATCGATAAATTAAATTATTAAAATCACCACAGTATTGATTTTTGTGTTTATATGATCTTTACAAAGAGCCTTCTCAAATATTAATTTTACTTTTTTACAAAATATTAGATTACATGTTTGACAATGAGAGTGTTTGAACGTAACTTATGTAGTAACTTATGACTTTTTTAAAATGTATTTCAATAATTAGCTTAAAAAAACAATTTAATCTAATTATATTTTTTTTAAAAAAATATTTTTAAAAATAACATTTTAAAAATAACTTATAACTTATAACTTAAAACTTATAAATTAAGTGTCCAAATAACCCTAATATGTAATCTTTATGTAAATCGTGACTACATCACGTGCCATTTTAACCTCATACCTTATCATGACAAAAGTCATTTTTTACCTGGCAATAGTATCAGGCTAAAAGTCGAATGTATGTATGTATGTATGACAGCTGGCTAGGAAAAGATTCTCTGGAGCAGCTGCGTCATCTGTACGGACATTGACCGAAAACAGATGCCATTCTTAGGAATCATTGGTCGAAACACGTGACAAATGAAACGGTCAGCTGCCACAAAAGTGTTCTCGCCACTCCATACGTCTTCGTTGGTATAGTTTTTTTTGAAGTTTTTTTTAAATTTAGTTAAAAATAAAAAAATAAAAATATAAAAATATAAATAATTTTTTTTCTTATAAATTTTAAAAAGATAGACGAAAAGCTAGCGCCAAAACGGATCCATAATATCACTGCATACACGGCTAATACGACAAAACGTGAGCTGATTCTACGGTCATCATTATTTAAAAAAATATAAAATATAAAAAAATTCCAACGAGATCGAGCTCATATTGCTATCATGAGCCTATAATTATGTCCCTCATGTTAAACATTTATTTCTATATAATGATTTTACTGTCCAAATTTGATACCGAAATTTTACAAACTTATCTCACACTTGTAGATCGATTTTGAAACTTATTTATTTTTTTTTTATGTCCTCTACTAATTTGATCACATCTGATTTTAACTATTGTCATAATATTTCATTAATACTAATATTATCGGGGTTAGAATATGCCGATGATATGATATATATGTAAATTATTCATTGGCTAACTGAGCCAAGCAAAAAGAAGAGGGTGTGATGATAATTATGAATAACTTTATGACACATTTAGGATCTGTTTGATAGAGTTTATTCAAGTTTTTATAGCTTATAAGTAAAAAGTAAATTTTTAAAGTTTTTTTTGTTACTTTTTTGTATTCTTATCTTATAAAAGAAAATAGTCAAAAAAATTAGCTCTCTTGCTTAGAAGCCAAAAAAGTAACTCAAAAAGTTATAAAAAAAAAATGTACCAAATTAGCCCGTCCTTGTAATTTTTTCTAGATAGATACTTACATGTGCACTTAGGACATATTAAATTTTCAGATTATTCAAAGTATTGAAAATTCTTTTTATTTTATTTTATGGATAAATATAATCAAAGAGCCATAGCGGCAGCATCTACAATAGCCAGGGGTTAATAGAATTGGGAACTTCCTCCAATCACAGTTCTTCGCCCGTAATAGAGATTGCCAGTCGAGCTAGAGTATGGGCAGCTTTATTACCATCCCTCTTGACATGTGCATATTGTTTGGATCTAAATAATTTAAATAACGCCTTTGCCTCCTCAATCAGATGGCTCTCCGGAAATAAATCAACAACCGGTAAAGAGATAGTCATTACAATATCCGTAGAATCTCCTTCTAGATGTATGTCTTTTAAACCCAACTCTACTGCAAATTTGATCACTTGAAGAGCTGCTACAGCCTCTAAAACTTTCGCACGGGAGGACATCTAATTTTTCTCTGATTTTGCGGCAATAATGTCTCCTTTATAATCTCTAACAATTATCCCAACCCCTCCACCCTGATTTGTTCTAAAGACAGCTTCATCAAAATTCACCTTGTACCATCCCTCTATTGGAGGAGACCACCTAACCACTTGAGAAGGATTGCAGCAACTTTCAGAGCTTTTCATGACTTGCCCGATAATTATTAACGTACTTTATTACAAAACAAATCAGCTCCTCAGGTACTTTGTCCTTTCCTCCATGCATGAAATTGTTCCTGTTAATCCATATACACCAAGCCACAGTAAAAAGACAAAACCATTTTCTTAGCATCAGCCTGTTGACATATCTTCATGGTTCAAGTCATAAAGTCATCTATCCCCCTTTGCTTAAAGGCTAGTGCCTAATGAGTAAGACACCCAAGTCTGTCTGGAAGTCGTACAATCTTTTAGACAATGACTTATAGTTTCATTGGAAGCACCGCAAATATCACAAGAAAGTTTACTCTCCGAACAAGATTCTCTTTACAGAGGCAAAGGTGGAAGAACTGATTGATATCCAAGGAGGATGCTGAAATTTCGACCTTGTCAGAAATATATTTCTCAAAGAAGAGGCTGATTTAACTTGTTCAATTGCTATTGCTCCATCTTTACCTCCAAATATGCTTGTTTGTGGCAATGGAGCTTTTACTGTTCGGTTCACCTATTATCTTGCAGTAGAGTTAAAGAAGGTGGAGCAAAATGCAGTGTCTAATTCTGATGAAGGTGATTGTGCTAGTTTCTGGAGTTTCCTTTGAAATGCAAAAATTTTCAACAAAGTTAAGGTGTTTATATGGAAAGCAAGCTTGAACATTCTCCCAACAAAGGATAATTTATTTAGGAGGAAAGTTCTTCAAAATTCATTAGCTGAAGTATTATGACTCCCAATGCATCATATGATATCATTACTCCCTTCACCTTGTGGTGTACGGAACCCACTTTACATCCTTTAGGGTGATCGCTTTGACTGTGAATCACTGATACACCCAACCAACAATGGAGTCTAATGACGTGTTTGGAGGAATTTTTTTTATTTAGTTTATTAATAGTGTTTAGACTTGCTGTCCTGAGCTCCTACAGATTTACTGTTCTCAAAAAACATTTTAAAGCAAGGTTCAAGTCTTCAACACTCTAGACAATCATGCACTAATTGATAAAGGGTTTAATTTTGATACATTGAACGTATAAAATTTGTTTATTCTTTTACAATTTAAATATAACATAAAAAAGTAAGTTTCACGAACGTGCCTAGAAATTTATCTAATGTTTATCAATAACAAAAACCCGCAATAGATTGGTTGTTTTTACAACAACCTACAACTATTTTAAAATTTTCTATTATCATAAGTTCAGGCCAATACCAAAACAATTTAAACATTTTATAAAATAATGTAAAGTTATCCAATTGATTAACTAGTGTTCCAATGGGTGAGTTTTTAATTCTGTGTACCACACTGAAAACAAGAAGAACAAAAAAACCCTTAAATAATTATGATCCACAAATATAAATGCAGATTAATTATGAGGAGATTGAGAAGGCTTACAAGTTTGGAGTCTGGGCCCAAGTCTTTAGAGAATAAATATCAATACAGCTAAACATAACATGCCTTAAATTGGGGGTTTTGGGTTTTGGTGTGGAAACACAAAGAGGGAAGACTTTTTTTTGGCAGCAAGTTTAGGAGGATCTGAACTGGTCACACAAAGGCATGAAAAAAGTAATGCCATGTGAAACAACAGTGGAACTAAAGTAAGACAGTATCTTTCTTTCTCAATCTATCCTCACGTCTTCCTGTGACAATGTACGAAGTTTATATAGTTGGTGTGAATGGTGATTTTGCACGAGCTCGAAGGAATACTCGAAGTCTGAACTTTTTATAGTAAAAAAAAAATGTATATTGTTTAGAACAAAGAAAAAGAAAATATGGTGAAGTAGTGCACTATTTTATTTTTATATACTTCTTGTTTTGGGGGAAATTCAGTTATAGGGCATTACGCGTGTTTTAAATACTATTTTAGATGTGATTTTTACCTTATATATATTTGAGGAGTATCTCACTGTAAAACTTAAATTGTATACGCTAAAGTGGATTGTTTTCAACTAAAAGTTTTACCCTTTTGAAACCATTTGATTTGGGTTCATAAAGTTGTCATCACTTCTTTCATGTTACCATCCTCACCCTTCTTTCAGTTTCACCCAACAGCAATTGGTGTAGTTACAACAACATCCAAAGAAAAAACAACGTTAACCAAAGCAAAAAAAAAAAAAGCAGCAGCAGAGAGAGAGAGAGGACTACAAAAGAGAAAAAAGTTAAGGAGCATTGGGTGGGGAAAGATTCTTGTAGAAAGAGTAATTTGTTGTCCTATACTAATGATTATACTCCCTTTCCCTTCACCAGAAACACGAGTGAACCATACCATACTGGTTGAATAGCTCAACAGTGAGAGAGAGAGAGAGAGAGCTACAACTTTCTCCCAGTTGGTGAGCAGTCAGTGGTAGGCCTTTTGTATATGTAAAACAGTGTAACTCAGCCCTGCCGACAGAGAATTTTTCTCTCCGCTAAATGAGTAATTAGAGGGACCCCAAAGGTATATCATGGTACCATACTCCATTGACTCTACTTTTCTACTCAACTTCACTCACCTAAAGTGAAGGACCATTTTGATTTTCAGTTTTCACCTTTTTCCACTGATTTGTAAAAGGAAGGGTGGGTGGGTGAATCTGAAATCCATCATCAATTTAAGAGAGAGAAAGATGAAGGACAAAGTTCAAAATGCTTTGAAGGGGATTGAATGATGAAAGGAAATGGATAAGAATAGTTTATTCCAAAAAAAAAAAAAATTACTTGGCTGGCTTTCCATTATTGGAAGACTCTTGTTGTTTTCTATGATGAAGACTGGCTTTACCTGGAGTAATCTGATGATGACCATCCAGTGTCAATGACTCCAAATGATCCATTTTGCCTTTGGAATGTATAGTAATTGCATCTATGCATTATGCTATGAGTTTAATTTTTTTTGTACTCTATGAACAGATTGTCTTGCTAATTTCAAGTTACACAAACTGCCCACAGGATAAAGAAATACCATTTGATCTTCACTCCCCAACATGCCAATAACTAGAGTCATTTTTGAAGTGCTTTGAATAACTATTCTTACATGCTAACAAGCAAGCATGGACATTTTTAAGAAAGTGTTGTGTCTGTGTTGTATCCTTACATTTTTTTAAAATCGCCGTGTTAACATATGTGTCCGTGTCACATGTTTGTACTTCTTATAGCTTGCAAGGAGGCTACTATACCTATAAAGGATAGATGTATTTACAAATTTTTTCCCTGCAAAACCATATGTAGACAATAGATGTAAAATTTTGTACATCGTAGGATATAATGAACACATTTTGACACAAAAGAATGATAAAACAATGAGCTTTTACTATACTCATCGGTGGCATTAACAAATTAGTAATTATGGTTCTTTCAAGTCTCAGAGCTATCTGGAACCAGAAAAATGAAATTCAACTTCGTTAGCAAATCGCTATCAAAGCATCTTCTGTGTTGCTTCATGCCGACAGTCTTCCTCTACTTTGGGTCCTTTCACAACCTTTTATCTGCAATCATGGGGAGCATCAGCCAATGACTCTGCATGAGCATTTCGAGCTTTGGAATGTTTTAAAGAGAAGTTACCCAAAGATGGCTTAACTAGAGGGCCTTTTTTTCTCTCTCCATACCAACCAAAAGTTGGAAATAGGCTTGCACTTATTTCATGGTGGGGCTTGAGTCTCTTGAAGACACAAACCAGAAGGGTAGGGATGAGGCATTGAGGATGACAACAGTGACAAGTAGTCCTCCAGCTAGAAAAAGTTGCTCTCGGGTCCTTCTAATTAAGGTTAATGACCCATTTCGCAAAGCCTGGCTTGGCATCCGCGCGCATCCCAACCAGTTCAAGCAACCTCTTCCCATGTTTCCCAAAGGAACTTGACAGCAAAAAATCCCAAATCAAGTTATTTCTTGGATGCTTTCTGCAAAATCCTCTTCAGTCATGAACTAACAATATCTATTGCCAACCAAGAATGTTAGGGTGGCCTCTCCAATCTAACAATATCTTTATCCAATGCTTCTGCCATAAAAAAAAAGAAGAGAGGAAATAAAGTTTGATTGATCAATTCAACATATTACAAAAAGTCATCAAATGCCACAGAATTATTATCTCTTATGCCCAGTACTGATACTTCAAGCACACAGAACTAGTTTGATTACAAAATAGAGTCAGAAGGGGAAACAAAAATAGAACTAATAACAAAAATGGAATAGATAAGGGAAGGGGATAAAATCTAAGAATGTCTGGTGCAAAGAGTTTGAATTATGCACTTAATAAGTATTTCAGCTATCGATTTAGGTTCAGTTTCCGCAACCTACACCAGTTACTCCTATATGAACCTAATTATCTCTACTCCTTGCAAGACTCCAAAATTGAACTCAGAGCCTAATTAGACATATGTCTAGTAAGGTTCCTGGAGTCCCAATGCTGATTTTGAGTACCAAATCTAGACCTAGAACTCCATCACAACTTAGCTACACTTGGACCAGCATATAGTGCAAAAGTTTTCATAATTCAACCAAAACAAAAACAAAAAAAAAGGTTTTCATACCAAAAAGGCATGGATATTGGAGAGTTATAGGAAAAAAATCACCAATCACTCTTCATTGGATCTGATTAACAGATGCATACAAAAAATGGACACAAGGAATTGCACAAAGGCGGTCTACCAAGCTTCTACGCAAGAAACTACAAGATGGTCAGACAATGGATTCATGTCATAGTAAAATTTTGGACTTGAGAATGGGGACCATTTGTTACCTGGACTTACAAAGTAAACAGGAGTTGGAATGAACTACAGAGAATTTATAATGATGGAAGGCTAATACCTTATCAAATGGGTAACTAACTAATCATGGAGAAATGCCATGAATCATCGATGAAGCAATATAATTTCAGTGCAAAGTCTTTCCTCAGAATTTTAGAATGTGAAGGGTTACAAATAAAGGATTAAAGCACGTTCCAACAAATGGTGCTGCCGGTTTTCATGCTGAAATACTCAAATTACTATATGAATGTGTAAGCAGATGTTATATAAAGGATAAAGCAAACTGCAAGTCTCGAAAGAAGAAAACCACATAAGAGCAAAACTAGTTCTACATAATGGACATATGTACAAACTTCATATAAATGTCATTCAACATTAGAAATTTTGAACTTAAAACCAATGGAGAAATAAAAACCTTCCCCTTCATAAATATTATTCACCCAAATTTCTTGAGGAATAAAAGTTTTATAATGTCTTCATGTTCAACAACTCATGTTTATGCAGCATTCTCTATCTTCACAAACCACAACAGTTACTTTTCTGCAAATCCAATAAATCATGCTTGAATGGGAGTGAGGAATGCCATGAACCATGGGCACTGCAGTGGTAGATACACATACCCTCTCCCTCCCACACAGAGGCCCCAAAAACTTCTCAAAAGAGCAAGCAGACAAATACAAATCGAAAGTAGCAGAAAGAATTCAATTAATCCTACAAATCTAACATTGTAAAGGAGAAAAAATATGTTACACTGAAGATGCATCAACAGAAAGCCTCATGCAGTAAATCATCCTCACCGTTTGCCAAGGCGAACAGCTCAGCATCCTTTTCTTCATCGGTGGAAAAATCACGCCTCTCAAGCTTCGAATGAGCAGCTATAAATACTAATTTCTCAGCCCTGTCCATGCCTACCCTAGACTGCCCATGTGTGCTCATCCATCTCAAGAAAGACCAATTGCACTTGAACCCACATGAAGTTGCATGAAGGAAGATGAGCCGGACAGCAATTTTCCCTAGTGACTTGAACTGGGTAAGGTAAGTTTCCCACACAAGCCTACTGCTCTGGGGGTTAGCAGTTTTCATCTTTCCTGTAATGGGGTCTCTCTGCTTCAACTGCACAGCTTGTGCATATACAGGATCAAGCCCTTCTGTTCTCCATTTCATAAGCTCCATTAGCACAATATGAGCCTCTTCCCTTGATACAAGCCGGGTTATGAGCATATCTACATCCTTCTCTTGCTCGGGCGTCAAGCATTTGAAGGGCGGTAGGTACTTCCCACTGGTGTCCCTAAATAGATAAAGGGGATCAAGTATAAATGCTGCAGCCCAAGCTGGGTGATAATTCTTTCTGAACCTCTTATCGATCACCTCCTCCACTGGAACTTCAGCAATGTGGAATCTGGAACACCAATCTTTTGCTTTCGCTCTGAGCTCATCCCAAAGAGGAATGCATTGCCCAACCAGTGGCCTTTCTGTCTCAATTTCATGAGCCATTCCCTTGACCAGTTTAACTAGTGAGTGCACCGCTTCCAATTCATTCCAAAATTGGGGATCCCTCATCATCTCCTCAATCTCTCTAGCAATTTGCTCTTCCATGGACACTATCTTATATGATTCGTCGTGCAAGACTAACTGAAGTGCACGAGCCGAGCTCAGGATGTCCTCTACCATGGTGTGAAAGGGTCCAAAGTTTGATTTGTCGTAATCACGCAAGGGTACTCTCAGCAGCCCAGCCTGCCCATACTCCTGCAACTGATACTTATGGAAAGCATTTCGAATTTGAGACGTGTTATTGATGAAATTTGCTAGTTTTAAGCAATTCTCAGTCACATTCTCGAACAATGGAAGCTCCTTACTAAAGTCCTTAATCAAACTATTGAATCCTTGAAGCTGACAAGAAAGATTAATCATCCAATGATGTTGACTCTCTAAACTCTTCAATGCCTTGGCCTTAAACTTGTCTGCAACTATACCTACACATTGCTGCACAACATTCCCACAAATGTCTCTGATCGTGTCCCACATGACCTCCTCTGCATACTTGGAAGGAACAGAGCCACTTGTGAATACTGCTCTTCGAAACACACTAGTCCCATTGGGGAGATTCACAGCCAAATTCACCAAATTCTCTTCCCCTCCACGGCCATAGTTCTTTGATTTCCATCCATCGGACGAAATTTGAAAGAACATGGCGTCTCGAATTCTTACTTCTGACTCTGCCTTCGCTTCCTCATATTTAGCATCTAGTCTAGCGCCGGCGAACTCTCTTGGTGACACCGAAGGCAATCCGACCTGGTTAAGGAAAGCTTTGAACTTTGGTTGCTCGAGACTTGAAAATGAGACAGACCCACAAGACTCATAGACCCATTCAGCTAGATAATCAAGTGCTGAATCAATCTGGGTCTTGCTGAGAGTTGGACCAGGCGATGCTTTTGGACTCTTCAGCTTCTTTACACTATCTTCCAACATCGCTAAAGCGCCCAAGTCTTCTTTCCCACCTGATAACATCAAATGCTGCTGCTGAGCATACAAAGAACCGCCGCCGCCGCCGCCGCCGCCACTCGTCGTAACAAGAGTAGCCACCGACACCGCCGGCGGGTAAGCAAGCTCCACTGAAAACCGCGACGGATCAACAATAGCAAGCGGTGGAACCTGGTAAGAAGAAGAAGAAGCACTAGCACCACCACGACCACCGGAAGAAGACCGCTTCCGGTAGCTGTGATGGTGCGAAGAAGAAGAAGGCGAAGTTAGACTGGGCATCGACGAAGGCGTGATTGAAGTAATGGGTTTTGGGAGGGAATTGAAATTCGGGCAAGTCCCTCTCTTGAGATGCTCCGAAGCAGTTCTCGACGGGTTCGAAGCTGAGAAAAGGGCGTCGCATAGAGTGCACTTCAATTTCACTGCTTTGGGCAAGCCGGTATCGGAATTGTGAACCAGAGTAGGCTCCAGGTGTGCCCAATACCACGCCCCTTTGCCCTTAATCGCTTTGGTCCTTACCACCACCAACCCCTCGTACCTCTTGTGCACTTCCTTCGCCGCTAGCTCGTCCGACGAGAGCGCTGCCGGCGTCGACGACTCAACCGGTTGGGTGGTGGTATTCGTTGTCGCCATTATAGCAACAACACAAACAATCAACGAATCAGTGCTGTATATAGCAAACTATATATGAAATTTTGATATTTTTAGGACTGTCAAGATATTTTATGTAATTACTTCTCCGTCGTCGTCTTCGTGGTTGGAGAGTTGAAGGGTGGCTGTGTTTCGGCAGTTACTGCCTTGCATTTAGCCGGCAGAACGGCGTCGGCGGGGGTCCATGCCGGAACCCGGCGATCTGGTGATTCGGGGTTCGTGATCCTAGTTCTAGTGGTGGGTTGTTTTCCAACTTCGCTGAAATACACATCGCAATTGGAGAGAAAAGAAAGAAAAGAGAGAGAGAGAGAGAGAGAGAGAGAGAGAGAGAGGTGAGCAATGGCGAAGAGAGAGAAACAGGGGAGTCAATAGAGGGAGGCTCGTGTAGTTTGTGCTGTCCTAACAGAAATGTAAAGTTCACGCGCAGGTTCACTGGTCGTGGGGAACATAATTTAAAACATGCTGACATAAGAAAACAAACCCACAATTAACTCGCACTCATATAGAAATTACACCATATTGGGGATTGGGTATTAGAGTCTGAGACTCTTGTGATTGGAAGGTGGACTACACGCGCTATTAAAAGCTCGTGGTTTTATTTTATTTTATTTTATATTTTAAAATATTTTTTCTCTTCCTTTTTTTTTTATGTTGTTGGGGTCTTCTTGTGGGGGCCGGGGGCTTGTGGGAGTCCTTTTTGTTGTTTGTTTGTTTCTCTTTCTTTTTCCACTCTATTAGATACTTTCCAATTAATTTTTATGCGTTCATTTTATTTTGAGGACTTTTCTATAATAAGTTAATTTTGGCTTTCCCTTAGTGCCCTGTTCTTCATGTGGTCTTATATTAACAAGGACATAAAAAAGGGCAACCAAGGAATTTAAATGAATACTTTTTTTCTTTGGGACAGTGTTGACCAAACCCAAGATATGAGAATTTGCCTTCAAAAAGTTTCACCCAACCTAAGTGCAATCAAGCCTATGGGGGTAGGTGACATTCATGGGTTTATAGTAATTGTTAGGCTATTTTGGTCTTTTTCCATTTTTACTCATTCCGGCCTTTTTTTACCAAATTCAACCCCTCTCATTTTGAATTTATTTACCAAACTCAATATTTTTTAAAAATCGTGAAATTAAATCACAACTTTAATTTGAAGTTGTGAGGTCAAAACGATTTGGGAATCAAAATCGCAGTTGGCTAGATCAGACATTTGATCGTGTGAGAGGGAGGAGGAGGAGGAGGAGGTTCTATGGAGATAGGAGTGGGCGGACTAATGAGGTGGCATTGACGTTGGAACATTGTAGCCGGTGAATGGAACGGTAGTGTTCTCCATGGCAGTCGTTCCGATAGAGAGGGTTTGGGTCTTTTTATGTTTGGCTCTTCGGCAATGTCCAACGCTAGGGGAATGTGGCTGCCGGTGCCGCTTGCCGTTGAGATGACTCAGAGTTTCCCGTCAACTTTTGGCGTATTGAAATTGTGATTTGATTACACGACTTTAGAAATAGGTCGGGTTTGGTATACAAGTTCAAAACGAGCTGGGTTGGGGAAAAAATAAAAATTTCAAGCTCAATTTGGTAAAAAAAAACTCACTCAATCGCATTTGCTGTTTCTCTCACACACACATATGTATATAGTTTGTGTTTCTATATAATATGTTACATCGGAATTCTCCGTAGTTATTAAAATCGTATCGGGCATTAAATCGTTGAAGTTATCAATTCACGGTTTATTAGTTCAATCGATAAGTTAATCGGTTCAACCAGTACTATAAATTAAATGTATTTTATTTATTTATATATGTTTTACTATAAATACAATTTATATTACAAAATAAAACATAAGAAATTAAGTAAATCAGTAATAAGTGTTACTTAAATTTATACTTACAAAGTCCAAGTTGGTCAATAATTTTTTTAAAAAATCGGCTGATCGGTTCACCAATTTTTTTAAATACTGACCAATTCAATCTGATTCAATTATGTTTTGAATAAATTATTTAAACTGAACTGGTTCTGATAACTATGATTATCTCTATTCCAAACCCATATCCTAAGTAGAAACCATTTCTCATACCCGAGGTCGAGCTAATATAAGCGAAAAAAGTTATCGAGGCGGGCGAGTTTCTCAGCGAGTTGGAGAGAAATTGGACTAGTTTTCTGTATTTCACAAAATTCTTGCAATAGGAATTATAGGGACCGAATTGGTAATACAAGTGATTCAACCTACGAGAATCTATTATTAATGGCAAATCGAACCTCCTTCTAAAATATTATGAATAATTAAACCTCCTTGGAGGTTAAATATAACATGATCAATGCACACAATATTTTACTTTTTAATTTCACACATAGAAAACTATAATTAGGGTTCTATGACATAAGACTAATACACGTAAGAAACATAAGACTAAAATAAAATTCTAATTAGCCAATGACAATTAGGTTTTGTAACTGTGATGACATCCGATGTTAACCATCACAATTAGCTTAATAGCATGTGAAGGTGATTTATTATAAGACCTTGGTGTGATTCTAACACATATACCATCAGAGAGGAGAAACCTTAAACGCAGTTGGCAATCTAAAGATCAAATGCCTTTCAACTTGTCATTATCAGACCTCTAGGGCTTCAATTTCTTTCCCTTACCTAGAGCTTTAACTTCAACACCTTTGTCCCATGCTTTTATGCTCTCTCTCTCTCTCTCTCTCTCTCTCTCTCTCTCTCTCTCTATATATATATATATATATATGTATATAAAGTAACATATATTCCTTATCCATCTATTTCAAGTGTCTTTATTTTTTCTTGCTTAAACATATTCAGGGCCGGACTGTTTAGGTGATGGGGATTGATCACATGTTTTCTAGGAAATATCTTCCGAAATCTTGATTATTAATCAAATCTTCCGAAATCTTTCGAAAAGAAATCTAAAGCATTAGCATAAGAGTGTGTTTGTCTCGATTAATAAGATTTACATTTTACTAGTTGGACATGTTATCAGCAAAGCGGATTCAGAATTTTTGTTCAGTAAGAGCAAAATTTACATAGAATTATGCACGGAATTTTTTTAATTAACAATATATTTTTTTAATAAATAAAAAAATAATTATATTAAAGACACCAAAAAAAGAGCACCACCTGTGTACAAAAGTTGTACACAAAAACTCTATCGAAAATCTTAATTCAGATTTGACTGGTTACGATTTAAAATTTCGAAAAGCGATTTTGGAATTTTAGATAACCAAGAGTTTATGAATACATATAATGAAGACTTAATTAGAATTGCATTGTTTATTTATCCCAACAATAAAGAGTTAATGAGATACGTATATTTTTTTGTTACAAGTTTAGTAATATTCAATTGGAGGCAAATATAAGTTTTTGTAAATTCAGTGAGGACAAAACATATGCGTATAACCTAGAATCAAATAAATACATATAAATTTTTTTTAAAAACAATGAAAGTAGTCAATCCAGTGAAGGCAGCTGTCCCTACTGGACCCTTCTTGGGTCTGCCCTTGGTTATCAGAGAGATCCAATGATCCATATAAAAAAATTTAAAAGGAAAATATGCTATTCTTCTTTAAAAAAAAAAATTAGCAGAATGACATAATTTTTTGGTACATAAATTTTGTATGAATTTTATTGTTGTATAGCATTACCCAAAACAAAAAAAGTATTATTAAGGGTTAGTTTGGTATAGTTTTTTTCAAGCTTTTTTTATTTTACTTTTTTGACTTATAAGTAAAAAAGCTAAATTTTTTTAATTTTTTTGCTTTTAACAAATAAGATAAGCAAAAAAAATAAAAAAAAATTTAAATTTTTTTTTTTTTTTTTTACAAACAAAAAAGTCAAGCCAAAACACTTTTTAAAAAAAAACCAACCAAAGGGCCCTAAGTCCAATTAGACATGCGCTTTTTAGTCAAATGGCGGTCGAGGAGCAAAGTCAGAGGTGGGAAAAGGATCAAAAGAGATATTGGTATTGTATAGTCAAAGCAATCCAGTTGTGCTGATTTTAAGGTTTTCTTTTACCAATTTGGATATGAAAATCAACACAACCAAAATTCTAATCTCTTATAAAAAATTATATAGAAAACTCATTAAAATAATGTGATGATGGCATTTCTACAATTAAAATCCTATTTGGAATTTGGGAGAGGAAAAGGAAGGAAAGGAAAGAGAAAATGAAAGAAAAGTATTTTTCCTTTCATGCTTGGTTTTATATAGAAAATGAAAAGAAAGTGAAAGGAAAGAAGAGAGAGAGAGAGAGAGTGAATTAAAAATTTTCCGCCCTTTTGTCTCGCCTTTCTTTTTTCTCTTAAGCAGAATCAAACAAAGAAAGGGAAAATTCTCTTCTCTCCCCTCCACCCAAGGTTCCAGACAAGCTCTAAAAATTGTCGTAGTTGATGATTTGCTCTAAAGTGAAGAGTCCCAATTTAACCACATCATTTTATATTATAATCCTATGTAATTTTACTGTATAGCATTACTACTATGTTAAGTAAGGCTAGGTGAAAAACGTGATTAAGAGCAATTGTAGTAGCACTTGAATATTTGGAGTATGGACTATAAACTACTATTAGACTAATTGACAAATGAACCACAAAACTGACAAACATGAGGCTGAACCGAGAGAAATGGGCAGCTTAAATGTGCATACATATTAAAAGGCGAATCCATTAAATTTGCGAACTCAGGGAGTGTTTGAGTGTGACTTTTTTAGCAGTTTATGATTTTTTAAACTATGTTTAACTTCTCATTAAAAAAGGTGCCCTTTTAGAACTAAAGAAAGCTTAAAAAAGCAATTTTAAAAAGTGACTTTTTAAAACTAACTTAAGTTTATGATTTATGACTTTTTTAAGGAGCAATCCAAACACCCCTTAAGACCCAAGTTTATTCATATAAAAGTAATATTATACAATTAAAAAATTTATACAGAATATATGTGAAAAATGATGTGAATTATGTGGCTAATGAGAACCTTGCATGCAGGGATGGATTCAAGATTTTTATTCAATGGGGGCAAAATTCACAAAGCATTATACAAGAATTTTTTTTAATTGACAATATATTTTTTAATAAATAAAGAGATAATCATATTAAAGACACTGAAAAATAGACACTGCCTAGATATAAAAATTGTACACAAAAACTATATCAAAAATTAAATCCATATTTGACTAGCGAAGATTCAAAATTTCGAGAAGTAATTTTGAAATTTAGGTAACCAAGAGTCTATAAATGCGGGATTAATTGGAATTGTATTATTTATTTGGCCAAATAATAAAAGATTAATGTGATACATATATTTTTCACTACATGTTTAGTGATATTCAGTGGAGGCAAATATAGTTATTAGTAAATTCAGTAGAAAACAAATGTAAGTGTTTGTCAATTCAGTAGAGGCAAAATATATACTTATAATCTTAGATCAAATATATTTAAAAGTAGTGGAAGTAGCCAATTCAGTTGGGGTAGCTGCTCCCACTGGATCCTTGTTGGGTCTGCCGTTGCTTGCATGTTAAAATAAAATATCCATCGTTACGACACTTAATTTAAAAAATCTCATTACTACATCATTCTGGTTGAAAATTTTTGTATAAATTTTCTAAAAAAGTATCATTTTTTTTTCATACAAAAATGCAATTAAGGAGGGAAAGAACAATAATTCAAAACTTCGAAATCTATAATTTCTGTGGGTTTTTGTTTATTCCAAGAGAGAGCATAAATCCCAATTGGGTTGAGGATAAGTTGGCATCGCAAAAGAAGAAGAAAAAAAGTGCCAAAATGTGTTCAAGGAGTCTAGGCCACCAAGTATATGTTAAAGATTGAGAGTTTGGACATTTCCCAACGAAGACCATAAAGGCTAAGAAATAATGAGAAAAGGTCAATTGTAATACTCTCTACTTTATAAAAGTAGAGAAAAAATAAATAGAGGATGGGCCATTGAGAAGAAACATAAAAGAGCTGAAACTAGTTTCTAGGGTTTGTCACACAGCTGGCTTGATCAACCACATGATTGCTGGATCCCACCAGCAATGAATTCCAGTGTTTTACTTCCACGTGTAGATCACTTAGATGGTATTGATTTGACGATCAACAACCCAAATAAGGAAGTAAACCAGTTGACCCGTGCCAAATAGTAAGTTACTTAAATTTGACTTAAAGATTTGTAATTAATAACCTTCAAAACATGTTCGTTTGAGTCAATCACACGTTAGGCTCAAATAATTTGATTTATTATTCAGTTTTAAAATTCATTTAAGTTTGTTGAATTAGCTAACCTTAGAAGGCTAAGTTAAACACGAGTCGAGTTAAAGTAAATTTGACTTGTTTTAATGGGTTAAACCCAAATCAAAGTATGGTCAGTTACATTCCCTTCTTATTTCACATGTGACAATTTCCTAATGGGCCTGCCAGGATGTCCCATGAAAACTTGACGAGCCCATTTTAATTGCCGTCAAATGTTTTGAATAAGTGCATGTAAACGTTCAAACCCAAATGTTAGGTGTATGAAACTATGAGCCCTGCTATTGCAAATGGTCAATCGTTGATTGATGATGACCAACTCATGTTGAGCTCACCATCAGTTGTGAGTCCTAAAAAATTTGATTATAATCAATTGGGGACTAACCATCACTCGTAACAAATGGTAAGATATATTATACATATATCAAGGAGCAAAACCCAACTACAAAGTGTAATGATCCACGGAGGCCCAGATAGGAATTTGGGTCACAATTGTGAGCTACCTCAACCCAGAAGGAGCTAAAGCACTTGTTACAGAGGCCCAAGTAGGAGTGTGTCTGCCCTAGAGACCGATCTAGTGCGAGATTTGTCTGGTGGCATCACGGGTTAGGTAATTTTATTGCTGGTATATGCGAGAAAGAGTATATATATATACACACAAACATCAGCCACAGAAGTACGGCAAAAAATACCTACCGCCCACCGTGGGGCTCGAACCCACGACCACAAGGTTAAGAGCCTTGCGCTCTACCGACTGAGCTAGACGGGCTACTGCTTCTCATCCCACAGTTAGTTTTTTTTGATTATTTTCCATTCCGGCAACGGTCAGCCCAACTCAACCTGGCCCGCCTTTCGAGGTGCAATTAGTCATTATGTTTTGATTACTAATATACATTAGCGTAGACTCATAAAATGCATGTGATCCTTAATTTTTTTTTTTGTACCATTTTATAGTCGTGCTTCGGCCGTTATAAGATTGTCGGAAGATCAAATATACGCAACCTTACTCCCGCAGCTATTTCCGTGAACAAAAAGCAACATGAATTTAGAAAAACCGGCAAAAGACATAATGGCTGTAGAATTTTTTTCGTATGTCAAATTCTATTGGGCTGTGTTATTTCCATAATCTCTTTTGCACAAAGATTATGCACCAATGCCATTATCATTTAACATTCACAGAAAGAAACTAATAATAGCTCAAAAACCACAGCAGGGATACGTCGCTGAATCATATTTGAACTCAAGCTACAGACCAAAACCCAAATCCCAGAATTCCCATACACAATCCTTGGGCCCAAATCATATTATTTAGGCTTGAACATAGTGTCAGAAGACAGAAGTTTAGGTTCTGAATCTAAACACTGAATATTTAAAATCCTGACCTCAAACTACACACAAGCAAGATTTTAAAAGACTCCCCACCTGAACTACTAAAGTTACAAAACTAGCATAGAAAGAACAAGAAGTCAACTTGAACATGAAATTCCAAGAGAAATCACTAGTGAGAAACATACCAGAACAAGCAACATTCATTAAACGGTCCTGAATTTCCCCAGCTAGTCCGACTTAAGATCTACAGTAGAGGTGGTGTATGAGCCTCCATTTTCTAGCCCACTACTCTTGAGTCCCTCTTTCAACTGCGTTACATCAACAAAAAAAATTGGTTAGGATAAACTAAAAGCAAACAATGCATGATAGAAAACTTATTAGATCACTGATGCACTAAATTAAAGCTTAAGACGCTAGGCATGATTTACATGAGCCGCTTCCTTCTGACCAAAGAATGTGGTCAATACAAGTATTTAAGACCAAAAATATAGTAGCTACCACAAGAATAAAAATATCTCATAACCAAATCAGCTTGAGTCACAAAAAGTGGAAACCCAATGTGGGGATCACTTCCTAAAGTTTATTACTCTCACAGATAACAAGGGTAATGAACGTTGATCAACCAGCTATAGCAAATTCAATCAGTCTATCGCTAACATAAATGATGGATGGAGCACCAACAATTTCCATGGAAAGATGTGGAGGAAACTTAAACAAGCTGCCAAACAACTCTAAGACAAATAAAAAGACAAAGGACTGAAGGTTTTACCTGCTTGAGGAGCCTCTTTTGATACCGGTAGCCCTAACGAGATAAATCAAATAATAACATTATTACATTACAATATAATTAGTTCTGAGTCAAACCAAAAACTTCAAATAATGCAACTAAACCTAATTGTATATTGACCTTGTCAGTTTCATAGATGTAATCACAGTAGGTGAACACTGAAGCAAAGTTGCTCTGGCTTTGTCCACCAACATAATGATGGTAATCATGGTATTCTGCACCACCATATAATGGAATATATTTTGTGGGACTCCAAGGGATGTCATACCTGAATGGTGACAACAAACAAGTTACAAGTTACTTCATGCTCCAAGTGCCTCAATAGTTGTTCGTTTTGTGTAAAGGATAAACAACAAAGACAAAATGCAGGCATGTGAAAAAGAAGGCACCATTCAGATGTCATAGAAACCACAAACTGTAAAATATATTCAAGAAAGTCAGAAGGCCTCCAAAGTTTATGGAGCATCAGGAAAAGTTTCCACAAAACATGGCGCTCTGAGCTTACTTCAGTCAGTGGTCATCCAAATAAACAATACAGCTTAATAGAGGATAAATAGAAGGGGAAAACTTGAAAATGAAGTACACTGAGTACATTAAAACCTTGTCAGTGTTTTGCAAAGAAACAAATCAATTTATTTAAAGATGCCTGCCAATCCATGTCCAGATCAAATCACAAATAAGACTGCACAAAACTTAAGGTGCTGTTTTTTGTTTGTCCTTTTTCCCCCTAAAATCCCATTTTCCTTAATGCTGCTTCGCATTGCTAGCATGCCTTTTTGTGCAAATGACAAAAGGACCTCCCGCCCCCCACACCAAACAAAAAAAAAAAAAATCACTGCCACGCATGTGTGCAAACTTGCACACAAAGCACCAAGGATGAGAATTATATAAAGAGATTCCCTATACTGTTCATAAAAATAATAAAATGCAAGACATGCATGAAGTAGTGAGGATAAAAATGGAACCAGGAAGAAAAAAAAAAGAACGAAAATTCAGAAAACCATAGTTTGGACCAGTTTTTTTTTAGTTATAATAATGTCAAATACCATTTCCATTGGTAATATCAATAATTATGCATGATTACTAACTTGGAAGGGAAAAAATGTTGATATGTCATGTACGAGATATTAAACTTACAAGGATATGATTAACAAAACTTCTTCTTAATAGAACCAAACAATGTTCTCAAATAGTTAGATAGGTTACAACCTTTTCTTTTGGGTTTGTGGTACTAGCATTTGAAGTTTATGTCTTTCACTTCATCCTAGGATACTACATTTTTTTAGTGCACATCTTGCGGGCAAAATCATCTTTGGCATTGAGTTTTTGGTATAGATATCTGCAAGCAGATCTTTTGTAAAACTTAAGATGATTTGAACTAGTACAAATAGAATTGGAATTTGCTGTACCTTAAAGCAAGGTAAGAGGTTCGAGAGTATTTGAATTCACATGCGCTGGTTCCAAAAAACATATGTCATTTACATTACTAGTTGAGGAACCTAGGTGTAGATTTTACATTTGGGTTCTCATGCTTCTGCACCCAGTTTATTGCATGCTATTGCTCTAGTTGCATGAGTACTTTGTTAGTTGTGCACAGCCTTTAAGTGCCTCAGAATTTTTTGCTTCCCACAGAATACTCTGGGCTTTTGATTGATGAGTTTTAGATAAAGTTCTTGATTTGTATGGAGGTCTCTTTTCCATAGTTAAGTATTTTCTTATCAGCAATGGTTCTACCACACCATTACTTAGCAATACTAGATCCAAAATTCCAGGCCTGGTTGATGAGGACTTGAGGAGTGTCTTCAAGATCAAGTCGTATGAAAAAAATGAGAATTGTTACAAGAGGAACATAAAATCAGGTATTCCTCTATTTTTGCGGGTGAATAAAAGGGTTCTGTGGCAAAGTGGTAGGCCAGATCAGATGTAGGAACCTAGAGAGAAGGAAAGAGTGAGAGCCGAGGCAATCTCTAGTGAGACAAAGAGAGTGAGAGTAGCAATTGGGAGATTTAGAAGAATTTGGAGAAATTACTCTGTTGCTGTCTAGACTAGACTCATAGACTGGGCAAGTGTCCATGAGGGTTAAATACCGTGGCAGACCCTCAACTTTAACCACCAAATCACGACTCAACTATCCTGCTGTATTTGAGATAGACTCATTAATCCTAGGCCCTGCTTTTAGCTTAGGTAGAGAGAACTGAGGGGCCTTGTGTAGTTTAGCTCCCAAAGGTTCATAGGAGTCCTTTGGTATTTATGGTTGTGGCTAGACCTGAAAGGAGAGCATTAGAACGGGTGTCACTACACTGACTAACACCTGGTCCTGTCTAGTGACGTGCCAGGGAGACGTGTTGTGAATATATCATCTGCCTATGATATTAAAAATGGGGGGAGAGAGTTGTGGGAAATGATTAATATTTTAAACAAGATTTAAAAAAAATTGAAAAATGAATTTAACCAATAAGAAACAAAATTCAGCACACAATAAATTTCTTAGAGAAATCGAAAAAGTGATTTAGAAGTATTTCATAGTTCCATGAAAATAAAAGAAGTTAATAACAAAAAATGTGAGTGAATGAACCCATAAAATAGCTGCTGTAGGTTACAAAATCTATTTGGAAGTGCCTTCACTTAAAGAGATTATGTAGGTTATGTATTTGTTACAAGGATCAATTGTTGTAAAGTTTAGCTTTGAATATACATTTGTCTAAATTGTTATCACTAGGCAATCTTCAGCAGTTCACGTGTAATGTGTGTGCAATATTATGTATAAATTCATGACAATACTGTTGTTGCAAATCATGCAGACTTAGCTGGAATCAACAAAGAGAGGATTGTGAGAGTTTTTTCCCTCTAGTAGTCTAGGTATTATGTGGTTTTATTCGTTTCTCATCCTAGTCTCTCGTGTTGTGAGAAGGGTGTGCAGTTTGCTACGCCTTGGTGTGACTCTTTAGATGTGTATGCTATTCCTTTAGGCAAGGCTTTTTGGCCCCTCTGGTTGTTTCTTGATCTTCAAAGTATATTCTCCTTATTTTGCTAATAAAATGTTATCTTACCAAAGAAAAAAAAAAGAGGGGAACGAACAAGGCTGGTTTAAGAACAATTAGCCTTAGTGCTTGGGGTCAATGTTATATTCTTTACTAGAGTAGTGGTGAAGTGGATATGAACTATTGAAGCATTTTAGTTTTTGTGTGCGTAGGCTTTCAACTTACCACTCCTTGACCTCGTGTAGAACACCATCTACACAAATTATGTAAACTCCTAGCATTGTAAGAAAGATGGTTGGCAACAAGAGAGGATCGAACTTGAAACCTCATGTTTAGCAAGAGAACCGGCTACCCCTTGTGGTTAACTATTGAGGCCTATGACAGAACCAAGTAAACCATTACATAGGATCCCCTATAACTGACACTCTGATCTATATGTGTGAACATAACTTAGGTGTTGCCACAGTATCAACGCGAAGAGATGAAGGTGGGGGCAATGAGTAGGGAGAGATAGAGGTGATTGAAGTAATTAAGACCCCAGAAAAAAAAAAAAAGATAAATAAAACAAAGCAAAAGGAGGGGCACCCTTATGATCAATTTTCTCCATGGGACAAAAGTAAGGCACTATTCAAGATCCTACGATTTCCAAACAGTTTTAAGGATAAATAAAACAAACATTTGACTATACAAACAGTGAAGTTAAGAAATTTTCACTGTTAGAGACATGATTTGGTCAAATTAGCTAAAGAAGAAAATGACATCTTAATCTTATCATAAACAAAATCGATGAAAAGAGGGCTGAAAATATAGCACCGCATGCGTACCCGCTGTGAGTCTCGATGGCCTCAATCTGCCTCAAAACAATCCACAACCAGAACGTGATTATGTGGCCCGGGACCATGGCAGGCCCCAGAAAAGACGGAATCCCGAGGATCAAAACCTCCGCCCAGTGCGCGTACGGCGCCGCAAACCCGATCGGCGCAGTATACTCATGGTGAACCCTATGAATCTTCTCGTATCCCCACTTGCAATGCAGAAATCTGTGAATCCAGTAGTTGGTATAGTCCTCAATTACGAAGTACACCACCAATTGCGCAACAATTTCGCCCAATGAAGGCAACGGCAAGCTCGTTCTAATCCCAATCATCTGCCAGGTCAAATAAAATCAAAGTATTCACTAATTTAATTATAAGATCGTACCCAATTGTATTTACGATATATAAGTAAATGGGTTTGTGTATACTCTGATGGAAGGGAAGGAGACGAGTTGGAGAGGGCCAACGACGAGGAAGAACATGCGCATTACGTCGCAGTAGCAGCGGAAGGTTTGGGAGTAGGAGAGCTTGACTTTGGGTTGGATTTTGTATTTGTAGATTTTGCTGTAGAAGAGCTCGAGGAGGATGTAGAAGAGGGGGACGACGGTGAAGATGAGGAAGAGGAAGAGAATGTTGTGGCAGTAGAGAAAGTAGTCTGATTTGGTGGCGGAGTAATTGAGCCACAGTGTTTCCGCGGCCGTTAGGGGACGGCCGGTGACGGTCTCGGCCTCTTGGATGGTTTTATAGGGCAACATTGGCGATGGTAACGGCGGAGAGACGGAGGAGACGAGGCGGAGATTGGTGGTGGGCGTGGGGACCGGGAAGGAAGGAACAAAATTAGGGGTCGCACGAACGAGTAGTGCGTTCGTGGTTTTTTGTCAGGTTGTTTGTTAAAATATGCGGGAATATTTAAACGACGTTTCAAGACTCCCATAGATTTTTAGCTGCTTTTGGACCGTACAGTAGGAAAAAATAATAAGGAAAATCTGGGCAGCGCGGGCTGACGGGGTGGCCAATCAGCCCGGATCACCGGTGTTTGGTAGGATAAGGTTGATTTGACATTCATCAGCCGACGCTGCTTAGCAGGTGTGACTATGAATAGCAAATTTTAAATAATAATTCAGTAATTTTAGAGTACAACGCGACCTTTTTTTTATTTTTTATTTTTGATACTCACGCCTTGCTCTATTCTCTCAAATACTCGTGATTTGTTTTACTCTATTTTTTTACAATACTCGTAGGTCCTGTGACCAAGTGTGGCGGAGGTGGAACTCATTGATATTGTGCAAGAATAGAGTAGGACTAAATGGGACTTTAGAGTGATAGATACCGATCTCGTATGTTAGAACAGACCGTCCTTGCTAAGCCCCATATCAATCGAGTTTTTTTAGCTGAACTGACCAGTCAGATATTTTGAGCGTAGCTCCAAGTGCCTCATAAGTATTTTTCAAGATTCATGCCTGTAAATTAGCTATCACCCCTTAATTAAGGGTACCATTATGTTCATGATGTGTGTAGTAGTTATTCAAAAATTACTCCAACATTGGTATATAAAGGGGACTTCACTACCTTCATAAGTACATATACATTACTCAATGTCATTACTCTGCACAAATATCTTAAGATTATTAGCCTAACTTTGACATCGAAATATTTTTGAGAAGCACCACACCGGTGTTTAAAGTCGAGAGAAATGTTTCACATTCCTAAGAATCATTTGTGCTTGGCATGAAATGGATCTTACAAATTTATTGTATCATCATGGAGTATTGAATAATCTCTTTCAAAAAAATCAAGTGGGAGATTGGTAAAAAATAAATAAATAATAGCCAAATTACAAGATATTAATATTGAAATCCTAGTTACGAGGGACGTTGTACCAATTATCAATTAGTAGAGTAATCTCGATAAAATGTTTACACTAACTATTGGGTGACAAGATGAAAATCTATGTATATAGCGCGATTTCATTTGTTACTCTCTTAGCTCATGCATCCATATGATTATATAAATTTTATCCATTACATGAATGATGATCAACTACAATAAATTATGAATAGTGATTAAACTTGAACAACATGTTTGGAACATGGGAGAGAGCAGGAAAGAGAAAGGAAATAAAAGAGAAAATGAAGGAAAAGAGAAGTTTTCCTTCTCTGTCTGGTTTTATAAAGAAAATGAAGAAAAGTGAAGGAAAAGAAGAGAAAGAGATATTGATTTAAAAAATTTCTTCTATTTTTTCTTTCATTTCCCTCCTTTTCCCTTCCCTTTCCTTCTTAGGTAAAATTAAACATGAAAATGAAAGTAAATAGTGATTTTTCCTTTCTTTTTGTTTCCCATGTTCCAAACAGGCTGAAAATCTCTTATTTAATATAGGGTAAATTTCACTTATTACCCCTTCACTTTGACCACAATCTCACTTTGGTCCCTTTACTTTTAATTGTCCCACTTTACCCCTTACACTTTCAGTTAAGTAGCAATGTGATCCCTTCGTTAAATTTCCGTTAATAAAGGTGACGGAAAGCCCTTTTTTATTTTTTTTATTTTGAAAAAATAAAAAACACTATTTGTTTATTTTTTTTATTTTTAGTTGTTAACAAAATGAAACAAAAAACACTAAAATGGGTGTTTTTTTTATTTTCAAAATATTATTTTGATACTATTAGCATAAAAGTAACCTACAAATGTATTGAAAACATAAAAAAAAAAAACCACATTTTCGTGTTTTCGTTTTCTTTTTCGAATTTTGTAAACAACTAAAAATAAAAAAATATTAAACAAACACTGCTTTTGGAAAAGTTTTTTTTTTTTTTTCATTTTTTTTTTTGGTAACGTTTTTTGTTTTTATTTTTTATTTTTAAAAATAAAAAGCAATGTTTGTGTAATATTTTTTTATTTTTAGTTGGTTACAAAATTTGAAAAAGAAAACGAAAAATACTAAAATAAGTTTTTTTTTTTTTTTTCAATACATTTGTAGTTTACTTTTATGTTAATAGTACCAAAACATTGTTTTGACAACAAAAAAAAACACCCATTTTAATGTTTTTTGTTTCATTTTTAAAATTTTTTTAACAACTAAAAATAATAAATAATAAATAAATACTGTTTTTTATTTTTTTAAAAGAAAAAATAAAAAAAGGGCTTTCTGCCACCTTTATTAATGAAAATTTAACGAAGTACCACATTGCTACTTAATTGAAAGTGTAAGGGACAAAGTGAGACAATTAAAAGTAGAACCAAAGTAAGATTGTCGTCAAAGTATAAGAATGATAAATAAAATTTACTCTTTAATATAAGAACTAGTCCACCACTGTATTATGTGGCTGTGTATTTGACGTGATTTAATTAATTATTTTTTATAATGAAAGGAGGATTTTATTATCAAATAATCAACAATACAACCTCACTCATTGTACTAAATATTTTTTTTCGTAATTTTAATTTTCTCTAGTAGATAAGTCCGCCTCCCCGGACCAGCAAAGCTTGGCCCCGCCCCAGTTCACGTTAATTTGCAGATCCGATTACACCTAGGCTCATATATACCAACTTGACAATTATTTTGAAAGTCGAAGACGAACCACTGTTTTCTAGGATTCCCATTTAAAACAATGGATTTTAAATTACAAAGCAGGATGAAAGAATACAAATACTGATACCAATAATTTGACTTATGCTTTTTCATAAATAAGTTATGGGTATAATGAGAGAATTATATTGTATGCGGTAGGATTCATGTGTATACTTGGCTTAAAATTTCTTAGGATTATAAAATATTATAACTTTTTGTTATTCTCGTATTTCAATAAAATTAAATTCTACCTCTATCAAAATTAAAAGGATCAAAAATTTTCTCATTTAGAGAGTCTTTTAAATTGTGATAAAAAAAATATTAGCATATGAATAAGATAATTTTTTTTTTTTTAATCTCTCATAAGCTTACAATTTGATAAACATGGTTGGTGTAGAAGAAATATGTAATCCCACAAAAATTTTTGTAAAATGTAGATATAATAAAAAAAAATTACAAAGAGGCGTAAGATTTAAATATTGTACGCCAATTATAAGTTAATCCTACCCCTTATAATGCTGTATATATACATGTATATGTAAACTCACGTGTGTGAATTATATATGTAAAATATATGGTGCCAATCACTTGTGGAAAGACTACTAGGAGGAGGATTTCACAAGACTCGAGAGTTACATGACTTAATAGTTGTGACTTGTGGGATGAGAGCATCTTAAACTCATCACTTCGAAAGAAAGTTTAAATTAAAAGTTACATGACTCGAGTTGAATGTTGCCTTTCATTACAAGTGGGAGCTTTTCGTGAAATGGGTGAAACTAGTGCATCAACCTCATTGAACATGTAAGCTTTTTGAACAACTTTATGGCTCTTCCACACTTGTAGGGTATAGTGTAGGCCCTTTCAAATTTATCATGCAAGCGCAATCATCCAAAACTTTAGATCTACTAGTTCTCAAGGTAAGCATGTATGGGGGTTTGTCCATATTAATTTAGTTCTTGAATCAAACCGACCAGTCAGACATACTGACCGTAGCTCCAGGCGCTTCACCAGTATTTTTTTAGATTCACGCCTACAAGTCGGCCATCACCCTTTAATTAGAGGCACCATTACGCTCATAATGTGTGAAACCATTATTCAAAAATCACTCTTACACTAGTATATAAAAGGGAGTTCATCACCTTCATAGGTACACATACATTATTCACTGCCATCACTCTGCACAAATATTTTAAGATTATTGGCCTAACTTTGACATCAGAGTGTTTTTGATAGGTACCATATCGATGTTTAAGGTCGAGAGAAATGCTTCACATTCCTAAGGATCATTTGTGCTTGGCATGAAACGAACTTTACAAATTTATTGTATCATCATGGAGTATTGAATAATCCCTTTCAAAAAAATCAAGTGGGAGATTGGTAAAAAAGAATAAATAATAGTAAAATTACAAGATATTAACATGGAAATCCTAGTTATCGGGACGTTGTTATCAATTATCAATTACTAGAGTAATCTCGATAAAATGTTTCCACTAACTATTAGGTGACAAGATGAAAATCTATGTATATAGCGTGATTTCATTTGTTACTCCTTTAGCTCATGTATCGATATGATCATATAAATTATATGCATTACTTGAATATTGATAGACTATAATGGACTATGAATAGTGATCGAACTTGAATGGCCTGTTTAGAACTTGAACAAGGGAAGGAAAGAAAAGATAAAATGAAGGAAAAGAGAAGTTTTTATTTCCTATTTGGTTTTGCAAAGAAAATGAAAGGAAAGTGAAGAGAAAGAAGAGAGAAAGAGAGATTGATTTAAAAATTTTCTTCCATTTTCTCTTCTGTTTCCCTTTGCTTTTCTTCTTAGGTAGAATCAAATAGGGGGAAAAAAAAATAAATAATGATTTTTCCTTTCTTTCCCTTTTTCAAGTTCCAAACAGGCTGAAAATCTCCTATTTAATATAAGAACCAGTCCACCACTGTCATTTGTGGCTGTGTATTTGATGTGATATAATTAAATTTTTTTTATAATGAAAAGAGGATTTTATTATCAAATAATCAACAATACAAGCTCACTCATTGTACTAAATATTTTTTCGTAATTTTAATTTTCTCTAGTAGATAAGTCCGCCTCCCCGGACCAGCAAAGCTTGGCCCCGCCCCAGTTCACGTTAATTTGCAGATCCGATTACACCTAGGCTCATATATACCAACTTGACAATTATTTTGAAAGTCGAAGACGAACCACTGTTTTCTAGGATTCCCATTTAAAACAATGGATTTTAAATTACAAAGCAGGATGAAAGAATACAAATACTGATACCGATAATTTGACTTATGCTTTTTCATAAATAAGTTATGGGTATAATGAGAGAATTATATTGTATGCGGTAGGATTCATGTGTATACTTGGCTTAAAATTTCTTAGGATTATAAAATATTATAACTTTTTGTTATTCTCGTATTTCAATAAAATTAAATTCTACCTCTATCAAAATTAAAAGGATCAAAAAATTTCTCATTTAGAGAGTCTTTTAAATTGTGATAAATTTTTTTTTTTATCTCTCATAAGCTTACAATTTGATGAACATGGTTGGTGAAGAAGAAATATGTAATCCCACAAAAATTTTTTGTAAAATGTAGATATAATAAAAAAAATTACAAAAAGGCGTAAGATTTAAATATTGTACGCCAATTATAAGTTAATCCTACCCCTTATAATGCTGTATATATACATGTATATGTAAACTCACGTGTGTGAATTATATATGTAAAATAAATAGTGCCAATCACTTCTGGAAAGACTGCTAGTAGGAGGATTTCACAAGACTGGAGAGTTACATGGCTTAATAGTTGTGACTTGTGGGATTAGAGCATCTTAAACTCATCACTTCGAAAGAAAGTTTAAATTAAAAGTTACATGACTCGAGTTGAATGTTGCCTTTCATTACAAGTGGGAGCTTTTCGTGAAATGGGTGAAACTAGTGCATCAACCTCATTGAACATGTAAGCTTTTTGAACAACTTTATGGCTCTTCCACACTTGTAGGGTATAGTGTAGGCCCTTTCAAATTTATCATGCAAGCACAATCATCCAAAACTTTAGATCTACTAGGTCCCAAGGTAAGCATGTATGGGGGTTTGTCCATATTTACCATGAAATTTATTTTGGAGAGAAAAATGCATTCGAATATCGGTATGAAAATTATTTGAAAATTTTGAAAAAAATTTCAAGAAATGGGAGAGAAATTTTTGATAAACTTTTGAAAAACATTTAAAAAATTCTTCGAATAATTAACGAAAATTCATGAAAAACTTATGAGAAACATTTCGAAAACTTGAAATATTAATTTTTGTATATTTTTTCTCTTTAAGTTTTAACTAAGTATCTATGAAATCATTCATGTAAGTTTTTACTAAATTTTTCAAATGTCTCTACTAAGTTTCTTAAAGGTCTCCTTTGAGTTTCGAAAAAGTTTTATAATAAAATTACTATTTAGTTTCTCAATTATTTCTCACTCTCCATTTTTTTCTTTATTTTTTTGTCGTATTTTTCACTTCTGTTTTTTCTAACGTTTCCGCTTCTGCTTTTTATTTTGGTAATTATGGTTTTACCTTTAGAGAGAGAGAGAGAGAGAGAATTTATCAGAGCAGCTTTCATTGCCTGAGTCCTCAAACCAAATAATGGTCCTCAACAACAGGAGATCATGCATGCTAAAGAATCTTGAAGCTAGCCCTCATGCTCATCTATCAACCACCTATCACACATACATAAGACATGACCATGTTTTTCAGATATATACGTTCATATGTTTTGAAAGCTTCAGGTTTGTTGTTGCAGCTGCTCGATATTATGTAAGTTCTTGGGAAGAAGGAGAGCTTTTGGACTGTTTCACAGATTTATATGGATATTAAACAATTAATAGCATTCAAACCCCATGAAATAATGTGTTTCACGCCATTTTTTTTATCAGGCACATGGTTGGGTATCACATGAAATAATGTCTTCTACGCAATTTTATTGCTACATTATTATGGTAAAATTTTCTTTACAATTTTTAAAAAAAAATAGCATTTTCCTTAGAAGAAAGATAATTTATATAACATCAGACGCGACTCATACTAGCTAGTTTGGCATATCAATCTGTCTACATAATTTGACCAATGAATCAGTTTTCAAGCTCATTCGAATATATTTTTCTTACGAGTAATTTGCTTTCACTTGTAACTATTTTTACTGGGTTTTCGAGCATATTCAATTGCAAATGTTCTCATTGTTTGCGTATGAACCTAAACCGCCCCTCGCCCCCTTGTACACAAGCTAGTTTGTGCATGGTTGGCAAATTGTCAAAAGGAAAAAGCTACATATGATTAAAAAAAAATTATCATGGTTGTCATCTATAATTTTCAATATAACAAAAGCTACCATCCACTTAAGTACTCAAGACCACATGGGAGAGAAAGCCACGACACTCTTGCTTCTTCTCTTATAATACAATGAATCATATACATATTTGTTAGATGGGTCTTAATGTGACTTTTGTAGATCTGTTTGGGACACACCTAATAGAGAGACCTATGCACTGTAGGAGAAGAGCCGAGCAAAAGTGACTTAACGCTCCAGAGCACTAAACAATTTTTCAAGACCCACCAAAGCACGAAAGCCAAAATCTTTCAAAAAATAAATTCATATTCGAAGAATGCATAACTGCATGGATAAGCTCACACTAACAGGTCAATTTTGATTCAATTCGAGATTTTTCTTGAGAGGTATTAGAAAGAAATTAGAATAAAATAATATCGATTCATACAAAAAGAAAATGTTATCTATTGATTCAAACACTGTACTTATGAGATAGGAATAGAGGAATAAGAAAAAACAAAAAAATTTACATAATACTTTTGATGAAAAATCAGTCTAATTTATTTAGTATTCCTCGCTCAATGAAAAAATAGTCAAAATCTACCTGATCAAGCCTATGGGCATGAGAGATAATCAACATTTTTGGGTAAAATAAGGGTCTTTAACTGAGAAAATGCGTTGATGACAATGTGTACACTGACCAAAATGACTAAAGTTCATAGTGAAAAGCTACTAGGCATAGACTTTAATGAAGCATCTTCATCATCTCCTACGCACAAAAAAATCGCATTGATGTAAAAAGAAGTGATAAAAGCACAAATCTAATCTTTGTTGTGGGTGCCAACCTACTCATTCTCTGAAGAAAAGTGATTTGTCCCACTGTGTGATCTTTTGTCCTAATGCATGGTTCTGATGTGCTGATGTGTACTAATCATTTGGTGAATGGCCTATGCCATTTGGAACGTCCTCATCCATCTCTCTCTCTCTCTCTCTCTCTCTCCCTGTCTCTCTCTCTCTTCTTCTATGATTGTTCTTTTTCTTCTTCACTTTTATCTGAAACTGTTAAATCCACAATTCTTTTTCACTGAATCACAGTCCTTTCTTGTCTGGATTTCACGATCATATCTTTTCCTTTACAGAAGAAATATATGTAAAGAGAAAAGGTAAAAATAACTGGGGCTAATTATAAAATATTTTTTAAACAATGACTCATTATTATAAAATATTTTTAAATTTTAAAACGAAAAACACTTACTCTTAAATTATCAATTTATATTAATTAACATATTTTGTTAGTAATATATTAATTAATTGATAGTTTAAAAGTGTTAATTGATACAAATTGATAGTTTAAGGAATCAATGTGTTACAAGTTACAATTTAGAGAATATAGTTTAAGGAATGTTTTTGTAATTATCTAAGAATTAATGAAGTTTATCGTTACTACTTTGTCCATTTATTAAAGGGTATGGTTAACATTCTTAAACATGTATCATTAGATTTGTATAAAGCTCTGTTCATGTATTTCTAACTTATGGTTCAAAGGCACAGAGTAACCTTTGGCTTTGTTAAAAGCCAATTATCAACATCTTTTATCATCACAATCCTTCCCATTATCAACAAGGATGAAGATTTGAGTGGGCTGGCTGACTTTGCCAAAGCCCAGTTCCCTTGCCCAGTCCAGTCGTAAACCTTGACACTTCTTGGCTCGGCTTCTCCCTTTCTTTTTGGTGGGTCTTGACACCTATTGGAAGATTTTTTTTTTTCATTTATTTATTAAATCCAGCCCGGAATTTTTATTTTTCTCATCAAATTCTGTTATGAATTTATTTACCAAACTCAGCTCGTTTCTGAAGTCATGTTTTCAAACCACGACTTCAGTTGCAATTATGCGAGTTTCACATAAAATTTGTAAAATAAGGTCCACATAAAATTATAGCTTGAAACTACTGACTTTAATGGTTCTAACTGAAGTTGTAATTTGAAAACACGTCTTCATTGAAGTGGTGATTTAAAACCATAACTTCATAAAAGAATTGAGTTTGGTAAATAAGTTTAAAACAAGTCAAGTTTAGGAGATAAATTTTGTTTTTGGGTTGGGCTTGGTAAAACACTCCCTCTTCAAAATTGGAATAACTTAACTAACTGGGTAAGCCAGTTGACAAGTACTCTTGGTCTTTCTTTAGAAAGTCAAGAGTTGTCTGCAAGGGTTTTATTTTTCGTGAATATCCTGAGTTCAGCGTTGATAACCTGCCTTTGATCAAACTGGAGAAGCAATTAGTTGAGATGTACATAAACTGACTTAAACACTTGACCTCTAAACCAAAAATAAAAAATAAAAATAAAAGAGACTTGGCGGGCAATTATTGCAAATGTCAATACCGGGCCTTAAGGGGTACAAGTTCACCTCTTGGCAAAAGCAGCTATGTCAACAACCCAACTAACCCAGTAGCCCAATATAGAAAGGAAAGCCGAACAAACCCAAATTGCTGAACCGAGATGTCAATTCTTTAACTAATAATTTCTTTTTCTTTGCAAGAAATAACCCTATCCTCATCCAGGGGAGTGTCTAAATCCAAGTTTATACATATCACAATGTTATTTTATAATTAAGTTTGACAATGACTTCCCTATCTTCAAAGACTTAGAATACTTCCATCTTCTGCCTAGTACGCTCATTCTTTATTATCAACTTGGCCCAATTCAACGAATTAATGCATCGTTTGACAATCATGCATTGGAAATTTGGAACTTCTCCATTTGTTAACTATGGATCTCCGAAATTTGGAACTTCTCCATAGTTTGGCCCAATTCAACGCTCATTCTTTTTTTTTTTTTTTTTTGTGTGTTTCCGATGTACCTAAAAAAAAGATGTTTGTGGGGGGTCAGATGAAGATGTCATTTAAAGAACGGAAATGGTCACAATAAGCTATTAAGCGAGAAATTATTGAGTAGGTTTGGAACACTACGTCAGCATGACGATGTAGTGTACCCAACTTATTAAAAACAAACGCATGTCTCTATTTTAGTTTGATTGACCTAATTTTTAAGTTGATTGGTCTAATTTTTAGAATAATAGAAATAATAACTTTTCTAACATGTTCATATTTATTAGCTATATAGTTAAGTTGATAAAAAATATATGATGTGTTTATTTTTAATAGGTTGGGCACAACACATCATCATGTTGACGTGGTATTCCGGACCTATTGAATAATTTTTCCTATTAAGCACACCGGTAATATGGAAGTAGTAAATTTTCTATTTTTAATATAGTCTTCCCAAAAATATTGGAGGAAAAGCCCAAATATATCAGACTGGGCTTTACCTTAATTTGCAAAGTCGTTTAAACATCGAATCTCACGTTCATTCTAGTTGAGGGGTCGTGGGTAGGTTATATATTTGATGGAATATATTCTTTTACAAAGAAAAATGTTACCCATCAATCATCTACAGTTACAAAAATATTGCTTGAAGTTTGTTAAAAACAATTCAAATGAAACCTAATTACTTGAAGTTTGATTATATTCTCTCTCTCTCTCTCTCTCTCTCTCTCTCTCTCTCTCTCTCTTGCTTTCCTTTTTTATTTAAACAAAGCTTATAAAAAATGACAATAAAATTAAATTTTGTATATTTAAGATAAATTTTTTTCCTTCATGTTCATTTTTTTTGAGATTTGAGAAGAAATTTTTTATTTATTAAATATATAATTTTTTTTCTCCCAATAAAACCATTTGTCCAAATTCAGAAGCAAAATGGAAAGTTTAGATTAGCACCCAAAAAAAAAAAAAACAAAGGAAAGTTGAGACATTAACCTCAGAAAAGGGGGGAAAAAAAAGGCAAAAAAAAAAAACAAAAAAGAATAACGATAATTAACAAAAGGAGAATATATACATTCCCAAGCAACCAAGTAACCAACCAGCACAGCTACCCGTCTAAGCAACTTCCTGTCTCTCCTTCCTCCATAAATATATACACTTCACCTATACATACATATACAAATCACCATATATATAGATGTCAGAGAGAAGTTTACGGCGAAGAATTCCGGTGTCGAACCGGAGAGCCAGACCTCCACATCCATCGCCGTCGCCTCACCGGCGAACTCCGGCGCCTCCTCGACGATCATCAAAGCCTTGGAGGCCCAACGAGATTCTTCAGAGATGCAACTCGGAGCCGAATATGTTGACGGTCGGCCTCGTCTCCTCCGACGACGAGAATCGGAACCTCACCTCGCCAGAAACTGTGCTTTTCCGTCCCCAGACTTGTACGGACATATTCTCCTCTCCCGAGTTGTTTTTTCCTCAATCTCCTAAAAAATTCGAGGTACGGTCAATTTCTCGCGTTTCATTGGCCTGATATATTCTATTTGTTTTTATATTTATTTTTTGATTGCCGGCAGGGATTATTTAGTTGCATTTTTCTTCTTTAAGTACGTCATTTGGCTGATACTCTCTGAATGTGTAAATTTATTTATATTATATTAATCATCTAGAAATGTGGAAAACTTCTATTTAAGAATAACCCATGATGCAAATTCACAATGGGTTATTGAAAAATATGCTATATACTAATTTTGAGTGCAAATTGTTATTATTATTTTTGGGTCCATCCTTTGAGCAAGGAAATTTGCTATTTGATTAGCTCATCACTTTATTTTACATCAAAAAAATTAATTTTATGCCCATTTTTAGTAATTGAGTTGCAAAACTTCCATTTTTTGGCACTTGACCATGCTTTTCCAGTCGTCCAAACATAACCCAAATGTTACCCCCTTAGAACTTAGAAAAAGAAGAAAAGAAAAGAAAAAATTATTGTTTATTATTATTTTTTTGTTTTATTTAAAAAAAAATAGAGAGAAAGAAGAGGAGAAAAAGATAGATTGATTTAAGAAAAATTTCTTCCATTATTTTTCATTTTCTCTTTCCCTTCATTTTCCTTCCCTCCCCTTCCATCCCACAAGTTCCAAACATGCTATTAAACTCCTGTGAAAATTTTGAAGTGCAGGGCTACAGCAAGGACGCCAAGGTGGTGGTTAATGTGACAGTTGAAGGAAGCTCTGGTCCGGTCCGGACTATGATCAAATTGGGAGCTAATGTGGAGGAGACTATAAGGCTTGTAATCAACAAATATAGCGAAGAAGGTCGGAGTCCTCGGCTTGATAGAGATGCTGCTTCAAGCTTCGAATTACACCAATCCTACTTCAGTCTTGCAAGTAAGTGCTGGGTTCTGAGTTTCTCTCCAGTTTATTTGTTTGGTTCCCGAGAAATGAGTGTAGATGAGAGGGAAGATATCCAAGACCAAAAAACATATAACTTCGGAGGAAAAAAAGTTAGAAATTTATATTTTTAGATCGGTTAGAAAGAATTTTAGAACAAAGTTAGGATAATTATTATAAGATTTGTATGCATTATTTTTAAAAATGAATGGGTGAACAATTGATACAGAATATCATCCTTCATTTAAGTCATATTCTATGGTAAGTTGATCTTTGACTGGTAGCTTCGAAGTTTAGAAATGATATAAACACATTCTTTACTAATGTAAGGCATGCATCACTCAAGAAATGCAATTTACTGTATATGGGTTTTTTTTTTTTTGTTGGGGGATATTATACCAAGGGTTTGTTAAAATTTTAAGCAAATTTAAAAATTATATTTTCAGTGTTGAAAATTATATTTTCAGTCAAAAGAATGTTTAGCTAATGAAATTTATACTTATTAAATGGTTGTTTAACAAATTTTTATTACTTTGTAGCCAAAAAAAAAATTATTACTTGATGTTTACATTGCACACTTCTTGGGATTGTCCGTACTTAAATAAATCATTGTTGTTTAGTGGCTAAGGATTAACCCTTTTCTCAAAAAATTTCCGATGTTGACATTGTGAAACACCACCACCAAGTCAAAAATTTATTATTTCAAGCACTACTTGACGATCTTCGGCTGTTTATTTAAGAACTTTCCGTTCATCAAAACCGTCCCAAAGTTTTTATATTGCAATTTGTATGGTAGTTCTTTCTTTGGAGGTGGGTATCTGTCATGGGACTTTTAAACACTTGGTCCTAAATCTGCCGATGGACGGTCAATTAGTTTGGCAGTAGCTTTTGTTGTTAGGTGACTATTGTACAGTTTTTTGGCCTGACTTTTCTGATTTATAACAAAAAAATTAAATTTTTTCAGCCTTTAAGCTCTACTGTGAACATGAAGTAAAACTTTACAAATGCTCTCTGGGCCATGCCACGAGATGCTAGAAGTGCGCATTATGTCATGACAGTTATGGGCAAAAACAAAGAAAGCTCACTAATTGTTGACCTTGTCGCCCATCAATTACAGTGAAATATTGGTGCATTTCACATGAATTATTGGCTATGATCAGGTTTATATATGAACTATGAAGTCTATTATTATTGAATTTTGCTATGGGTGTACAGGTTTGAATAAATCAGATGTGATTGGAGATGTTGGAAGCAGAAGCTTTTATCTTCGAAAGGGCAATACTAATTGGAGTAGTAGCGGAAGAGAGAGAGTATCTACGTCTTTCACTTCAGAAATTGTTTCAGCTGGCCCTCCTCCTTCACAAGCCACATCTCCTCTCTCCTTCCTCCCAGCCTTCATCACTCAAACGATCAATAA
Organism: Euryodendron excelsum; assembly: GCA_033060915.1. Lineage (NCBI taxonomy): Eukaryota > Viridiplantae > Streptophyta > Magnoliopsida > Ericales > Pentaphylacaceae > Euryodendron > Euryodendron excelsum. The sequence continues at coordinate 4,047,382 of CM065397.1, read as the reverse complement.
AATCATAAGAAGAACATGTAGACTATGGAAGATTTTGGGTTGCTTGCACTGTAGTTGATGACCTTGAGTACCATATTATGTTATTGGAGTAACATTCCATTTACATTATGTTGCTCTTTTTAAACCAACTTCTGTTAGCTAGCCGGTTGCTCTTGGCTCTATTTTTCAAGAGTAAATCCCTTTTCCTCTAACGAATCGGGATTAGTTTAATTGTCTAGAGTTCTTGACTTTTATTAGGGACGTCAGGAGTTCAAACTTTCCTCTTTCTAGATTTTTTTTCCCGCTTCAGTCCTTCTTGTAACCCTTTCCGATTAATAAAAAAAAAAGTTCTCTTTTCCTCTGCAATGATATTTGTTAATACCCAACCTATTCTGATTTTTATAATATTATTCCTACTCTTCTGTATAAACAGCTTTATTTGTTAGTTATATTGCTTTCTTAATTAATTCGTATGACCAAAAATGAAGTCATGATAAAATCTCATTTCAGAGATATTGGAACCAGATTTGGGTAATTTTCTTAGGGCTTCAGAGTTATACACCAAAAAAAAAAAAAAAGAGTTTCTTACGTATATATATATGAACATTTATACTTCTTTCTTAAGGCTTCAGAGTTATACACCAAAAAAAAAAAAAAAAAGAGTTTCTTACATATATATATATGAATATTTGTATTACATTTTAGCTTTATTTTTTTAAAATGCCCTCGAGACATATTTAAATTATAACAGTCGTAGTTTATTTTGACTGAAATTGTATGGCTGAGATTATTTGACAACTTCTCTACCTCCATCTCCCTCCCAAAAACATCACTATCAATGGGCTCACTACATTTACTAGGTTGCATACGAAAAATTAAAAGACCGGTAACAAAAATGTAAGAGAATAAGCAAAACATTTCAAATTTCAAACACATACTTCGTACATTCCGTACAAAATTTCAAACACTTACTGTGAAAGCATTAAAGGCTCTCAATAACAATATAAGGGTGTGTTTGGAAGTTTATTTATAAGCTATAAATCATAAGTTATAAATTATTTTTAAAAATAATTTTTCTTAAAAAGCGTTATTAAGCATAAGATATTTTATTTATTAAATACATTTTAAAAAAATTATAAGTATAAGTTATAAGTTACTAAATAAACTACGCCCAAACACCCTTAAGACTCAATCTTAAACTCTCTATGTCAATGCTAAGAACATTTAACAGTTCTCTTTGTCTAACGCCTCCTAGAGTATTTCTACCACTACTAATAATCTCTTTGGAACTTGGGAGAGAAAAGAGAAAAAAAGAGAAAAAAAAATGAAATCAATCTCTCTCTGTCTCTTTCTTCTTTTTTTCTATTTTTCTTTCATTATTTTTACAAAATCAAACAGAAAAAGAATAACAATCAGTATTGTCTCTTCTCTTTCCTTCTTTTTTCCAAGTTCCAAAAAGGCTGTAAGAGATAATAAGAGTTTTATTTTTTCATGAAGGTTTGTCAAATTTTTCTGATAAATTTTTTTCATAAAAGTTTGATGCTAACTTTTATTTTCTTTGTTCTTCTGTAGCTTCTAGCCTTCTACAAAACCAAGATTTTTCGGTCAATATCTCAAATGACAATAATTTTTAGGTATCTATTCTCTATCGACTGTTTAGGAGGTGTTTCGACTTAACTTATTTAGTAGCTTGTGACTTATGCTTATGGCTTTTTTAAAATGTGTTTGGGTGAGTGATTTAAAAAAGTAATTTATGTTTAATCACGTTTTTTGAAAAAGATTTATTTTTAAAGATAACTTTTTAAAAGTAGCTTATAACTCATAATTTATAGCTTATAAGCCAGTTGGCCAAACACCTTCTTAGTTTCTTCCTTTGTAAACATGACTAAGTAATAGTGGTATTATCCATTAAATTTCTTAGCCCTATCTGGAATTTCTATTCAATTTTCAAGGGATTTGATATTATGTAGTTAATAGTTTTATTTTTTTGATGTTGTTAGCTATGTCATATGTAATCTTTAAGTCTTGAATGACCATTTTCATGATCTGATTATGGAGCTCTGATTCAGGATTAGCATCTTAAGATGGGGAAAAAATCTTCTGTTAGTGTAATTATGTTTTCCTTCTGATGATGTTCTTTAACACTTAGTTTGAAACTGGAATTTTTAATTAAAAAAGTAAAAGGAAGGAAAGCATGACAAAAAAGATATTAAAATTATTCTTTTATTTTGTTTTATTTTCCTTCACCTTTTTATTTTTTCATTAAAAATTCGGGTTACAAACAGAGCTTAAAAAAATTTGGAAATAAGAGAAAATAAGGTATTTGTCTTAGCTTTCCATTGTGTTTGTCAATTTGTATGAACATTTTGATTATGGCGCTAAAAATAGAAAATAATAGTTAGCATCAATATAATTTTTTTTTTTGTGTGGACTTTGGAGTGCCGTAGGCACACAGATTATTTCTAATATATACTTGTTATACGTGAATAACATAAATATTTACTCACCAAGATCTAAACCTCTCAAAATCCAAATTTTGATGTAAAGAAAAACTTGAAAAAAAATTATATCAAAGCTATCATTAAATTGGGTAGCCCTATTGCCAGGCATTTTTTTAGTAAATTGACAAACCTGCATCCTAAGTAAATTTCTAAAGAATTATTTAAGAGCATTATTGTTAATTTAGTGAAAAAATGCCTGGCATTATTAGCACAAACCTTTCTGATCTTCCTCATAAAACCAGCCATTACGGGTATTGGAGTAATTTGGTAGAACGTGAGGGGCAGAGACTGAAGCTGACACCTTCCGGGAACTTTCGCGCCCACTTACAAAATTGAGCTAATCATCTGACCAAATAATCCAACTCAAACAAAATTGGGTAATTACAAATACAGCTTTTGAACTACATTTATCAGTATCACTAAATTTTTATAAACTCTAAAATATAACACATTAACCTTCTGATCTATTAATTTATATCAAATTAACCCTTTTTGTTATAAATATATTAGCAATATGTTAGAAAAATAGATAAAAAAATTATTATGTGACTTGCACATATTTTCAAAAATATAATTTTATACTTACCTTCTATTTTTGTAATAATTATTTAATAATTGAAATACCTATGGTATTGTCCTTATATTTACATATCATTTTAATGGATATTTCAGTCATTAGATAACTATTATAATCAAAGAATATTAATTTAGATATAAAATTATATTTTAGTGAACATGTATAAATCACATAACAAATTTTCATCAATTTTTTCAACGGATTGTTAACAAAAGTTGGTGATTGATACAAATTAATAGTTCAGGAGGTCAATGTCATACATTTTAAAGCTCAGGAGGACTTAATTATACTGAGTCATAGTTCGACGGTGTGTTTCTAATAAACCCAACAAAATTGAGTAATTCATTCTCTCTTTTTTGGTTAACAGAACCAAATATTTAACAACCCATTAAAATGGATAATAAGAGCTTCTTTCCACGTAACATTTTTTGAGTTCAATTTCCATACAATGATAGAGAAATTTTTTTATATAAGTTGGGCATCAAATTATAATTTTTTTTATACAAGCGGAACGCAAAACTATTGGATTTGACTCTCCTCTATATCTTGATGTATAGAATCCTCCAATCTTTGTATTCATACATTGCAGGTCAATAAATAAAATCTAATAAATGTTTAATTGTTATCTCATTTAAACTCATAATTTCATTTAACATTAACCAAAACTAGCCAAATGAGATCACGAACTTAAATGCAATAACAACATGATACATCAAAAGCAATCTGGACATTAAAATTTGGAAGGGAACTTTTCTTAGTTTGATGTCCTTAAAAAAGTAATTATGTCAATATATCAAAATTAAACTCATTTGTTTTACCCATTTTAAGTTTTTACTTGAGGGATTTTTTTTTGTTTGTAAGGTACATCCAAACAAACTTTAAAAGTCTTACAATTTTTTTAAAGATAAAGCAGTTCTAATTCATATAATTTTCAAATAACATTCCTACTTTTCTTGCTCATTGAAATACCTAAAATGTCATTTCTTACAAAAGTATTTAATTGTGTCTTTTTATTTCTCAGTTTGTAATCGGTTTCAAACAACTTCAAAAAATAAATTAAAGCATACTAGTATCTTGTACAGCTCCATGTAAGAATGGCAATGGACTGAAAAAAAATAGAGATCTGACCGCATTTGTTTCGTTTGGGACGAGAATAGAGGATACAAAATGAGAATAGAGACGGGAATAGATGTCAAAATAAAAATTTATGCCGGAATGGAGGCAGGGATGAACTAAATTCTTCCCGTGTCCCGCTTCCCCGCTTTTAACATTTTTTTATTATTTTTTATATAGAATGCTTTTAACTTTTTATGTATGGTATGTTAGTGATACTATCATTAGGTTTTGTGTTAATTGGTGTTTAACTTATATTTAATAATTTTTTAATATTGTTTGTTGAATGAATTTTTAATTTATTATTGTAAACTTAATTTCTTTTAATAGTACAATAACATTATTTTAATTTATATGCAACCCAGAATATTTAGATGTTAATTCCATCTTATTGCTAAGTAAAGACAATGATACTCCTAATATTTGTGATACCTTGTTATTTTTATTTTTACTTTTATTGGACTTTGCATTATTTGTTTCTTTTGTACCAAAAAAAAAAAAGTTTCGAATTGAGCTTGATTTGAGCTAGAGGTGAAGCTGAAGTCGGAGGCAGGAATTGAGGTGGAGATGGATGTGGAGGTGGAGGTAGAGGTAGAGGTGAAAATAGAGGTAGACTTGTACTCGTGGAAACAGAAATATAAGTCCAAATTAATTTTCATAAAAAAATAGAGACAAAAATAAAGATAAATATTTTAGGTAAATGTGAAAATGAAGATCCTCACCTCCGCCCTATACCGGTCCATTCCAAGATTTCTTAGTATAGCAATTACTTAGCGTCTCCAAAAGTTTACCTTTTTTTATTATTTTTTTTATACTGAAAACAAAGCACAAACGTGCGGACTTGATATTTGAAAGGAAAAGCGAAGATCAAAATTTGTCAAAATAAGAAAGAAAAAAGTAATCGTACAAAACTAGTTATATAAAACAGAATTAAAAACAAAAAGTGATGCTGCCCGCCATTGGCTACTTGAGCTTATTTAAAACTTGGGTATGGAAGAGAAAGAAAAGTAAATTATTATTTTCTCTCACATTTTCTGTTTGGTTCCTGATTTGAAATGGAAACAAAAAACATAAAAGAACCAAGATCATGAAAAACTAAAAAGAATTTGAAGTGGTATACAGATACAATAATAGAAAAATGTGAAAAATAGAGATAACATTCTATTCAAATCATGCCTCACGAGTGTATTTAATTGCACATTACAATCCAAATTATAACCAAATTTTAATTTGAATTTTATAAAAATTAGTATTTTTTTTTCCAAGTATGTGTTGCACTCTCACGCTGTATAATATATATATTTTTTCCTGTTTCTTTTGCTTTTCCCGGGTTCCAAACACAGCGTCTGGATTCCTTACTTCTCGGTGCAAGTGAGAGATGCATTATACAGTTATATTCATTGAAGTCCGATCCTTCATCTATTTTTTCCAATCTGAGTACAAGCCCCAGCAGAGTAGAGCCTTCCCATTAGCGCACAACGCGGTTCGATTCACAATCCTTCATTTCATCGTTCCAATTCGGCGGCTATCCTGCGATCTTATTTCAGTTTTTTTCCCAGTTTTTTTGAAGTTTTTGGTTCTCAATTGTGTCGACTAATTAAAGGAAGCGGAAGGAGGGGAGGGAAGAGAGAGCATGGGGAATCTATTCGCATGGCTGTTGTTCTTCTTCGTCCTCATAGCTCTTCTCGCCATGGTTATTTACCAGGTAAATGCCCCCAAACCCCCCAGAAAACTCTAATCAGTATATATGTATGTATGTATTTTCCAATTCATAGGCGTTGATCTCTCATTTCATCACATTTTATCTTCTGAATCGTATTCATGATCTGCAACTTGAGAATTCTGAAGTTAGAGTTTTGCCCTGATAGGCATACATCTTCACTTCCCTTCTATGTTTCTTTGGGGAAACTAGAAGTATAGATACTGGGAAATGCTCATAATGCGCGCAGATATATGTAATCCCTCCTCTCACTGTATTTTCCGTGATTGGACTTTCTTTAAATAGCTAATTTGTTGGTTTTTATGGTTAATTCTTCATACGTATATGTTTACGTTATTGCTTATGATTTGAAGAGAATATTCATGCCAGCATGCATGATTTTTTCTCATTGTATGAGCTTACAAAGGTAATATGTGTTTTTAGTTATGAGTTTTGTTTGGCTTGCATAGCTAATGCAGTGATTGGTTTGATTGAGTTTTAAGTTTATTGCACTTGTTAGTTTCTGATAGAATTTACTTGCATTTTCTGATGCTTACCGTGATATTATTTTCCCCTCAGTTTATAATATTGGCAATAGGGTGTCAATTAGATTTCATGTTTCTGCTATCTGTTAGAAGATGTAGAATTCATTCCCTTTCTAGGGTATAAGAATACTGGTCTGCATCCTCGCTACCTCTTAGCTGTTTGGGAATGTATCGAAGTGTGGGAGTCACAGATCTTGAATTCTCTTTTAGAAATGCGTTTGGCTCAGGGTTGTTTGTTCTACTGACCATGTAACACTTATAGCGTTACTTGTGCTGCCTTTTGTGGATACTTCACTTCACAAAGATGGTACATGCAGATACTATTGTTCTGTGGCCCACCTTATTAAGAATAATTAGTTATTACAAGAAGATCTAAGAATCTGAAGCTATCTCATAGGCCAACTAATGAATACCATGTTGCGTTTTAGGGAAATACTAGAGACACAGATTCATCTATCTCCTATTTTTGGAGATCAGCCTCCAAAATTAACTAATGCTTCAATGTGGAAAGATTTTTATCAGCACAAGCCCTCCCTTTGATATTGTTTATTAGGAAAGCCCATTACTAGCGAGAACCTGTTAAAGTAATTGATTGAATGGATGGGTTCTTATCAGAGAGAGGTATGACTGTAATTGAAGGGGATGCCTTGCCATTTTTTTGTGCTTCCTAATATTCACCATCATATGCACAGGGTAATAGGATATTATTAAAATAAAGATGGGGTAATCAACTACTTGAATGCTTAAAGCAATTCAATAAGCATCTTGTTTTCCAAAAAAGGTTGAAGTTATGCACACAAACAATTTTTTTTTGGCCCCCTGGAATTATATAGTTACGAAAAGCCTTTTGGGGTTTGAGCAAGCACTAGAGTGTCATATGTTTTCTTGCTCCTTACTTTTGTGGTATGTAAGAATTTGGAATCTGACTGTTCAAAGCTTTGGTGCAGCTCATGTGTTTGGCTGATTTGGAGTTTGATTACATCAACCCATATGACTCTGCATCTCGGATAAATAGGATGGTTTTGCCAGAGTTTATCACTCAAGGAGTCTTGTGCTTGCTCTATCTAATAACTGGGCATTGGGTTATGTCGCTGTTGAGTATTCCATACTTGTACTACAATGTGACATTGTAAGTTTTTATCTCTTTCCCAAATCCAGTCGTATATATGCATGCACACATTTGTGTAGAGAGAGATAGAGTTAGCACTTATGTACTATTATAGCGATGGGATTCAGCTTAACTTTTATCTTTAATGTCGAAATGATGATTTGCAATCAGGTATATATGTAGCACACGCATGTCTTTACTTTATTCCTTCATCTTGTAGCCTGTTTTTTTTTTAACTATATGTATTGGTTTCTTTCATGCTTGCATCGGTTAGCAAACTTTTACTTGTATATGAGTTGCTTGAAATTTTTTTTTATTTTTTTTGGAATTGACTACAATTATATGCATAAACAGTTTCCGAACCTCATTGGACCAAGGTTCAATAGATTCAGAGAAATCATATGAGAGGTATCAAAGAAAAACAGAAGCTCGTCTGATGCTTTTCCTGCAAATTGATGATAGTTGCTATATTTTCTTTCTTGAGAATTAACTTGTGCACCGTTAACAATACAAATGCTCTGTCATTGCCAAATCCTTGATAAAATCGTTCTGTTACTACATAGGAGTTGTCAAGGTTTTTGCAAGCAGGAGATAAGTGATGCTGATGTTATAACCGGAGGGGGGTCTCTTTTTTTTAGGAGTCCCCAGGGAGACTGGTAGCGACATTGCTTTTCTTAGTTGAAGTTTCCTTTACCTTTTTTTTTTGGCTAGTGATTTTGGTTGCTTAATACACAGCATAAATATGTTCAGACTGGCAAATTTCTATTAAATTCTCTTATATTTTCAATTTAAAATCGAGCATTTTCATAATTGATGATGGTTGGAATTTAGAGGCACCACCTGCTGTTGGTTTCTTTCCCTATTTGGTTTTTCCCATTGTTTTTATTCTTTGTTGTTTGCCATTTGTGTTTTTGGATCGTGGTTAACCCTCGTCCTTTGTGGCTTTGTAGCCTGTTACTTACTGAGTGCGTACGAATTATACTTTGATCCATATAAGTTCATGACCCCACTCCCCACACACACTCATACAAAACATTATATATATGTCAAAATTAATTTAATCATTGATTTCACCTTTATAAGGGACGGAGATTTCATTCCAACAAACCTTGCTTTGAAAGGAATCCTATTCAACTGCGTTCATGTCGAGCAACTGTTAGGAAAGTTCTTTCCTTCAATAAATTTTGTATAGGCCTAGGCAGTAGGATAGATTTAAACAGAAAAAGGTCACCAAATTTCCACCTTTTTTTTTTTTATCTTGTCTTTTTTATGTTGAATTTTTTTGTAAGTAATATGTTATTTGTATTATTGTTTTTCGTTCAAGGGATGATTATCAGATATAGAATGACCAGAATATATTTATTGTAAATGCAATAACCTAGTCTTTTGTCAAATGAGAGGGGGAAAAAAATGGAATGAATTGGGTTATAAGGCTTATTATGCCTCCATTCTATGATTTGCATAAAAAAAAAAAGAATAAAACTCATGACCCAGTTTATTTACTTTGTATCTCATGCATGTATGAATGGTACTTTAACTGACAATATAATGACTTTGCTGGACACGAAGGAAAGTTCTTGTGATGCCTGTATGTTAATACTCAACTTTTCATAGCGATCATACTTTAGTGGTGTGAAATCCTTGGACATCTGATTGACTATGAATCAGACCACTCATGCTTAGTTGTCCCTTCCTGTGTTTAGGTACATGCAAAGGCAGCACCTGGTCGACATAACCGAGATTTTCAACTTGCTTAATTGGGAAAAGAAGCGGCGGCTTTTCAAGCTTGGCTATCTTATATTTCTCCTTTTCATCTCTTTATTTTGGTATGTTGCACGATACAATCTCTCATCCTTTAAGAAAACTACTTTTTCAAATTTTCAAACCAGTAAACCATAATTGCTTTACAATTTTCCTGGTGCTTATGATGTAGGACGATTTGGAGCGCATTGGAAGATGATGAGCGTGCATTCTAACTTGCATTCTCAGACTCTATTGAGAAAGTATTGGGCGCCAACAACCGATGCCTGCTATCGAGTAATAGCACCAGTGCTGCTGCTAGGATTTCTGTATTTGACATAATTTGAAATGTTCCTGAGTTAAGGTTTAGGCTGCTACCCCTGGCTTCAGCTTTGATATTGATACCACTTTCTTTTAAGTGTTGTTGTATGCTTGGGGGGTGTTTGTTGATGTTTGTCCAATAGCTGTAGATTTGCGGCAAGTGTTGATTTGTCTTCAAATTTTCTTTGGAAACTATATTTATTGAGGGTATGGAAAATAAGAAGGATATGAGATTTCAAATTTTATGCTCTTATTTGGTTACAGTGGAAAAATGAGAAAGAAATGACTAGGAATTTATCAATAATAATGTAAAACTTTTCCCAACGTTTGGATGCTTATTTCCGAACAATTTTTTTTAAATACCGAAAACCTAAAATTATTATCGAAAAGAAACAGAGGTCTATTGGAAATAGAGATGTTAGAACAGAACGATGAGACGGAAAATGTGACACCAAAATATTACTTCTGTTGAATTTGTATGAGTCACCAATTACAATTCTATTCATCTAAGCAAGTGTTATAAATGGTCATGGGGTTTAATTAACTGAAACGCTTGCCTAGAATTTATTTTTCTGGGAGGACTAGAGTGAAATTCACCCCAAACTATAAGGTGTAAAATGTGATTAATCCTTAAAAATTTTGATTTATCTTGCATATTTTTAAAATGTTTCTCTATATCTTTGAATTGTGAATAATCTTCAAAATTACTTGAATTGAAAACTAATATATTCAAGAAAAGATTAAAAAAGAAAAAAGAACTAAAAACCAGGTACGCTACTATGGTTTTCTTCGAATGATCGAACGGATCAACCATCTAATTGTCGAGGTCCCTTTAAATGATCGGACGGCTACAATGAGTCATCAAATTGATTGACGGCTACAATGAGTCATCAAACAAGTTTGTAGTAAAACCGGCCCTATATCATCCTGGCTCTTCAAGCCACATTCCCTAATCTAAATCCATCCACTTCCGCCCGGCAAAGGTTTCCGAGAGTCTCAGGCTGATCTCTCTCATTCTCTGTGGACATGTCTTTTTAGAATTTACGGCTCTCTCTCTCTCTCTCTAGAATGGCAGTTTCTCTTCATATAACTGGTTCTACGGGTCTACAGACCCGAAGTGGTGTTCCTCAGTCCTCCCTCAGGTTCATACACACTCTCTCTCTAGATTCAATTTTTTAAATCCCTTCTTTGAATCTGGAATTGATTTTTTGTCTCTGAGCCCCAAATTTCTTTGGCAGCTGCGCGACCAAGGTTTATGTGGGGTTGAAGCTTCAATCTCCGAGTCTGCTCATTCGCAACATTCTGCTCACTTACTTCACCTTAATTTATGGGCTTCGCCGATGTCTTATAAATCTTTGTATTTTTCTTCAAATTCTTGGCAGGTTCTTTTGGCATTGCAAAACCTAACTTGAATGTTGAGTTCCATAATAAAGTTCGCAAGAGCATCCAATCCGGGTAATTCTTATGATTCTGATATCAGGTTTTCGTTCTCTTCACTTGAAGTTCGGGTTATGTATTGAATTATTCTATCAAAACTTAAATCTGTATAAGTTTAATTCATTGCAGTAACTTAAAATGATACTGAATTAAGGCCTGAGTAGGATGTGATTTCTGAGCTTGAGAGTTGTGTATGGAGAAAATGTACTGCATATAATTCACAGATGTAATTTAAGCGATATTTTGTGGTAGATAACTGGGAACTTTTGGAAGAATATTCATATTTTTTACTCAAATTCTTCTATATTGAGCTGCACCAACATAATTGACCTGGCAGAGAAAGATGTTGAATGACCTTTAATCTCCTTTTTCTTTATTGGTGATCACATGGTAAAGTTTGGGAGTAAGAAACTATGGTATTGCAGATTGAGGAATGAGACAACTTTCCTAAGCTTCTTGAACTTCTTCTCTCTCTCTCTCTCTCTCTTGGATTTTTGAAGTTTTTGAACGTTGGGGCAGTAAAGGCAACGTAAGCTGTGTTTTTCTTAGATTTTCTTGTCTGAAAGCTGGTAAAAGTAGTCTATTTCTCTGTCATTTTTTTTTTGTTAATTCCTTTTTTCTTTTTTTTTTTTGGGTGGGGGTGGGGGGGGGGGGGGGGGGGGGGGGGGGGGGGTTGTTCTACCTCTTCTTTGTTTGTCTACATACGTGCCTTCGCATTTGTTGCTCTTTCTACTTAAAATGCTTTCAGACTTGGAGAAGTTGTTCCTTGTATAAGATGCAAACTTTCATTGGAGGAAGGTGTTATGTGTAGGCTTACCACACATAACATACACAAGGGCATAGACGGGGAGAGAAGGGGGTAAGAAGGGGACTTGCCCGCCTTGGAAATCTAAAAATTAGAATTGTTGCCATTATTTCTTTGTTTAAAATTGATAGTCACATTCTCTATGCTATTATTCATGAGTAATGCTAAAGTGCAATTAAATATTTGACTTATTATTTGGGTGGAAACTTGTTATTATGTTTATGTGTATTTGATATATTTCTATTTTTATTCTTAAGATACTTAAAAATCTTTATTCGCATAGTTGTTACTTGTGATTATGATTTTTCATTCTTTTTTATCAGACATATTGATATGCATAGTGTAATGTTGTGGCAGAATCTGGGTATAATTTTTTTTGTTTTATTTTTAAGATTTCTTCTTTTACATCTATTAAACTTGTCTAGCATTTGGCCCCCACCTCACCTCAGAGGGAAGAAGAACAACAATTCGTTGCTCCATCCCTCCATAAGGGTGATGGACCTTGAAATTTTTCCCTTGTGTGAACTATTGTGTTTATGTTTTTACAACTCTCTCCTCAAGCTAGTGTCTATGTTAGTATGCTTATTGCTTGCAAATTTATGTTGAGTTTGTAACTGCTGCATAATATGGGACTGTGTACATTGACTGATTTCTCATTTTCAGGACTTGTGACAGTAAACCAACACGAGCATGTATCAGAATGATGCCCATAGGGACACCAAGAGTGCCCTATAGAACTCCTGGCGAGGGAACTTGGCAATGGGTTGATTTGTGGAATGCACTTGTAAGTCACTACGGCTATTTTCTTCAATTAAATTAGTTGGCAATCTATGTTTTGACTCTGAAGCAACAGACTGTTATCCCAGGTGTGGCACTCGTTTCAGGGGTTTGTCTTTAGCTTTATAACCTAGGAGTTGCCTGGAACAATATCTTATGAGCAAAAACATAACCATCCATCTTGTAGTTGTACATATCATGATCTTGCCAAATTTTCTGCTCCTCCCCCTTTCACGTGGTGCCCTAGATGTTTGTATCTGTGTGTAGATGTTACCCAGGGGCAGAACTACACTTGTAGTGAGGGCCCCCTAGCTTTTGTCAGACTCTCTTATATTCAGTATGTATATGTAAAGACCCCGTAAATATCTATTCTACCGGCATCCCCATAATTTAAAATATTTCTTAAGGCTCTAATCAAATAAAATTTTTAAGTTTTTTACATAATGGGTTGTGGCTTCTAGCCTTCTACCCAATTTTGGGCTAAAAGAAACTATCAATTTGTCTCTTTTTTCATATTTTGTTGATGTTAAATAGAAGCTTTTTTTATTTTTCATATAAAAACTTAGTCTTGTATCCTAATATATTTCTAGTGTTTCAATTAATATTTGTAATGAAAATTTAAAATATAATAGTTATATTACTTGGTGAAAACATTTGTGTTTTAAATTTCGGCACCCCCGAAAGGAAATCCTAGTTCCTCCCCTGAATACCTTTTTGAATAATTTTGTACTGATCTACCTATTTCATTATATTCTTTAAGAAATTCACTAACTTCTTGGGGTGCAGTATCGTGAACGAGTTATCTTCATTGGGCAACATATAGATGAAGAGTTTAGCAACCAAATACTGGCAACAATGTTATACCTTGATAGTGTTGATTCTTCCAAACGAATGTATATGTACATCAATGGTCCTGGTGGAGATGTGAGTTAATCATATATCATGTCTTTTACTGAAACATTATTTACTTTCTTATATGAGATCTTCTGCAGAATCTAGTTATTTTTGTGCTGAGAACTTGACTCTTTTTGCAGCTTACTCCAAGCCTGGCTATCTACGACACAATGCAGAGCTTGAAAAGTCCTGTTGGCACCCATTGTGTGGGCTATGCCTACAATCTGGCAGGCTTTCTTCTTGCAGCTGGAGAAAAGGTAATTTTTTTTCTCATGCTGAAAAGTACTTGGCAGGTAAATTTTGACTTTTGAGGACAATAAAGCAATATTAAAATATCACATGGTATAATGTGTGGTGGTTGGTACACCATGCCAGGCATTGGGCTATCTCAATTGATGATAATTGAACAGGGAGAACCCTTTTTCTATTTCTAATCAATTATCTGTTACGCAGACTTAATTTTTAGGGTCTGTCTATTTATTAATTATGCATTGAATGTTCATAAGATATATTGGATGGTTGATTATTGAATTAGGATACTTTTTTTAACTTAGGAGATTGTGGTCCTTTCTAGTAGAACACCCTTTATTGAATAAATTGACCACATCTTCACTCATATGAAAAAATCTTGATCCTTTGGCATTTCTATCTCTAACTATTTTTTCCTTATGAAGGGTAACCGTTTTGCAATGCCTCTTTCAAGAATTGCACTGCAATCTCCAGCGGGGGCTGCTCGTGGTCAGGTGTGAGTTGTATGGTTATATATTATCATTGTCGTAAGAATCTTGTCGTAGATAACATATTCCCTTGCATGCATTCATGTATCTTTTGACAGGCTGATGACATCCGTAATGAAGCAAATGAGCTTCTCAGAATCAGAGATTACCTTTTTAACGAGTTGGCTAACAAGACAGGACAGCCTGTTGAGAAGGTATAGTTTGCTTGTCACTGATCTATGTATCGTCTTTCTGGTAGATTAATCTACTATATCTTTCTGTAAATAAGCAGATTAACAAGGACTTAGGCCGGATGAAGCGCTTCAATGCTCAGGAGGCTCTTGAATATGGGCTGATTGATCGCATTGTTCGGCCTCCCCGTATTAAGGCAGACGCACCAAGAAAAGATGCAGGAACAGGTCTTGGTTAGTGAACTTGTTGCTTGTGCACCATTTTGGCTGATGGCTGTTATACAATTTAGAATATTTTTGAAGTTTATGTATTCTCTTATATAATAAGCTATTTCGTCAGTACTCAGTAGTTGTACACAAGTGTCTTTTGGTGATCAGTTGATTAGTATGACTTCAACGACTTCTAAGAAACATTCTTTCATCAAAAGAAGTATTATACAATAATTACAGAACTTAGTATATTCTGTTATGGTGTTATCTGGCGGTTCCATGTAGTAGTCTGTGTTGATATTCGATGATCGCAATTGATCAAAACCAAGGGTTGGCATTACATGGTTTTCATCCGTGCGAATTTATTGCCGGAAGTTCATAGACAGGCCAAAAGTCTGGACTCTGTTTCACTGGCTTAAAATTATATTCATGTTAGCAGTTAGAAGTTTCTTTCAGGATTTCTTCATTTAGAAGGACCTATTACTGTAACTGACACACTCTTAGTGATTGATATAGGTAGGCTGAGATGACAACTGAGGGTGCTTGGAGAGCACAATGTGGAAAACGAAAGAAAAAGGGGACAATACTCCATTTTGCTTGCGGTGGCATTTCTAGGCACAAATTCACCATCTAGAATGAAGTGATTTTAGTACAAAAAAATAGAAACGAAGGGGAGAGATTTGTTGTCTTTGGTATGAACTTTTCCCATGGTTTATTCATAGTTTAGATCAATCTCCATCCGGATAAGAAGTTTGAGTCCACTGGCATTTCAGGATGCAAAATCTTTGGTGTTTGCCCATATAAAGACTAGTCCCATTTTATGATCAGTTGGAAACCATTTCTCTGCTCCTTAGGCACTTAAAATAGACTTCTCTTATATGACATCCAAAGATACCCTTTAAACTTTGTTCAATTAGCCAAGATTTTGACGGGGTACGAAATCACTGGTGCTCGATTTAGTTGTATTTTTATGGGGATTCTGTCTGTTGCTGAATACAATCTAGGAAATTATATGCAAGTTTGATGCACTGGCTTTTCTTTGTGACTCGAGTCTTATCATCATTAGCTTTTCCTTGTAAGTCTTAGCAGTTTTAACTAGATTGTAGTAAATGTCCATAAACAAAACTTGAAAAGAAATTGAATTATCAGATTCACTCATCTACTTACTTGAAGGTTTCAGTGTTAAATCTCTATCAGAAGAATGCCTTGTTATTAGTTGGTGATGGCTTCACACACATAAATCATATGTCACACAATATCTCGGTATCTAATTTACTTCTCAAAATAAATCAAATAACAATGAATCATTTATAAAGAAAACAACGTCTTAGAATACTATTTTGCTAGGTAGAATGGTATGAACTTGATCGTCCCTAAAAGTGGACATTTACAGAAAGAAGAGGAAAATGAGTAAATCCCCATCTTAAAAAGGGGGGATTTTAAATTTAAAAAGAAGAAATGGAAGAAAAAAAGTAAACCATGTACAGCGTAAACACAAAAGTGAAGCTTGAATGCTATCAATATACATCTACAGAACTAGAAATTAATTGAATATGATCGTACTTCATGCCAATTAGTTAATCCACATACTTCTTGTGCAGGTTCTCCATTAGAAATTCTTCCTCCCATCCTTTTTTGACCTTAGCAATGAATTCCTCAATTCTGCTCTCCAAATTATCGTCAGAGTCTTCTTCTTCATCAGCCCAGCCAACCATGTCATCGCTACCATCATGATCATCTTCTTCTTCTTCTTCTTCATCGTAACCATCTGGACCATAAGAATATCTATCATCAACAACGTTTTCATCATCATCATCATCATCATCCTCATAATCATCTTTGCTACTGCGACGGCTGCTGTTGTCCTCGTAAGTATTGTGTGTCTCTTCAGTTCGTTCTTCCTCTGCTCCATAAACAAAACGGAGGACAGGCAAGAACCCATCAAGTACATCGCCTGATGGTGTATAACTTTTGGCAAGAATGGCACATATCAGAGTGTTAAACACCGAAAACACGAAAAGGTGACTAGATGAAAATCCAGGAATGTTGCGATATGATGACAGAGAGAAATTCAGGAGTAGGAGAGAAGTAGCTGCACATAAAATGAGCAACAGAAGTACAAGTACCCAGACTAGTTTCATGCCTTTTGTTATTTTAAGTACAATTTGGTTGATGTGGGTTTTCACATGACAAGCAGAGGTTAACCTTTTATAGGTCTGTCCGAGTAATCTTACTAGACAAGCCTGTTCTCTCAGATGGTTATTTGAAGTATATTCTCTGCATATAATAGAGATTGATTAAGTCTATTTTGGAAATTGAGGTTAAAGCTTCTAAAGCACAAATTAGGAAATTTCCCAGTATCTCTTCGTCTCGTCAAGACATATAGAGAGTAGAGAAAATTCATTCTGTTGTGTTCTGTACCAGCTAGCAGTGAATATAAAATTTTCAGTTGATAAACTGATATTTATGGGATACCTTACCTCTTCCCTTTTCTTGGAAGACAAGTTTCAGAAAGCTCACCATTCCAGAAGGTATGGAACATATGAATAGGAGCTAACCTTTCTTGACTAAATGCATTAGATATAAACAGGTTGAGTGTAAACTTAAAAATAACGGACACTTCTAAGAGGGTTCCACGTCTAGTTTAAATGTGTCTTATTATTTTTAATTTTTTTAAAATCAAACACGCTTTAAACTCTTGAGAAAGGCGTGCTTTGAACAAGTTGCAAAATTGACAAAGATAATTTGGGATTTAATTATAAAAATAAA